>OU963919.1:600000-938981 GCA_902850365.2 Chilo suppressalis
ACGTGAAAATGAACCTAACGCGAGAAATTTTCGGTCAATGATTAATATGACTTTCGTTGTGGGCTTACTCAACAACAAAGCTATGATAGGCTGTGATTAGCATTTTTTAATGAAGCCCCATCTCATGCCACTATTTGCAATTGGTTTAACGAGTTTAGGAGTGGACGTAGCAATCTCAATGATGATCCGCGTGAGGGACGTCCTTTAACAGCGACTACTGAAGATAACATCAGTGTTGTGTGACGCATGATAGAGGAAGATAAGAGAGTGACCTATCAGCAGATACGGTCAAGCCTAGGCATTTGTATGAGTCAAGTTCAAAAAATTTACACGAAAATTTAGACGTCAGGAAGCTTTGTACCAGATGGATTTCCTATACTTTAACCGACGACTAGAAACACTTTCGCATGGACTGGTGTCGCCAAATGTTAGATAAGTTCAACGGCGGTGACTCAAATGCTGTATTTGACATCGTCACAGGTGATGAAAGTTGGATATATTTGCTACGAACCCAACAAAAAGACAATCAGCTCAGTGAGTGTTTCCTTTCGAGGATCGGCCAACTAAGGTAAAGAAAGAAGTCGAGGAAAAAAGATGATTGCCTCATTATTTGGTCAGAAAAGTCATTTCGCCAGTACAAAATATATCGATGTATCGATATATCGATATTTTTTGCCGATATATTTTGATTCGATATATCGATACAAAATAACCAATATCGAAATTCGTATCAAAAACGATATTTTTTTACTTATTAGTGGCATATCACGATCTAACTAAATTCGTCTCTGGAAAAATCGTAACTGGATCTCAGATTAATGATATTCAACATATCTATGATCTGTGCTGTATTTGGTATTGTCTATGTCATTTTTCGAAAATAGGGTCTATTTTTAGGGAGATAATTTTCGTTCCATTATTATTCCGCGTGTCATATTTCGTGAGCTACTGTACGATATTTTTGGGAAAATTGGTCCGATATATCGATGTTTTTTTCGCGATATATCGAAGCTGATATTGATATTTTTTAAAAGATCGATATATCGATATTTTTTTTAACTTTCGACATCCCTATTCGCCAGTCGACAGTTGTGCTAGAAGATGGAAAGACAGTTACTGCAGACTGGTATGTCAATCGCTGTTTGCCTGTTGTCTTGAAAAAAATTCGACAGCAGCGCCCTCGAAGCAGGATCCTCCTTCACCACGACAATGCTTCAGCGCACTCCGCAAAACGGACTGTTGAATATTTGACTATGGCAGGTGTCGAGATAATGAGTCATCCGCCGTACAGACCTGACCTGGCGCTCTGCGACTTCCATTTATTCCTAAGAACTAAAGATAAAATTGGAGGTATTCGCTTTACAAGCCCCGTAGATGCGGTGAAAGCGTACGAAAATGCCAAAGAAGAGACCCCTAAGGAAGAATGGGTCCACTGCTTTTCTCAGTGGTTCCAACGAATGCGACAATGTGTAGAGAGGAACGGAGATTATTACGAAAAACAATAAAAGTATTGGTAATTTTCTACATTCAGCCGTTTTTCATTTTCTAAACATTTTCAGTGTTACCTAGGTACAGAAAACGCAAACTTGAACCTGACAGCAGTACGTACAGAGAACCCTGTCACTACGTATAGAGAATGAAAGAAAATGAAAAGATGAATAGTAAATTTGTGATTTGATCATAAATCGGTTGTAGTTACCTATACTCTATTTCAATTCTATTAAAATAAGTAATTATGAAAATCTGTTACATACCGTTATAGACTAAGACAGAACTATCGAAGTTATATAATCCCTAGGGAATCTTTCACCGGGAAAAAGAAGCCTATGTGGAAATTTCGGGAGTACACTTCTTGTCTGACAAGTTCCGGAAAATGTCCGTACTTCCGGCAGCATATCATGGACACCCTAACGTTTCGGAAATATTACCTATTTTTTTTCTTCTTCCTAACTTCAATTAACTACTTAATTAGTATTTGAATTAGCTTAAAAGAGATTCAATTGTTGATGAAAGGCAGTTTTATAAATTGTAAGTTTTTAATGCGTTTCTTTACTGATATAACATATTATAACAGATTATTTTATTATATTAAAAGATAATGTTTATATTTGTTTCTTAGGTTATCACGCACATCACTTATTAAATAAAGCTAGTTTTAATGGGTTAATGCATGAACTTTATTTATTTATTGACGTTTCGCAGCCTTTTCAGGTCTGCATCGTCAGAATTATTATTATTATTCTGTACGATGCAGACCTGAAAAGGCTGCGAAACGTCAATAAATAAATAAAGTTAAAACTAGTTTTATTTAATAATGTTATGTCAAATAACGAGCTACTAGCATTAAAATGCTAGAAAATGTTGCACGCGAACCAGACAGCAGACGGGACTCGAACCCGCACCGTCCGCTATCCGGGCGGATGACATTATGCTACTGCGGCCCTAATTGTCCGCGTGTAATTTTGCCTGTTATTTCTTGGCTGCAAGGCAGCGCCATCTCTTCGCATTATTTTTATACCTAAGTTGTTTTTTTTTCTATTATTAATTTTATTTTCAGGCGAGATATATATACCCGCCAACAGCAAAGCATAATTCAATGTGTGTGGTTTCATTGATTTCCCATATATTGTTGTATCCAACATTTTACCCCTCAAAATTTTTATTTCACGACAAAAAGTGGTTAGCGCGTGCGGCTGCTTTCGTTGCTGGTAAGCAACATTCGCAGTGGTCGGTCACTGGATGGGTGACCAAAAATTTACTATCTCTCACTCCTCCATGCTTCTGAAGGCACGTTAAGCCGTTGGTCCCGGCTGCATCTACAGTCTTCAACACCCGCCAATCCGCACTGGACCCGCGTGGTGAGTCACGGCCCAATCTCCTTATTCCATACGTATGGGCCCCATATAGGCCCCAGTAGTGGGGACATTAATTAGCTGATGATGCTGATGAACCGTCTCCAGGGTTCCGTCTACCTTAAAACCGGAATTAAACATAATCTAATCGGTTATTCAGGCTGCCTGCCTCCCCTTGAAAGAATATTGTTTATTATTTTTAATAAATAATTAATATTAATAATATATAATCCTATATTTTTAGGAGTCAGGCTTCCTTCTGTTTTGCATTCTGGTATTTTTCCAATAAAGATTTATTATGGCTCTTAAGAAAAAAAATATTAACACCTTTTTTAAAGATAATTTTATGATCTACAATTTTTGTCCAAGATAATATTAGGTATGATAAAAAATTATCGTTTTGATGAAAATGGCGAAAAAAAACATTTTTTTACCTTTGACCTAAAGTATTTCTTTTTCCATGGTATACCGGAACGATGGGGAATTTTGATATGTTAGTTTTAATTATATTAAGAACAATTGTGCCTTCACTCTTATTTCTCTGTCTCATTTTACCGGACTACATGTGAATCAAAAATGAAATGCTGTAAACTGAATTATAATCCATTGCGTAGTTCATAATATCTAAGCGTACAGACAGCGGCATCGACTTTGTTTAATAAATATGTTTAGGCAGAGTAAAGCACCACGGAAGTAGGGAATTCTGCCATTTTCTGCGGGCGGGAATATGCAGTTACCAGTTTAACATACATACGTAAAAACAAAACTGTAATTACGATACTCTCACATAAACAATGCCACAATACACCGCCAAAGCCTGCACACTTATATCGTTATTCGTATGCCCAATTCGACAGAGGGGACAGCTTTGTATGCCTACTCCCCTCCTGACAGCGTTCACCGTATTCAATTCATTTATTTCAGCCATTTAGCCATATAAACCACATAAAAAATAATAATAAACAACAAGAATAATAATAATAAAAGCATACCAATTACAATCAAAAATAAAATAAATACAAAATTAGAAATGTCAACAATAAAATAATTCAAATAAATACAGAATTACAATGTCAACAAAAATAATTACAAAATTAACATTAAAAATTAAAAATAAATATATTAATAAGTTATTGCATTTCATTAAATTTTACAAGTACAGTTGTCCACTGATTACTTATAGTTAGGGCACTCGTACCTACCCCCTACAACCTTCAAGATACTATTGCTCTTTGGTTGTACACTATCATGTTAAGATAAGAATACAACCCTGCCCCCTTAGTATGAGCACCGCGATATGATATATAACGCGTTTTTATCACGCTCAATTAGTATTTATTTATTCATTCATTGAAATAAGGTGGTACATAAAAAATACAGTAACCATGTGACGCCCTGCAAGTGCACAGCAACTTTAGAGGGTTACTGGTGTCAATTCTGGCGTGATTCTCTAAACTTAAAACTAAATTTAAGGTCAGTCTCACCCTTTCATTCTGTATAGAGAAGGACAAGGATGCAATGTTGTCAAATTTAAGTTCAGCTTTAGAGAATCATGCCAGAATCGACATCATTATCTATTTAAAATACTTTATTGTACACACAGCCCTCTTCCCAGTGGGCACTTTGGGCAAGTGCCCAGGGCCCCGCGATCGATAGGGGCCCCCCTCAGATCAAATACAAAGTCCCTAGTTCCTGTCATATCACCAAACGATAACCAATATTTATTACCAAAAAACTTATATAATTCGAAGAAATCGAAACTAAATTACTGACTACAATACCAACTTACTAGATTTCGATTCAACTTACTAGACGAGAAAAATTAGGATTTCCGACTATTTTAATGAAAAAATATCAGTACTGCACTCATCAGTGTGACTTGCTCCATTTCAAGGCATAATCCGCATCATAGTCATAGGGGGGCCATTACTCTAATATGCCCAGGGCCTCCAATAGGTTAAAGACGGTCCTGATTATACAATTGCACAATATATATTTTTTTTTTATATAATTAGGTAGGCAAATGACTTTACCCCACCTGATGTTAAGTGGTAATAAAGTCCAAACGCGAAGATAGCTGGTACAGCAGTTATAAACTGCTACACCAACCATCCTCACCTTGCCGGCCCGCAAAAATGCTTCTTCACACCTCTCTTAAAGGACCCCAGATTATAGGAAGGAGGGAACACGTGCGCGGTTAAAGAATTTCACTTACGAATAGTACGACAAAGAAATGAGTCGCCAAACTTCTTTGTTCAATTAAGTTTCAATCATTCTATACATACATTGGTGTCACTTCTAGCATGACTCTCCAACCCAAACCTAAATTCGACGACAGTGTATCCTTGTCCTTCCCAATACGGAATGAAACGGTTTAGAGAATCATGCTAGAATCGACACCATTAATTCATTAAAATATTATTATTTATTCTTCATTTAAATACATTAATAATAAATTAAATTCTTAAGAGAGTGAAGCATTCCATTATGAGAGTGCGGTTGGCGTCATATTTTAAAATAATATTCTTTAAATTAGTTCCTAGTGGATATTGTGAAATAAAATTGGTGTGATTTTGTGTCTGCGCAACTGAAGAATCTTTAAAATATTCGCTTTATCGGTCAAGTTGATATGAGAACTTTATTGTAGTGTTGACTACCTTACAGAAGCTTATCGAGAAAGCTGACTCAATACATTTCGAGTCAAACATTCCAAGAAACATTAGAATGCGTCACACCCACATTCTAATGTAAAAAAAAGGAAAATTAATACAAAAATAAGACGATGGCTGCATGGCTTTGCCTTTGCCTTTCCCTATAGGGAAGAATGAAACTAAAAAAAAAATACTTATATGGGTTTTTGGCGGGATTTCATCGAGTGCGGTTGGCGTCTTATTTTAATTTTCTTAAATTTGTTCATAGTGGATATTGTGAAAAAAAATTGGTGTGATTTTGTGTTACAACCGTCTGCGCAACTGAAGAATTAGTGGATTCTTTAAAATATACGCTATTCCGGTCAAGTGGACGTGAGAATTTTATTGTAGTATTGACTACCTCACAGAAGCTTATCGAAAAAGCCAACTCGATATATTTCGTGCCAAACACACCGAGAAGCATTAGAATGCGTCACACCCACATTGTAATGTAAAAAAAAGGAAGTTTAATACAAAAATAAGACGATGGCTATGCCTTTGCCTTTCTCAATAGGGAAGAATGAAACTAAAAAAAATGATATAATGTAAGTTGTGGTGCTCATGTTAATCTTTGTCTGAATATAATGTCATCTCTGTCTTCTTTTTACCAAACAAAAGTGACAGCATAAGTTTAGTCCAGGTTTAACGTTAGTCTACGTCTTGTTGTGCACAAATATTATACTTGTCCAAAAACTACCAAATTGTTACATTGCAACTAGGTACATATTTTACTTTTGCGATCAGTTTCCTACTGACAATTCAAAAGTATGAAAATAAAACTAATTTCTTTTTTCGCCAGCGAAAATAACTATGGAAGTGACCAGTGAAACTTGGTCTCTGCACTTATTCCTTCGTCGCAGTACACAATGCGAACGCGAAATATAATGAGATTAGACGGGTCTATTTAAACTGGTCGATCGCTATTGCGCTTTGGTAGGTAGATTGGAATACAAAACTTTTGACTAACTGTAGTTTGGTGATATTAAAGGTTGTTTTGTTGCTTGTATCTTATTTGGTTCTGAGTTAATTATGACGTGCATTTTTAGGAGCGCTACTTTGAATTTTTTAACTGAGTTGGCCATATACCGTTGGTTGTTTTTTATTTAGCACGATTTTGTGATTTAAGTAATGGGTACTTAAAAGGTTGACCTTTCTTATTTTAGAGAAAATATTACCAAAAAAAAATTCCACGCGGACCAGGCCTTCGCTATCCGAGCGAATGTACTGACAAATTATGCTAAGTGCCGAATAATTCTTTAAGCAGCAAGGCAGCGCCATCTCTGCGCATTGTAGGTGGTAGGAGCAAAGGGTGCGGGTTCGCGTCCCGTCTGCTGCCTGGTCCACGTGAACTTTTTTCTAGTTATATTTTCTTTAGATTTAAACATCCAGCAGTTACATGCTTAAAAAATTCAAATTACAACTTTCTTATTTTGTTTTTGTATTGGGAAATGACTGAGAAGCAAAACATTTATTTTTTGCTAGGTAGACAAATGACACTTACCTGATGATAATTGCTGGTAAAGACCAGACGTGAAGATAGCTGGTGCAACAGTTCTGAACTGAACAACAGGAGATAGGGCCATGACCCACCACGCGGGCCCAGTGCGGATTGGTGGGCGCTAACGACTGAAAATGCAGCCAGGACCAACGGCTTTACGTGCCTGCTGAAGCACGGAGGAGCTCGTGATAGTAAATTTTTAGTCACCCATCCAATGACCGACCACTGTGAAAGTTGCTTAACTTCAACGATTGCAGCCGAACGAGCCAACCATTTGCGTCATCGAGCTCCTCTATTTATTAATTGTACGTCGAATTAAATTTATGGTACCAAGTCATTCATACAAAATAGCGAAGGTGCCGCTTCGAATTTTGCCTAAAACCTGTAGTCAGTGGCGTTATTACCATTTTTCTTTAAGGTAAAAGGGTGGCAAACAACCTTAAGGCTCACCTTATGGCAATGGCCTCGGCTCCTAACCTTTAGATGCTCGCGGTATCAAAAATTTCACTTGCGCCGTTTCCTACACTTTTTTTTAATACGCAAGTAAAAAATCTATTTACAGACGACGGCGCCTTTAAGAGGCACACCGCCGAACGGACCTCACACCTGGCTCCCGCAAGTCTTACGAACCCCCCAGTGGCTGCCCACCGAGGACCTCGCAACTCTTACGGGCGCTTTACGGTATAATATCCGCTAAAAAAGTCCTGCGAATACCCTCTAAGCTGCTTAGCACCGAGCTGCGGGATCCCCGTTTAGGGATTCTTCCGCGTCTCCGCACCTAGCAGCCTCCCGGTCTAGCCGGAGCTCCACGGCAGGGGTCTCCCGGGGTATCGCGGGGACCCCGCAGACGTGCGCGGGTAGGCCCGCGCGTGGGGGCTGAGTACGCGGCCTAGTGCCCACCGTACCGCCCCCCGTCCGCTGCGGAGGGCTACTTGGGCGGGCCCGTGTAGCTCCCTCCGCCGCCCCCCTCTTTGCAGGACAGAACTACAAGGGGGGGCTGCCGTCACGTGTCCGTTTTCTAACCTGACCCAAACCTCTACTCCGTGAAGCCCAGAAACTCTAGCGCAGACCGTTATTGCGCAGAAATAAAAATTAAGATGTGTTGGGGGGAAACGAGGTGCGCGGGAGGGCGTGCGTTGCGCCGATTGTCTCTCCAGTCGTACCATCCGACATGCTTTACCTTCCGCGTTTTGTTCAGCGCTACAGTTACCTGCGTGCCGCGACCTGGGGGCCATTCGCCTAAAGGGCCCCATATACGGAACGATTCGTCGTTGCGATCGATCTGAAGGAAATCGTCAACGATCGATCGTTCAGAAATGCCACTACATACAATATTCATGATTGCATGGGATTTGGTTGCGATTTGCGATATGGTCTTCGATTAAGTAAATCGTTAACGATCTTGACATACACTGGTGTCGATTCTAGCATGATGCTCTAAACCTAAACTTAAATTTGACAGCAGTATATCTTTGTCATTCTCTATACAGGATGAAAAGGAGAGACTGATGTTAAATTTAGTTTTAAGTTTAGAGAATCACGCTAGAATTGGCACCACTCTCGATCCATCGTTTCGATCGGTCTGAAACGACGGATCGTACAGATCAATCGTACCGTATATGGGACACTGTCGATCGATCGTTTACGATGTTCATGATTGCATGGGTTTTTGTTGCGATCTCCGATATCGTCTGCAATTAAGTAAATCGTTAACGATCTTGACATACACTGTCGATCCATCGTTTCGATTGGTCTGAAACGACGGATCGTATAGATCAATCGTTCCGTATATGGGCCCCTTAACGGAAATGCTTTGGAAAACGCTTACGCTTTCGATTTTATTTCGTTATTTCTGACCGCCGAAGGTTTTCAAATAGCTCACGCTCATTTTCTTTAATGTTGTTTTTACCAATGCAAAAGAAAAAAAAGAGCGCGAAACATTTGAAAACCTCAGGCAGCTGATGGCAGATGAAATCGTAAGCGTTAGCATTTTATAAAGCATTTCCTTTAGGTGAATTTCCTCCTGTATTCACCGACAGAAACACAACACCAGCAAAAGCTGGTGTTATTTTACTGTGAACTTCTGTAGCCCTAGCACGAACCATTATCGAATTCGTATAGTTTGCAAACCGAAATGTCAATGTCAAATTTTGTATGGCAACTTGAACAGCAGCGGCACAAAGTACGTAACGAGAACTAAAAATCAGTACACATTTGACAATGACATTTCGGACTCGCAAACGATACGAATTCGATATTGGTTCGTGTTAGGGGTACTGTAAGGTGGCGGTCACTTCAACAGACCTAGTTAGTCAGCTGTTTTCACTAATTAATCAATTGTATAGTTGAGTTTAGAGCGCATTTCTATTCTGTACCAAGAAAGCTGAATTCCTGTGCGACCTGACCTGCTCCTCACAATCGAGAAAGCGCCCGTGAAGTAAATGTATGTTTCCGTCTTCCATAATCACATAATCACAACACAAAGTGACAATTTTTTTTAATACACGGCTACATTTTTGTTTTTGGAGTGAAACTTATTTTTAAACAATTTAGACATTTTTAAAAAAAAAAAAAAAATTATTAAAAATCCTATGGAAAAGATGAAACACTTGTCGGACCTCTTTATATAAAAACACAACTAAAAATTTAGAAATAACACATTATCTTTACACAAGTCTATAAAGTACCTTCTAAAGTCACATTAATATTTGGAATCAGGGCTATGCATGTCTGACATATGTTTCATTGACTATTTGGGTTGGCTAAGTGAAAAATCTAGTCAGTCTAGACGAATACTTTAAAGATAAATATATTTAGATTTTTAATATAATATGTAAAAGTCATTTAATTTTGATGTTAATATTATTTTTATTATGTACCTACTATTTATTTTTTATATTTTTTTAATGAAATTAAATTTTAGTCTAATTATGATCGACATTTTAAATTTACTTTTATATTGTATGTATTAGACTTGTTATTTACAAGATATATTTTAATGAAATGAAATTTTAATTTAATATTTGTCATGTGAATTGATTTTTTGTTTGAATTAATCTAATCATTAATCTACAATTAAAAATATTTTTTACATTGCATGCTACCATAAAATTGCTATGCCCTTGCAGGGCGTCACATGTTATAAAACCTTGTACCCCAAATACCATGTACACACTTATGATTTTATTTATTTTTTAAGCATTTAACTGCTAGATGTTTAAATCTAAAGAAAAATTTACTAGAAAAAAATCCACGCGGACCAGGCAGCGGACGGGACTCGAACCCACATCCTTCGCTATCCGGGCGATTATCGCGATGCATCTTTAGATTTAAACATCTAGCAGTTAAATGCTTAAAAAATAAATATAATTATAATTGCTATTTCTTCTTTCAAATGTTTAATACTTGAAAAAGTATTCATTTGACATTGTGGGTTACCTACAATGCGAAGAGATGGCGCTGCCTTGCAGCTTAAGGCTAGGAAAATTTCAACGCGGCTAATAGGGCCGTGGTAGCATAATGGTCAGTGCATTCGCCCGGATAGCGAAGGATGCGGGTTCGAGTCCCGTCCGCTGCCTGGTCCGCGTGGATTTTTTTCTAGTAAACTTTTCTTTAGATGTACACACTTGTCATATGCAATAAAGTTTATTATTACTGATTACAAATTAAAGGTAATTTAGACATCTATGCTTTAGACAAAATTATTTCTTTCTTAGATTTTAACTTATTTACTTAGTTCTCACACTCATTAAATATAACAAGTTTCAACAGTGATCTATCATCACTATGTCAGTCAGTCACCTTTGAGTTTTATATATATAGACATATTAAACATCTATGACTGGAGTACAAATGCTCGTATACATCACACAAACATCAGCCCCCACCGGGATTCGAACCCGGGACCTCTCAAGTAGACGACACCATGAAACCCGGCGTACAAATCACTCAGCCACTGAGGTTGTCAAACTAGTCTACTATTTGGTTACGATCATAAAGTTAGTAGGCATAATATGGTAACGGCGACGTTATCGTATGCCTTAAAGAAAGAAAGAAAAAACTGTTTTATAATCAGCTACAACATGTGTAGAATTGGACTTTTTGGCGGGATCGGGAAGCGTTACTTTAGCAGTTTTGTTTTTCTTGTTAAAAATTGTGTTGTGGCGGATGTTAGTGTCTAACAATGGTGGATTATTAACCACTAAGTGTTCGGGAACATGCACAAGTGTTGGCAAGTGAAACAAAATGGCGGAAAGTGTCTTTCGACGATCCCTGAAAAAGTCCACGGGGAGGTTCCAGTAAATCCCCACACTTTTACTGAAACATAGGGAAAGGGGGATTGACTTGACTGCCACTTACTTTGACTTGATTTATTACTTTGACCACGAGTGCTATAGTATTTGTAAACATTTTAACACTTACCATTTAGAAAAAAAAACCTGTAGAATATTACATCTAAGGGCTAGGACTAGGCCTCAACATTAGCAATGTCGCACCAGCTCTGTTATTTTAAAATGTACATGAAAAAAGGCAGAGCCTCTTAATGAGGCTTGCCAGATTGCCGGGGAAACAATCGCAAAAACAATAGGGATGATGACTAATTTTTTTTCTTCGTTTATCCGGTAGATTATCAAAAAGTATTGGACACGTATTTTTTCTTTTTTCACATAATATAAACATTGCAGAGATATATTGATTTGAAAAGTCGCATGACGTCACGTTTGAGTACACTTTTAAGCGAGTATTCACTAAAAAGTGACGTCATGAGCCCCTACTCCCAAACTTTGACGCGCTATAACTTTGTCATTTTTTGGTTGATTGCCCAAAGAAAAAATACGTGTCCATTATTTTTTGATCATCTAACTGACGGACTAAATAGAATTTCGTTTACTGTACCCCGTCATCACCCCTATTGCAAACGTCCCGGATAATA
Organism: Chilo suppressalis; assembly: GCA_902850365.2. NCBI lineage: Eukaryota > Metazoa > Arthropoda > Insecta > Lepidoptera > Crambidae > Chilo > Chilo suppressalis. The sequence continues at coordinate 611,974 of OU963919.1, forward strand.
AGCCAGCATCTGGCAACCCTACTCTTAATGGCCTGCGCAGACGACGGACTTTTGTTCGCGGAGGCCTTTTCTCCGGCGTGTGCGTTAAGCCTGATTTACGCCGAGGCAACAACATGCGACAGTACGTCATGCTACATTTTTTTTGTTTAATTCTCCCTTTTCAGGGAAGGCAAAGGGAACAATGCCCATCGGCCTAGTCTTAAGTTAAATTATTCTGATTTTCTTTTTACATTAGAATGTCGGTGTGACGCATTCTAATGTTTCTTGAAGTGTTTGGTACGAAATGTATCAAGCCGGCTTTTTCGATAAGCTTCTGTGAGGTAGTCAATACTACAATAAAATTCTCACGTCCACTTGACCGGAATAGCGTATATTTTGACGATTCTACTAATTCTTCAGTTACGCAGACAGTTGTAACACAAAATCACACCAATTTTATTTCACAATATCGACTATGAACGAATTTAAGAATAATTAAAATAAGACGCCAACCACACTCGATCAAATCCCGCCAAAAACTCTCTGCTACATATTATGGATGGTAGGGTTGCCAGGTGTCCAGTAATATGACCTTATTGTCCCGGAATCCCGAAACACTAGTTTTTTCACAATATTACTATACCCACACCTATACAATACAACAATGCCTGCAACCAGTGTTGCCAGGTCTCCCGATTTTACAGGAGATCTCCTGTTTTTCTGAAATTTCTCCTGTTTTCTTTAGAATACGATTTAATGTACCTTTTTGACGGGTTTCGGCCACGATTTTATTCATGATCCTGTATCTAGGGTATTTAATATAGTGGGTTACAAATAAAAATGCAAAAATAGTTTGTAAATCAGAACATACTTTATTGACTATATTATTCTTATTTAATTTTCCAAACATTTTAATTTAATCACAGTCTAGTAAGAGAATATTTGTACAATCGCCCTCAATTATTACTAAAACTTTATTATCAATCTACCTGCTTACAGTGTGACCAAGTTCTTGTGGCGCGCGCGGCAGAAATCGCAACTAATTTTGGCGAGGTATAAAGAAGCCTTTTATTTATAGACGAAGGTATGAAAAAGCCTTTAATTTATAGATAAAGGCATAAATATGCCTTTTTTATAGATAAAGATATAAATACGCCTTTTATTAATAGATAAAGGTATAAATACGCCTCTTATTTATAGATAAAGGTATAAATACGCCTTTTATTAATAGATAAAGGTATAAATACGCCTCTTATTTATAGATAAAGGTATAAATACGCCTTTTATTTATAGATAAAGGTATAAATAAGCCTTTTATATTTCCTATTAATCTTTCCATGTTATTATAAATTATAGCGTTCCCTTTACTGAGGAGATTTTACGGAAGTACTTATTAATCATCATTTTTACCACTTATTCACAGGTAGAGCCCACCTGTCTATGTCGTTTCAAGCGCCACGAGATCTTGGGCGCACTGTATTCCATACGAAGTATTAACATCGTATGTAGACATGCAGTACTTTTGAGGCTGAATACAAAGTTATAATTTTTTTTCCGTAAAATATATAACAATGATAAATATTATCATATTACAAATGTGACTGAAATTAAAAAAAAAATAGTTAATATTTTATAGAAAAGTTTTTCAAATTAAATTTGTAAATTAAATAAAAAACGGTAGCACCAAAATATAAGGTCTTAAAATTTGTTATCTTGTCAATTCTCAAAAAGTTCACACATTGCAGTTATGTGACGCTAACCAATCCTAAACTTTAATATACAAAAAAAAATATAATTAGCTGTTATTAAATGCATAAAGCAAAGATATAAACAAAAATAATTTTAATATGTGTTATAATAAAGTTCAAAATATTTTACACAGTTTTTTTAAATTTGTGGAAACTATATGCAATTCTATGTTAACAAAATATAGTGTATGTATATATTTATCGGCCGCAGCCCCCCTTGGAGCACGCGGAACGCTTGGGCGCGCGATACGAAGACGTGGAGGCGCCGCCACTCAGAGGGAGGTAGTCTAACAATACATAATTATAATTAAATATTTCCAACACTCACACCAATTAGCCTAGCCCCAAAGTAAGCACTGTAAGGCTTGTGTTATGGGATACTAGGGTAACGGATAAAATACATACAGGGTGGTCCAACTAGTAACGTCAACAATTTTTTTTAGATTCCTCGCATTTATGATTTTTAGCCTATCCGCCTTCAAAAGCCAATTACCACAAAAATAGGCTATTTAAGTACATTTTATTTTAATGATTTTTTGTAGTTTAGAAGCATGCGGAGTTTTTAATTTTAGCGAGAACCTATGGAAACTCCTTTTTGTACTTCTAAATTGAAGTTGAATCAAGGGCGGATCCAGGGGGGGGGGGTGTCATGACCCCCCCCCCCCCTTGGACTGGGTACAAATGGACCCAGCCTAGGGAGATTTTATTTAAGTACTTTCATATTTAATATAACACGACTATAGAAGATTTTTGGTCACCCATCCTGTGACCGACGATTAAAACGCAAAAGGGAAGTTACGGTACGCTCATACTAGCATCAAATAAAATATGATCCGACTCAACTACATAAGCAACTCTCTCACACAAGCACACTTCTGTAAATAAACATTCAATCGAGCGAGCGAGACAGAACTGTACCCCTTAGCACGAATCATTATCGAATTCGAATAGTTTGCAAACCGAAATATCAATGTCAAATTTTGTATGGAAACTTGAACAGCAGCGCCACAATGTAAACAATTAATATATATTTAATAATTATGTAATGAAAAGTGACTTCATGAATCACCTCTGAAGTCATTTTTCAATTTGACGACTCTTTAAATATTATTATTTACTCTTTAAATATTATAAAACAGGGAGAAAAAAACAGCCCTTGCTGAGTTTCTTGCCGGTTCTTCTCAGTACAAGGTCTCCCGCCGTAGATTTACGAACCGATGGCGTAGCTTCTAGACATTCATGAGTGCTTGTAACAGCCTAAACTGAATCAATGATTTTGGTTATGATTATTATGATTATGATTACAAAGTACGTAACGAGAGCTAAAAATCAGTACACATTTGACACAATGACATTTCGGACTCGCAAACGATACGAATTCGATATTGGTTCGGCGAGACCGCGTCGCTTGGCAACCGACACACATATTTCTGTATATGTGTGCGTCACGAGAGTAACGCGTGACAATACTGTACATATAATAAAATGGTAGGAAAGTCAAAACTGTACATTGAACATTTTTTTAAAAGAAATCGATATAGAATCCGAAATAGGGTATTTGACAGTGTTAAAAATAAAGTGTCAATGGTTAGCATCTGTGTTTAGAATGAATATTGGCAGAGGTTTTTACTATTTTTACAAAAAAATATTCATAATTTTACTAAACACTCACGAAAAAGATAATAGTTTTCTCATCTATTGTCACGTGACCCAAAACGCTTGGGATTGGCGGAAACTAAAATGACGTCACACGCAAGTAAACTTCCGGTTAAAGTGATATTACATAGTATCGTTTGACGTTTTAATAACAGTCGTGTAACGTCACACACTAGTAAGACGCCATATTGTCCAGAGAAACGTTTTCGCGGCAACTTGAAAATGGAGTTTCTGATTTGGTTATTTTTACTGAAATACACAACAGAATGATGAATATCCACTTTTTACGGACTCCTTAAACATTAGTCAATAAAGTGTGATCGGCAAGAAACTCAGCAAGGGCTGTTGTTTTCTCCCTGTTTTATTATTTACAGAGTCGTCAAGTTGAAAAATGACTTCAGAGATGATCCATGAAGTCACCTTTCATTACATAATGTGAAATTTAACATTAATTGTTCACCTTCATTTTGATTGCTGTTTCATACAGTATAAATACAAACAGAGTTATTTATAATAGGTGTAATTAAACATTTACATCTTAAAGGAGATTGCTCAGCTTCCATACATGTTTGGCCTAAAGACCAATAATCATGAAAAATTGTTTCCTAGTTTCGAAATTATATATAAATTACTGTAGAAACGAATATTATTGACGGACACCCCTCAGAACTTCTATAAACCATATACACTGAACATATTAAAATAATAAAAAATAAATAAGTTACATAGTAAACTAGGGAAATCAAGCCAAGTAACGAAATTATGGATTAGATTCAGGTATATAGAACATGTAGATTAACAGATAGTGGCCTGTTTTTAAAGGTAATGCATAAGAGTAACTTTTAAAATCAGGTGTCATTTCCGGTGTAAAATTAAAAGTCCTTTTTAAAGTAAATATATTATACAAAGGTGTCCGTTGAAATCTAATGACTGTAAATCAAATTATAAATTACGCCAAGAATTACTGTGTATGTCAATATTTTTTGTGCATTTAGGCCAATTTGAGCAATCTCCTTTCAAAGTAGTTAGGGCAGACTCATCTCCGCTGGCAGCACCCGTTCACGAGCATGACGCATGAACCAGCGTATATATATGAGTGATGCGTGCGCTGCCTCCATTCCCTTATGCCTTATGCACCGCCTAATGTTAGGTTATTTAAGAAAACAAGTATTTTTTTATACTTTTTTATGTGATACATACCGTCCCCGGGAGTGCCCAGCTTGTGTCCTTGTTGTGTGGCCGCTCCATACTTCTCCAGTCTCTCTACCAACTCCTGGCGTTTGCGTTCCTCACGCTACAACCGAATAAACATATAATAAGTTTTTTTCTAATAAACTTTTCTTTAGATTTAAACATCTAGCAGTTAAATGCTTAAAAATAAATAAAAACATAACTATAATTGCCATTTCTTCTTTCAAATGTTTAATACTTGAAAAACTATTCATTTGACATTGTGGGTTTCCTACAATGCGAAGAGATGGCGCTGCCTTGCAGCTTAAGGCTAGGAAAATTTCGACGCGGCCAATAGGGCCGCGGTAGCATAATGGTCAGTGCATTCACCGGATTGCGAAGGGTGCGGGTTCGAGTCCCGTCCGCTGCCTGGTCCGCGTGGATTTTTTTCTAGTAAACTTTAGATTTAAACATCTAGCAGTTAAATGCTTAAAAATAAATAAAAACATAAATATAATATGTTATTTTTTTTAAGTATTTAACTGCTAAATGTTTAAATCTAAAGAACATATCTTCTTTATATATATATATATAAAACTCAAAGGTGACTGACTGACTGACATAGTGATCTATCAACGCACAGCCCAAACCGCTGGACGGATCGGGCTGAAATTTGGCATGCAGGTAGATGTTATGACGTAGGCATCCGCTAAGAAAGGATTTTGATCAATTCTACCACCAAGGGGATAAAATAGGGAATGAAAGTTTGTATGAAACTTAGTCAATTTTAAACCGATCGGGCTGAGACTTTGCATGTAGGTTGCTTTGCAAGAAGAATCATAGATGAATGTCATTGTGTATAATACAAGTCTGAGAACAAAAACTGTAGTCTACACTTCAGCTCTACACCGAAGCGAAGAGAGATTTTTGATGTTTTATATCTTTTCTCTCGCTTTCCTGCAATTTGCGGGAGCGATTTCGTGAAATGGGACGGAAGTGTGTAACAGGAAGTCGCGAAAGCGCGCGCTATTTGATTTGATTTTAGAACATAATGTTCAAATGGTTTGTTCCTTTTGTAGTAGGTTTTTTTTTTTACTGATATAAGGTGAGGTTTCAAATGTTACACATCATACGCGACTACTGTAAGGCTCGTTCGTTTTTTAATTTAAATATGATAAATTAGCTAATTTAACTGCTAGATGTTTAAATCCAAAGAAAATATTGCTGGAAAAAATTCCACGCGGACCAGGCAGCAGACGGGACTCGACTCCCTCACCCTCCGCTGTCCGGGCGAATGCACTAAGCATTATGCTACCGCGGCTCTAATAGTCCGTCTCGAAGTTTCTCTAGCATTTCTTAGGCTGCAAGGCAACGCCATCTCTTCGCATTGTAGGGTTCGAGTCCCGTCTGCTACCTGTTTCGCGTAGTTCTTTCAATTTTTTCTTAATAATAAGTTATCTTATATATACATAAAAAATAATCCCTATATCCCGTATTATTAATATAATGTCTATATTTCGAAAGAACCTCTTAAAAGGTCAAAAGGTTTCTTTCTCAAAAATTCTAAGACTTTTAGAAGGTTCTTACGAAAAAATATCTTTCTCCACGCTGCGCTGTCATGTCACATTGTACATTCTATGAATACATATTACTGTGTAAGAGTAGGCGCTAACGACTGCAGATGCAGCCGGTACCAACGGCTTTACGTGCCTTCCGACGCACGGAGGAGCTCCAGATAGTAAATTTTTGGTCACCCATCCAATGACCGACCACTGCGGAAGTTGCTTAACTTCAACGATCGCAGCCGAACGCGCTAACCAACCGCGCCATCGAGCTCCTCACACCTTACTTGCTTATTTGTAATATAATCAATATAATATAATTCGTTATGAAAAATTAATTAAATTTTATTTAAATTAATAATAATAATAATTAATATTAAATCAATTAAAATTCGTCGTCGTTATGAAAAAATGATGAGAGTGAAATTTTAAGATGCGCGCGCATCACTGTAACCACCGACCAACCAACTTCATGCTGTTACTTTTGTGTTTACCGCACATTAAGAAAATCTACCAACAAAATAGAAATAGAATCTCTATTTAGTGGGTGCTAACGACTGCATTGTGAAGGCCTATCAAAAGTATTTATTAATCTGGAACAACGGAACCAAAGCGCGATTCAGGAGACTACAGCGCCATCTCTTGACCATTGGTGTAGTAGAACCAAAAACCACATCTTTATTTTTTGTAATAAAGTAACAGTTATAGGTATTCATATTTATAATATCAAAAGTATTTATTGATCTGGAACAACGGAACCAAAGCGCGATTCAGGAGACTACAGCGCCATCTCTTGACCATTGGTGTAGTAGAACCAAAAACCACATCTTTATTTTTTGTAATAAAGTAACAGTTATAGGTATTCATATTTATAATATTTATCCACATGTTTCTAGTTTGTATATTCGGATTACGTGTTTGAGTTTCATACAAGTGCAAATCACATATATTCTAATAAATTATATTCAGTAGCGATTTTAATTGAATATTTTGATTATTTATTTATTTTTTCAAATTAAAACTGAACTTTATTGACTGTGTCCTTTTCCAGACTTTTTATTAATTTTTTGTAATTAATTATTTGCATGCAATTAAAAACTAATTTTAAACGATGCCAAAGAAGGATAACTTCTCACGCGCCTACATAAGTACACGCACCCATTTTTTTCTGATTTGGGACAAAGTTACCCGCCCGAGCTAAAGTAACCCTCACTTACGGTACGCGAGTTTGAGGTCTTCTTTGAAGTGGTACGTAGAAAAACCTAATTGGGAACCACTGGCCTAGAGCAATACATCACCTCTTAAGAAAAGTTTACTAGAAAAAAATCCACGCGGACCAGACAGCGGACGGGACTCGAACCCGCACCCTTCGCAATCCGGGCGAATGCACTGACCATTATTCTAGCACGGCCCTATTCGCCGCGTCAAATGTTTAATACTTGAAAAAGTATTCATTTGACATTGTGGGTTACCTACAATGCGAAGAGATGGCGCTGCCTTGCAGCTTAAGGCTAGGAAAATTTCGACGCGGCCAATAGGGCCGTGGTAGCATAATGGTCAGTGCATTCGCCCGGATTGCGAAGGGTGCGGGTTCGAGTCCCGTCCGCTGCCTGGTCCGCGTGGATTGTTTTTCTAGTAAACTTTTCATTAGATTTAAACATCTACCAATTAAATGCTTAAAAATAAATAAAAAAAAAATAACATCACCTCTTTCTGTTGTTGGAGTGCCTGCTGCGAGGCCTCCAACAACAGTTGTTGTTGTTTCTCCCGCGCGCGCTGGATCGCCTCCATGCGCGCTAAAGCCACATCTGGGTCTGAGAACAACACAATATGTTTAAAATGTTTTATTCAAATTAACGTTACAGTATGCTTTTAACTGTGGGGCTGCACTAGAAAGTCCTCAATTTTTTAAAGCGAAACTTTAAAGGAAATATTACTAGAAATATTATATTATTATATAAAGCATTTAACTGCTAGATGTTTAAATATAAAGAAAACATTACTAGAAAAAAATCCACGTGGACCAGGCAGCAGAAGGAACTCGAACCTGCACCCTTCGTTATCCAGGCGAATGCACTGACCAATTATGCTACCGTGGCCCTGACATCCGTGTGGAATACATTCTAGCTTTATTTAAGCTGCAAGGCAGCACCATCTCTTCGCATTTAAGTGTTAGTATAAATATATTATTGATTGATTATGCAACACAGAGATATTTTAATAAAATTTCTACTCAAAATTACTTTTGTGGTACTCAGCATCTTCCCGAGCTTGCTTCCACTGCTCATATCGTGGTCGGAGCTTGTTCCCCAAGTAGAGGAGGGCTGCTGCAGCACCGACTATATACCACCCGTTCGTTGCAACAAACTGCAACACTGGAATAAACAGAAGATGGAGAAGATTAGAAACAGCAAATTTTAGAAACATTTCTTTAAAGATACGAACAACAACTAGGACTTCCTGTAGAGGCTGGGAGAGGGCTTGTATCTCTAACATGCTACATACATTACTAGAATTTTCAAAAATTAGTTATTGTTAAAAATCTGGTAGCTATAAAAAGGCTTTTTTATTTTATTTTCTAACTAGAACCATTCTCCCATTCTCTATACAGCATTAAAAGAGACTCATGTTAAAGTTTGTTTTAAGTTTGGAGAATCACGCCAGAATCGACACCATTATTATTATTAGAAATGAATAAACCAAATTATTAATTTACTATTCCATTTCTGTGTTCCATGTTTATTTAGTCAAAAAAGTACTTCTTTTTAAGATAATAGTTGCCATATGGAATGGCTGAAAAAAAATATGGAAACATATTTTTATATACATGAAAGAACATATACGATAATACCAATCAAGGTTAATCATTTGTGTAAATAATATGGAAATGACTAATTTTTAACGACTGCAGATTGATGTTGGGTTGTTCATCATCTTACCGAATGTTAGTGGGTTTGTCATTGTGGCCTCTTGTCTCTCTTCGTACACTTGATCCATTGGGAACCTAAAAGTTGCTGATTAAACCAGAAAACGACAAAACTTTATCAATTTCCGTTTATTATTGCGAAACTAGAATAAAGTCCACTGGTGACTTCTTATTGGAGCTTATTTAGGCTTTTATGTAGAATATGTATTGTTATGAGAATATAAAACACAAGTTTACTGATATTCCTCGGTATTTAATTACCCACTGCAAAAACAGACTGAATGAATTTTAATAATAAACAGAAATTCGAGCAAGAATGACGTGTTCTTACTGTTTACCAAACTGACACTGACAGATAGTCGTTTCTTTGTAAGATTCTCCCTTTTCAAGGAAGGCAAAGAAAACAATGCCTATACAGCCAAGTCTTAGGTTTTATTAATCTTATTTTTTATTATTACATTAGAATGTCGGTGTGACGCATTCGAATGTTTCTTGGAGTATTTAGCACGAAATGTATTGCGTTGGCTTTTTCAATAAGCTTCTGTGAGATAGTCAACACTACAGTAAAGTTCTCACGTCCACTTGACCGGAATAGCGTATATTTTAAAGATTCCACTAATTCTTCAGTTATGCAGACGTTTGTAACTCAAAATTAAACCAATTTTATTTCACAATATCCACTATGAACGAATTTAAAAATAATTAAAATAAGACGCAAACCGCACTTTATGAAATCCCGCCAAAAACTCCAGTTATATTTTTATTTCAAGATTCTCCCTTTACAGGGAAAGCAAAGGGAACAATGCCCACACAGCCTAGCTTGAAATTTTAATAATCATTTTTTAATTTTACGTTAAAATGTCGGTGTGACGCATTCGAATATTGCTAGGAGTGTATAGCACGTAATCTATCGAGTTGGCTTTTTCGATTAGCTTCTGTGCGGTAGTCAACACTACAATAAAGTTCTCACGTCCACTTACCGGAATAGCGTATGGACTTCAAATGAAAATTTTGTTCGTACATGTCGTATATTTGTAAAGTTACTGTTTGTGAATTACTAGACCGTATTTAACATATATAAGAGTGAATTGTGAATATTTTTCCTGAATACAGGGAATCGACAAACACGTCATACTAAGCGGACGTCATACAAAGCATTTTTGTGAAAAAAGATTGTGAGATGAGTTTGATTCTCCATTTTCTAATCAGCATATTATTGCACCTTTTTCCTCAGTCGTAAATGCTTTACGACGTTGAGATAACATTTTATTACATAGGATATCACTAAAAACAATGCTTGATGTTCAATTTGAATCAACGAACATTACCGTGGGTGTAAAGTACCATGTCGGTCACTATAAACGGACAAAATTGATTAAAAATGGGTCATAATAAGCGACAAGTCACTGTAAGCGAAGTCATTATATCCGACATTGTTACAATGAATTTTATATGAAAATCAAACTTCGTTGTGTAATTACGTCATAATAGGCGGTTGGTCAATATAGGCGGAGTCATAATAAACGGATTCTACTGTATAGTGCTCATTTAATTGATCAAGTATTGCCGTATTATTATTCCGAGCAGTTTTACATCGGACTGATCTGAGCGGAATTACTGAACGCTTCAGACTTGCTCTTGATCAATGATTAGGGCCTGATTTAGACTTCGACCGCCCTAGGCTAACTATAAATATACGCCCCCTGTCCTGTCCTACCTTTTCATTCGCTCACAGATGCAAGCAATGAAATTATAATTATAGAAGAGCTGACTTAAGAAGAAAGTAGCCTAGAATTTTTTTAGTCCTATGCGGTGGCTCATGGGCTCAAGTACAATGTGGAAAAAAGTGAGCTCATGATATTTAAATCGAACTCCATTTCCAAATTACTCGGATGTCCCTGGAGTGTCACTTTGTGGTAGTTCTTTAAGCTGGGTGAACAAGTTTAAGTACTTGGGTCATTGGGTCACTGATGATCTCAAGGATAGCATCGACATAGAGAGAGAGCGTAGGTCGCTGGCTGTGCGGTGTAGTATGCTGGCCCGAAGATTTGCACGGTGTACGGATGCAGTAAAGGTCACTCTTTTTAAGACTTGCTGCCAATCATTCTATACGTGCAGTCTTTGGACCAACTATACGCAGCGGGCATACAGCGACCTGCGTATTCAATATAACAACGCCTTCAGGATACTGTTGAGACTGGCGTGGAGTTGCAGCGCGTCAAAAATATTTGCAGAGGCGCATACGGACGACTTTTATGCCATTATTAGAAAGAGGTCCGCTTCCATGCTCACTAGCAGGGCCGGATTTAGAGGTGTGGAGGCCCTGGGGCAATGAAGTGGGGAGGACCCTACTAAATCTAGGCAGGGCCACTTACAATTCGCCCTCTGTCACTAACCAGAGGGGGTCTGGTTAGTGACCCAATGACATTTTTTTTAATATCTCTGTTGTGGCCCCTGTCTTTTGAGGAGGCCCCTGGGCCACTGCCCCGCATGCCCTGCCCGCCACCTAAATCCCGCCCTGAGTTGGAATTAGAAAGTCTTTTTTTTTGAAGTCTCTATTGTGGGGGCCCCCCGTTTGTGGAGGCCCCGGGGCTTTCGCCCCGGTTGCCCTCCCCTAAATCCGGCAGTGCTCACCTGGCTCCGCTCTAGTACCAACAGCCTCCTGAGAGTATTTAATGACCGGTGGGACATTCCTCTGCTACGACACTGGGTGAAGCTCCATATGCAATAGCAATATTTTCTGTAATTCTTTATTATACTAACATATTTATAAGTAAATCAAATGTAACTAATACTATGGAACCTAGTTCTGAAATAAATAATTTGATCTAAAGAAAAGTTTACTAGAACAAAATCCACGCGGACCAGGCAGCGGACGGGACTCGAACCCGTACCCTTCGCAATCCGGGCGAATGCACTGACCATTATGCTACCACGGCCCTATTCGCCGCGTCGAAATTTTCCTAGCCTTAAGCTGCAAGGCAGCGCCATCTCTTTGCATTGTAGGTAACCCACAATGTCAAATGAAAACATTTGAAAGAAGAAATAGCAAGAATAGTTATGTTTTTATTTATTTTTAAGCATTAATTTTAAGTATTTTTAGCCTTGCAGCTTAAGGCTAGGAAAATTTCGACGCGGCGAATAGGGCCGTGGTAGGATAATGGTCAGTGCATTCGCCCGGATTGCGAAGGGTGCGGGTTCGAGTCCCGTCCGCTGCCTGGTCCGCGTGGATTTTTTTCTAGTAAACTTTTCTTTAGATTTAAACATCTAGCAGTTAAATGCTTAAAAATAAATAAAAAAATTGAATTTGCATTTCGGAACAGGACGAAACCCATACCAAGGAAGAGAACACATTAAAATGAAGAGGAAAAATAAATTACGCGATTTGACGTCGGGAAAGGTGCGGGGTTTACCTTCCAACTCAGGTAGCCTGGGCAGCAGCAATCTACTGCGCAACATTATTTGCCTGTGATTTTACTCAAATTCCGTAACGTAAAATGAAAATGCACACAATTTTACAAAATAATCAATTTATTCGTTTGGTATATCAACACTCCACCGCGTACCCCCCCCCGCCACTATCATTATATATACACGATAGGTACAAAGTACAACGCACTATAACACTTAACATTATCGCACTAGGTTCAATTTACAATGTCACAGATAGATTTTTTTATCATAATTGAATCACACATTTTACAACGGCCCACAATCATTTTTGGGCCGAGGAAATACAATAACATTAATGTAGTTTAACAATTTCACTAGAAGCTACGTCGTTCATTGAATAGCAGTCCGTCAAACACAAAAACTAAATTAATAAACTAAATTCATTGACGTATAAAAAAATGTACACACAATCATGCTTATAAATATCACATTCGTGTATTGTGCGTAATTTTAAAACGGTCCGTGTTTCGACTGTGCCAGTGTTGCCGATCGATGATTAATCGATAGTCTATCGATAGCCAACCAATCGTATGACCACCGATCGGCTTATCGATAGTATCGATACTATTGATTGATATTGGCACAGAAAAAGCCAATACTATCGGAAGACTTAAATACTATCGATAGCATTGTAGTTCGTTAATAACAAACTATCGATAACAAGTATCGATACTGTCGATTTTATTTGCAACCATACTATCGATAGTTTAACAATTTGCAATAGTATCGTTTACAATTTTCAGGTATTATAGTCAATCACAGAGTTAAGTCTAAAACAATCGCTCGTATCGATAGTACTGTTGCAGATAAAATCAACACTATCGATAGTATCGATACTATCAGTAGTTTGTTATTAACGAACTACAATAGTATCGATAATATCTATAGTATTGCACTAATTCGATAGTATTGCCTTGTTCTGAGCTATCGATAGTTTCGATACTATCGGTTGCATCGATTCTATCGATAGGGTACATGATTTTCGATGTAAACTGTCGATAGTTTTAATATCGATAGTTCGGCAACATTACTGTGCTGATTACACAACGCCAGGAAATGACTAAGGCCCGTATTACAGAATGTCAACTAAGTGTTGATCTTTACTTGAGTACAGTTAGAGAGGGATGCCCCTATGTGCTATATATAGCGACATCTCTTTCTAACTATGCTCAAGACTAGATTCATTACTGAGAATCTTTCTATAATACGGGCCTAAGTGTTCCTTTAAAAACTGTGCAAAAAAAACGAGTGTGCTTATGACCACACGACTGAAGTGAAACTTCTTTAGCACCACCTGTATGGTTATATATACAGGGTGTCCCACGGGTTTGTCACATGGAGGGAAAGTATATTAAATATTGAAGATACAATATTTTACTGAAAGAAAACATTATTTTATTTTTAATAACAAGTAAGACTGCATTCACAGTTTTAAAAAAAAACGCCTGCCAAAACCAGGAATCGAACTCATGAAATGTGAAAGAAAAAAAAAACACATGTATTTTATGATAACCATCGAAAGGGTAAATCATGAATATCGTTTCTTCCTAAATAACATTGCATTTTAAATGAAAGAAAAGTCACGAAATTTGATTTTTTTTATAATAATTGAACACAAACTAAATATATTAAAAAAGCTAGGTTTGTATATGTATCGCGTTATTATTTTTTTCATGTACTTATAGTAAAGAAATAATGTTTTATTAAGTGAGCAGATACTAGTTAGTAAATATTGTGAAATGATAACATTAGCTGTTGGAAGCACGGAAAAGTAAGAGGAAATTTTCCAGAATAAAATTTTAATTTCTTAATCTTCCTTTCATTTAAAATGCTATGTCATTTGGAAAAAAATAATCCTTACGATTAACCCTTTCGATGATTATCATAAAAAACTTCTTGTGTTTTTTTTTTCAAATTTCACGAGTTTGATTTCAAGTTGTAGCAGGCGATTTCTAAAAAAAAAAAAAAACTATGAGTGCAGTCCTAGTTATTATTAAAAATAAAATGATGTCTTCTTTCAGTACAATATCCTATCTCCAATATTTAACACACTTTCCCTCCTTGTGAGAAACCCGTGGGACGCCCTGTATACATATTTCATTTACTAGCTATAAGAGAAAGAGAAAATGTGCGCGCGCACTGCTTTCTCTTGCTTAAATCCCCTACTCAACTCCCGTTCGCCTGGCCCGAACACACTTTTCGTAACGCGTAACGCATTCGCCAGCTTACCTCCCACAAGCGTGCGTAAAAAAGTTTCACTTAAAGAATATCTTGGCGTTTTTAGTCGATTGGGAGTTTGCTTGTTTTTATACGTCAATGATTAAATTACATTAATTGTGGACTACTTACGAGATATCAGTGTTAAAGGACTGAGGCCGTATTTCATAGTTAACAAATTTTGGCCACCAATCTAATTACTATAACCCTAGCACGAACCATTATCGAATTCGAATAGTTTGCGAGTGCGAAATGTAAATAACAATTTTTTTATGGAAACTTGAACAGCAGCGTCACAAAGTACGTAACGAGAGCTAAAAATCAGTACACATTTGACAATGGCATTTCGGGACTCGCAAACGATACGAATTCGATATTGGTTCGTGCTAACGGTACTGACCTCCGTAAAAGTTACTTAACTACAGCAATATTAAATACAATGTATTGATCACACAACAAATTCCCTTGTTATTTATTATTTAATCATAAAGAATGTATTGAAAAATTTGAAATTAGCTCAAACAAGTTTTCGCAAATTAAAAACTTATGTTTAGAAATTGTTAGAAGTTGCCACACATTATTTCAAGTAATAAAAATTATTGGGGCATCAAAAAATTACACAAATAGGGTATTTGACAAGTTTTAGAAAACGATCTCCCGTTATTGACTAATGTTTATGGAGTCCGTAAAATGGATATTCATCATTCTGTTGTGTATTTCAGTAATAAAAACCAAATCAAAAACTCCATTTTCAAGTTGCCGCGAAAACGTTTCTCTGGACAATATGGCGTCTTACTAGTGTGTGACGTCACACGACTGTTATTAAAACGTCAAACGATACAATGTAACGTCACTTTAACCGGAAGTTTACTTGCGTGTGACGTCATTTTAGGCTCCGCCAATCCCATGCGTTTTGGGTCACGTGACAACAGATAAGAAAACTATTATCTTTTTCGTGGGTTTTTAGTAAAATTATGAATATTTTTTCTGTAAAAATAGTGAAACTCCCTTCCAATATTCATTCTAAACACAGATGCTAACAATTGGCACTTTATTTTTAATACTGTCAAATACCCTATTGAATTAAGCTACGATAAACAACCTCAAGTGGACTGAAACAGACAACATTGCAACATACGCCACTCAGGGTTGCCAACTTTTTTATCGAATATTGAATTTCCGATGCCTGATGTCAGTAAAAATAAAATATTACATTAAATTAATTTTTATTGAACACAATCACATAGCTTCACCATTAATGATGCGTTACAAAAATATTCAACTATTCGTTATAAATATATCAACATACCTACTTAATAGTTATATAACAATACACTTGCTGCAATTTTGCTAAATCTCGATTCAACTGTCACTTGCACTTTGGATATTAAGGTTCCATCGTTATGCACGTTTATTCTGCCAATGCCAGGGTTAAGAAAGGCATTGGAGTTTTTGGCGGGATTTCATCGAGTGCGGTTGGCGTCATATTTTAATTATTCTTTAAATTAGTTCCTAGTGGATATTGTGAAATAAAATTGGTGTGATTTTGTGTTACAATCGTCAGCGCAACTGGAGAATTAGTGAAATATTTAAAATATGTTTTTATTTATTTTTAAGCATTTAACTGCTAGACGTTTAAATCTAAAGAAAAGTTTACTAGAAAAAATCCAAGTGGACCAGGCAGTGGACGGGACTCGAACCTACTACTTGTGGGTTACCTACAATGCGAAGAGATGGCGCTGCCTTGCCGCGGGTAGTATAATTGGTCAGTGCATTCGCCCGGATTGCGAAGGGTGCGGGTTCGAGTCCCGTCCACTGCCTGGTCCGCTTGGATTTTTTTCTAGTAAACTTTTCTTTTATTTAAAATATTCTCTATATCGGTCAAGCGGATGTGAGAACTTTATTGTAGTGTTGACTACCTCACAGTAGCTTGTCAAGAAAGCTGACTCGATACATTTCGTGCCAAACACTCCAAGAAACATTAGAATGCGTCACATCCACAGTCTAATGTAAAAAAAAAAGATTAACACAAAAATAAGACGACGGCTGTATGCCTTTGCCTTTGCCTTTCCCAATAGGGAAGAATAGAACTAAAAAAAAATGGTTGCCTGTAAAGTCGGTTTTACGGGCGAAGATTTTACGTGAAACGTCTTTTTCTCGGTAGAATATTTATTGATATGAATATAATTAAATTGCACAATAGGAACAAGGAATTGAATGAAAATAAGAATTGCACAAATTTTAACTATAGAAATATATTTTGTTTACTAAAACATTGTACATGTAAACTTAAACTTAACACGAGAGACTCATCGTAACGTTACCGAGCGTTACACTTTTTCATAAGTGACTCCCAGCCGCAACCTAATTTAAGACGTTGTCACGTCAAAAAAAGAAAAGCACTGTTATATCGGTACTCTTCTTTGTACGGTGTGGTAGACCGGTTTCCTAGTGAAGCTATCGCGTGGAGTTGAGATTCTAGAATAGGACAATACATCACAAGCAGGCATGTGTGTGGTAAAGCATTGGATTAGAATAGATTGACATAAAGAGTTTCAACATCAGGAATAGAATAGAATAGAATAATTATTTATTTGCGTTTGATCATAAGACAATGTTTTTTCGACTAGACTTAAATTAGATTTTTTTTTATATATTTTTTTTTGACTAATGTGCCTGCCTTCCTTCTTGGCCTATCTGCCAGAGTCCTGTACTGACAGATATCAGCGTCGAGTTTCAAGTGGAATTAACCCATAGAGAAATGTCAATCAAAACGTCAATGTCAATTTGACATTATTGTAAGGTATTCTAGTTTCATGCCGGCACTTTACATGGCTATTTGTAAACCTGACAACAGTCTGTCTTTATCGTGCTTTATAAGGAATGAAAAGGACAGACTGATATAGAAGAATTATCCGAGATCAGATTAATTGAGATTTAGCAAGTTGCTGCAAGTGAACTTAAGACATTACACTGTCGGGATTGGCAACCCTAGTGTCCATTTAAATATTAAATACAGCAAAATACGTACACGAAAAATTTATTTATTTATACAATTCTCTTGGTTTTTTTAGACTTAAAATACAATTAACAACTAAACTTCTGTACATTATATACAAATCGTTTGAGCTTACCTTCCTTGTCTATACAATATACAAATAAACGTTACACTGTTAATGCAATGCAAAACAAAAAAACATAAAGCGGTTTTATTTTTATGACAGGCAACGCGTATTCTATTCATCATTAGCCTGTTAATGTCCCCACTGCTGGGGCACAGGCCTTCCCTATGGATGGAATAGGGAGATCGGGCCATAACCCACTACGCGGGCCCAGTGCGGATGAGTGGCTAACGACTGCAGATGCAGCCGGGATCAACGGCTTAACGTGCCTTTCGAAGCACGGAGGAACTCGAGATAGGAAATTTTTGGTCACCCATCCAATGACCGACCACTGCGAAAGTTGCTTAACTTCAACGATCGCAGCCGAACCCGCTAAACACCTGCGCCATCGAATTCTTCGTATTCTTTTATTAATTATGAAATAGATGTCATTAGAAAGGCATCTTGTAAATACGTGCCATTAAAGAAATGAATCGAATATGCCGACGCAAGGCATTCTATCTCTCTCGCACGTTACTTAGGACAGCATGTGCGAGAGGGACGGAATGTCTTCAGTCAGTTCATTGGCGCGATTTATACAAGCTTAGAACAGACATTTGCGCTAACTTCGTTTTATCTAAACTTAACGACACTAACCTTTATGTGTTAAGACATAAGGTTCACAATACCGATTCTAGCTAAATAAAAAAAAAGGAAATCAATAAGTACACTTTTCCACCATTACATAAATACATAATTGAAAATGAATATTATCTAAATTGAGTTAAGGATTTTTTTACTACAATAACAGTCGCGAACATATTTTAATCTAAAGAAAATATAACTAGAAAAAATTTCCACGCGGACCAGACAGCAGACGGGACTCGAACCCGCACCCTTCGCAATCCGGGCGAATGCACTGACCAATTATGCTACCGCGGCCCTCACGGACCGCGTCGAAATTCCATTAGCATAATTGGTCAGTGCATTCGCCCGGATTGCGAAGGGTGCGGGTTCGAGTCCCGTCTGCTGCCTGGTCCTCGTGGAATTTTTTTCTAGTTATATTTTCTTTAGATTTAAACATCAAGCAGTTATATGCTTAAAAAAAAATAAAAATTATAACATATTTTAATGTTTATGTCTACTGCGCGTACGCAGGATACAAGTTAACTATTAAATTAGACTATAGTCGATGTCACTTTCTTTAAGCTTTAATTTAATTTGACCTTTCTAAGTATGGTTGTAAGTTAAAAATAACTTGGTTACAAAACAAATATATTATTCTTATATTATTTTTATTTTATCTCGAGCATATAAATAAACGAGACTTAAAAATCAGTAAGATGTTCATTTTTATTATTTAATTAATTTATTTAAATTAACAATGGAAATACCTAGTGATACATTAAATAGCAAACCAGTGAACCAAATGTTCACCAAAACCTGATTTCTCGAAAACCGGAAGTGCTACGTTACTCAAATCCGGTTTGTAGTCTTATCAGACTATTCTTAACTTATAACTTAAATATTCTCTTTATCTATCTCTTACGGTTTGGCCGCTGAAACAGCACCACGGACAGACGGACTCATCTAATAGATAAGAGATAATTTTTGAGATCAGGGAGTTTATGTATCCGTTAATAATTTTGTTTTACGCGAAAGCTCATCACCATTCGAATACCAAATAATCTCAATAATTTGCAAATTCAAAAAGCTCGTGAAGTCACTTCTAAGTGAAAATTGAATCAAGCCGCGTCAGGGCAATGTTGTTGATTATGTGGAAAAACATACGTGTCCAATACTTTTAGATAATCTACCAGAAAGATAAAAAGTTCTTAGTGAAAAATAGGGTATTTGACAAGTTTTAGAAAACGATCTCACGTTATTGACTAATGTTTATGGAGTCCGTAAAAAGTGGATATTCATCATTCTGTTGTGTATTTCAATAAAGATAACCAAATCAAAAACTCCATTTACAAGTAAATAATAAATAAATATTTCCAACACTCACACCAATTAGCCTAGCCCCAAAGTAAGCACTGTAAGGCTTGTGTTATGGGATGCTAGGGTAACGGATAGAATACATATATTGTACATATATAAGTATATTTATATAGAAATACATATTAAACATCCATGACTGGAGTACAAATGCTCGTATTCATCACACAAACATCTGCCCCCACCGGGATTCGAACCCGGGACCTCTCGAGTTGGCGACACCATGAAACTCGGCGTACAAACCACTCGGCCACGGAGGTCGTCAAGTTGCCGCGAAAACGTTTCTCTGGACAATATGGCGTCTCACTGGTGTGTGACGTCACACGACTGTCATCAAAACGTCAAACCATACAATCTAATGTCACTTTAACCGGAAGTTTACTTGCCTGTGACGTCATTTTAGGCTCCACCAATCCCAAGCGTTTTGGGGTCACGTGACAATAGACAAGAAAACTATTATCTTTATCGTGGGTTTTTAGTAAAATTATGAATATTTTTTTCTGTAAAAATAGTAAAAACTTCTGCCAATATTCATTCTAAATACAGATGCTAACAATTGGCACTTTATTTTTAATACTTTCAAATACCCTATTGTACCAAGGTGTGACGTCATGCGACGTTTCAAAGCAACAAAAATCTCTAATGTTTTGATTATGTAAATAAGGAAAAACCACGTGACCAAATACTCTTTGATAATCAACCTGATACATGAGAAAAAAACAACATTCTTAATTCAGAAAAATTATATCTAATACTAATTAAAGAAAGTCAGTAATGAAAAGTTATTTCTGATAATAATAATTAAAATATAAATAATAACATAAGCGGATATTATTGACAGATCCAATTATATTGAATACTAATTAATTTATTACATTTTTTTATTATTCTCAATCTTTCCCGCGTTTGCAATAAAATTGTTTTTTGTATTTTTTTAAAATCTATGATAGAGTCTGTGCGTAAAGAGAATGGGATTTAGATTGGAGGGCGCTGTAGTGCTTTTCTACCGTATTTGTAAGGTTTTACCACTTTTAAACATGATTAAATACAAAAAACCGCAAGAAATCACAACAACAAACAAATCCGTATCAATACAAAACTTTGACGTTTTACAGATTGCTGGGTTTGATTGCCAAATAATAATCTTAATGTTAGTTCCGTTTTTCGCAACGCCCATTCTCTTTCCGCACAGACTCTATTGGAGTTTATCTTAAAACCTGTCTTCATTTCTCCTATCCGAAGAAAAAGAGATTATGGCTCTCTTATTAACGATCCACTATTGACAGCAATATTTGCAAAGTCATTCAACTTAACATTCTTCTATCTGAAACTAATAAATAATTAACATTAAGTAGCTTGCTTATTAAGTTATCACAATTCATAACGTGCTTTGTACAGAACGGAAGAGACAGATTTTCATCAAAGTTTAGTATTAAATTGAAGCCACAGTGCCAGAATCAATCTTATAGGGTAGAAATTCAAGTCTTTAAAAGTACATATTTAAAAGAAATGAAAATTACTAAAGCTATTTTATATTCGAAAACGGTTATAAATAACTACACTGTTGTTCTCATCAGAAAACGGTTATAACTAAAAGGTTGTCCTATCACAACACGCTTACAAGTTCACTTCACCGGTTGGTCCCCCGCTGGCTGCGTCGCTTCCTATTGGCCGTGTCGTGGCGTGGTGCGAGCGAGACAGCATCAGTCTCTGAACAGCCCTCTCGCTTTAGCGGTCAGCTTGCGCACTCTACCTCGAGACGATATCGATACGGCTGGAGTGTCGTTGCCTCCACTGCCTGACCCTGTTTAAATGTGTTGAGAAAACATACTTTTATATTGCTTTTTTGCTGTTAAAAATATAGATTTTTTGACCAGAAATACTTATAATCTTATTTTTTTAAGCATTTACCTGCTAGATGTTTAAATTACAATGCGAAGAAATGGTGCTGCCTTGCAACTTAAGAACACTAGAGAAAATTTGACACGGTCATCAGGGCCGCGGTAGCATAATGGTTAGTGCATTCGCCCGGATAGCGAAGGGTTCGAGTTCGAGTCCTGTCTGCTGTCTGGTCCGCGTGGAATTTATTCTAATAATATTGTCGTTAGATTTACACATCAAACAGTTAAATGCTTAAAACAATAAACATTATTCAGTATATAAAATTCTCGTGTCACGGTGTGCGTAATTGAACTACTTCGAAACGGCTCGACCGATTTTCGTGAAATTTTATATGCAAATTTAGTAGGTCCGAGAATCGGATAACATCTATATTCCATCCCCCTAAATGTTAAGGGTGGTTAATTAAATTAAATTAAACCCCTTAATTTATTTTTTGGCCATTTTTTTGATTTTGTTTTTTAATGATACATCACACAAAAATACATACAATATCTTTTATCTATTAGACATGTCCGTCCGTCCGTCCGTGGTGCTGTTTCAGCGGCCAAACCGTAAGAGATAGATATAGAGAATGTTTAAGTTATAAGTTAAGAATAGTCTGATAAAACTACAAACCGGATGTGAGTAACGTAGCACTTGCGGTTTTCGAGAAATCACGTGATTTCTATTTCAAACGAAACCACACAAAATCTCCGAAGTTCTCAATTAATTAAATACATTTTTTTTTTGGTGAACAATTGGGTCACTGATTTGCTAGTATATATATATTTTATGGCGGTACGAAGTTCGCTGGGACAGCTAGTAATTATAAAGAAGAATCGAGAACCTTATCCTTTTGAAGTCGGTTAAAAACAGTACAAACAGTAGGACTGACCTGTGTCTCCGTTACGGGCGGGCCGGACGGGCCGGCCGGCGCCGTGTCCGTGGCCGGAGGCGCCGGACACGGACACGGAGGGCGGGGCTCCGGCTCCGGCTCCGGAGGGCGCGTGCCCGTTGAAGTAGTTGTGGTCTTCGTTCACCGCCATGTTCTGAACCAATCACCTCCCATTACTCATTCACTCTTCAATTATAATGCGATTCAAATAAGAATAGGAAAGCCAATGACCTCCAGCTGTCAAAAGTCGCTTGAAAAGTACGGTTTGCAAAAATTTCCCGGAACACTTTTTTAGCACTCAGCTGATTCTAGAATAAAAACCAAACATTTATAAACAAACAATAACAAATGTTGATATTAATATTAGTTTTTTTTTTTTTCATTTTTTGAGCTTTGGCTATGAATGGTTATTAACCTAAATCGTCAACCAAATGTCACTTTATGTTGCGTTCAAAAACTCGATTTAAACCTTTCGTTTACTTATAGAATGCATGTTCGTATGTGACCTGCATGATTATTCATAACTTCTCCGGCGGTAATGCAGAGATGAATGAAATTGAAGAGCTAAATTCTGATAATGTTATTTTTTTCACACATTCTTAATAAAGAAATACTATTAAAAATCGGTTGTGTTCTTTCTTAACTATAGTAAATTAATTTTATTAAAAATCTGATGTTTTGTCTCACTTAAACTTAGTTAATAAGTTTTATTGAAAAGCAACTTTTTTTTTGCTTACTCTACCTATTTGGTTTGAATTGACAGCTATGACATCACAGTATGGCGCCCAATCGGTCCTATTCTTAGTTGAATCGCATTATATATACTACTACTAAAACTAACGGAGCCAGTTTTTTAATTACGCTAGTAGATATACCGTCGTATTTATAAACAAGTAAAACACATTGCTCAGTAATAAGGTATTTAGTAATATTGTAAAGTAGTGGCCCGCCCTCGCTTCGCTTCGGGGTAGAATTGATCAAAACCCTTTCTTAGCGGATGCCGACGTCATAACATCTACCTGCATGCCAAATTTCAGCCCGATCCGTCCAGTGGTTTGGGCTGTGCGTTGATAGATCACTATGTCAGTCAGGCACCTTTGAGTTTTATATATATAGATAGTAATAAGGTATTTAGTAATAGGGTAAATGGTAAAACAGTATTTCACTCTACTTGAAAAAATGGTCCCTATGACCCAATCTGCCTATTCCATTCATAGGGAAATCCTGTGCCCCAGCAGTGGGGACATTAATAGGCTGGTGATGAGAGAAAAAATATATAAACGTATTAATGCTATAATTTAGGCAAAAAGGAGTCGTAAAACATTAGTTTCGGTTCGTAAAATAACAAAATGCATTTTGAAAATTCAATTCAAAAGTTTCAGTTTTTTTTAATCTGTTTTAAAACACGATGAAATAGCGGATATAGTAGCCGCCACATTATAACGTCACACCGCTAGTGTATATGCCAAAGTATCAGCTGTCAACTCAGTACTTTAATGTTTTCGTAACCAAGGTAACGCATTTATTTACAGCACTAATGACGTCATGACCGCATAGGAATACGGCGCCCACTGCGTCCAACGTTTTCGTTTATCTACTCGCGGTATTTGTAAAAGGTTTAATTTATATGCATTTTTAAGGCACTTAACGATTGAATAAAAAACATATATATGTTTTTAGTAGCATATTAGCACTTTACAATTTAATTAAGACACTTGATAAATGGTTTTACATATTACTTTGTTGCCAAGTAAGCATGTTATTATTAAATTTAACACTACAGTTCATTAATACAACAAATACAGTAGAACCCGTTTAATACGATCACGCTTAATACGATTTCTCGCATAATACGCCATTTTACGTCAGTCCCTGCAACTTGAGACATGTTTTCATACAAATAAGATGAATCAACTCCGACTTTGTCACACGCCCAGGCATTATCAACAGTTAATGATTTAAGACGCTATGTAAGTTCTTTGAATCAAAGCGAAGACGCACTGCAAAAGATAAATTATGTTGAAAATCATGTAATTGCTTATGCCTCAAAATCTTTTTGACTAAGTAAACTAAGTGATTAATATAAATAACTTAATAATAATTAATAATACACTACATTTTTTATAACATACATAATTCTTAAATATTGTACATTTAATACGCTTTCCCGCTTAAGACGCGTTTTTGGTTGAGTCCCTGTGAAATCGTCTTAAACGGGTTTAACTGTAGTTACTCAGCAACGAAAATGGTGACTATTACTTGACTATAACACAGGCCATTTAAATGACAGTAAGACAATCTGTCCCTCTCGCACATGCTATCGTAAGTAACGTGTGAAAGTGATAGAATGTCTTGCGTCAGCGTTTTCGATTCGTTACTTTAATAACACGAGTTATAACAATTCTCATTCTTGACAGATCTTACTTGATAATTTTTTTAAGTATGAAATGAAAAATGTTACTTCATTCATTAATTAAGCAGCAGTTATGTCTTGTACTTGTTTATAAATACGATGGTAAAACATAGAGAATGGACTGGGAGTCTAAAATGGCGACATTGGAATAATCAACAAAAATATAAAGAAAATACTACTAGAAAAATTCCACTTGGTTCCATGTTGGATGGATTCATAATTCTTGTGTATCAGTTAAAAAAAGGAAATTAAAAATAATGCTTTCAAATATGGCGCGGAAACGTTTTATCTAGCAAATATGGCTGGGAGGCAGGTGTAAGGGCTATTGCGTATGCCTCCTTACTTTAAATAGAAAATGATAATAGGGATGATGACTGTTTTATTTTTTCTTCGTTTATCAGGTAGATTATCAAAAAGTATTGGACACGTATTTTTTCTTTTTTCACATAATATAAACATTGCAGAGATATATTGATTTGAAAAGTCGTCGACGTCAAGACGTCACGTTTGAGTACACTTATAAGTGAAATTTCACTCAAAAGTGACGTCACGAGCCCCTACTCCCAAACTTTGACGCGCTATAACTTCGTCATTTTTTGGTTGATTGCCTTAAGAAAAAATACGTGTCCATTATATTTTGATCATCTAACTGACGGACTAAATAGAATTTCGTTTACTGTACCCCGTCATCACCCATATTGATAGGTACTTTATAAGTTAGAACGATTGGGTGACCATAAATAAACCCGTCCCGTTAGAGTGCCAAATTGTCACTGATTTATTTCATACTATCTGTGCCCCGCGTTGTTACCCGCGTTTTATTAGGGATATTTTCCCGCAGTAAAACGTAGCCTATGTATTAATTCAGAATGTCAGCTAACTCCACACCAAGCCTTAAAATTATGTACAAATAAACAAAAACCTATGTTCGATCGGTAACTCGTACAGCAGGTG
The DNA here is from genome assembly GCA_902850365.2 of Chilo suppressalis. Classification (NCBI taxonomy): domain Eukaryota; kingdom Metazoa; phylum Arthropoda; class Insecta; order Lepidoptera; family Crambidae; genus Chilo; species Chilo suppressalis. The sequence continues at coordinate 637,930 of OU963919.1, forward strand.
ATGTCACACGGCTCTCAGTAAGCGTCAAACGGTACAAAGCAATGTCACTTCCACAGTATGTTTACAAGCAGGTAACGTCATATTAGGCTCCGCCAATCATAGACGTTTCTGATCACGTGACAATAGATCAAAAGGTGCTTTTCTATTTTATGTATTTTTTTGTAATATTATCAACTAATTCTTTATCAGAATACTGAAATAGCTCCCTATATTCATATTTATTTTATTTAATTGGGTTGGGATGTGTATATAAAAATATTATATACACATCCCAATTAATTGCTATTTTATTCTTCATACTGTCAAATAGTATGTTGTACACAATTATACTTCGACCTTGTTTTAGTGGCTCAGCATATTACCATGAACGGTGCGATATGTCAATATAAATAAATAAATAATTTGGGAAATTAATGATGGACAGGCCGCGTGAAAGATGATATGTATGACAGAGAGTGGAGTGAATGTTGAGATTGAGATCGTGCAGAATGAAAGAGAATATGAAGCAGGCGAACGAATGATGATTACTCAATTATAAGCTTTAATTTCCAAGTTCTTTATTATAGTGAAACTAAATATATGTTTTGAGTGATTCCACTGAACGAAAAAGTGTTTTAGAAAAGAAACCACTTTTTAATCACGACGCAGAATTTTATAATCCAATAACATTAATATGAAAAAAAACACCGAAAAAAAAGGGTGAGTATCTGTGGTGTAGTGTACAATTTTTTTGAGTTAAGTGTATGTACTTCTGGTGTGGTGTGATGGAGTGTAAAATTGTAAACTGACTGCTTGTTGTATAGACGCAGTAAAGCATACTTACAGAATTATCCGACATAATGTGTACTAGCGTATGATGCCTTCTTTGTGGCAGTATAGCTGAATATCTCCATAAGCAAAGCTTATTGGTGTGAGTGTTGGAAAATATATATATATATAATTCTTCTGTGAGTGTGTATGTCACTAAACTTCTCTTAAACGACTGGACCGATTTTGTAGAAATATTTTGTGTGTGTTCAAGGGGATCTGAGAATGGTTTAGATTCACAATTTTGTCCGCTGGACAATGTTTTTTTAATTAAATTTTTTTATGGCGGTACGAAGTTCGCTGGGTCAGCTAGTATATATATATATACTAGCTGACCCAGCGAACTTCATACCGCATTAAAAAAATAGGGGTTGTCCAGCGGACAAAATTGTGAATCTAAACCATTCTCAGATCCCCTTGAACACACACAAAAAATTTCATCAAAATCGGTCCAGTCGTTTAAGAGAAGTTCAGTGACATACACACTCACAGAAGAATTATATATATAAAGATATATTATATATACATATATATATATATATTATAGTATCTTGTGGTGTAGTTTAGTGTAACCACAGAATACAGAAAGAGGTCAGAAGGTCATGTGTGAAGGTGAGGTCGCAAACCATTTGTTCGGTAACCGATATCAGCGACTCGTGCCCACTACATTTCCACCTACTACATAATAGCCTATCAAACGACGCGACATCAAACAATCAAAGGCGCAATCAGAAGGACCTTTTAACCTCTTTCTGTTCTGCGTTTTTTTGAGTGTGAATGCTGTTAGTCGCAGATGACCTTTACAGCGTCACCGGGTTTGGGGACGGCGAGAGCCTAAGGGGACCTCAAGCCGAGAATTGGCGAGTGCCTCTAGAGGTATTCCAGGCGGATGGCGTCTTCCCACGGGGGGAGTCTCCTCTCCGTCTGGAGCCCGTAGAGCACTCTAACCTGAGGAGGTCGGCTCAACTAGAGGGCGTCTCTGAGACTTGGACCTCGGCTCTAGTTGGCCGTTGTCGTGGGATCTGCGGCCCATCGTAATGTGCGCGAACCTTTAAGGGACTGACGCGACCTATCAGGGTGGCATTCTTTCGTCGGCTACGCTGTAATACACTCACAGAAAGAGAGAGAATAGTATTAAACGATTTTACTCTAATAAATGTCTATTTAGTGGTGTATGTAGAATGTCCAGTGATATCAAGTGACAAACGGTAATACCTGGTACCGGCAGCCTCGACATAGTTAGATAACAGAATGACTTGTAACCATAAGCCGTCGGCGAAGCGCCACAAAAACAGTCTCGCAATTTTTAAATTTTTCAACAAAAACAATGTCGAGTGTCCATTTCTCATGACGACCTCCGTGGCCGAGTGGTTTAAACGCCGGGTTTCATGGTGTCGCCGACTCGAGAGGTCCCGGGTTCGAATCCCGGTGGGGGCAGGTGTTTGTGTGATGAACACGTGCATTTGTACTCCAGTCATGGATGTTTAATATGTATTTCTATATAAATATACTTATATATGTATTCTATATTTAACACAAGCCTTATAGTGCTTACTTTGGGGCTAGGCTAATGAGGGCTACCGTTTTCTGCCTCACCAGATTGCGCCACTGTTGAGTGAGGTTCTAAATTGTAACTTTTAAAGTTTATTAATACACACATGAAATCAAAGGTTACATTTAGATCGTATTTTAACACAAAAGAACCATATCCTAAACATAATAGGCCATGCCACAGTGACGCGCAGTTCCGTTTTATTCGGAAAAAATGGGAACATAATCATTTTTCTAAGCTCAAATTTTTAATAACCGACATTCATTGCCACATAACTCATATTTGCCATAATTAAGCCGAATTGTTACCAATTATTTACATTTGTACTCCAGTCATGGATGTTTAATATGTATTTCTATATAAATATACTTATATATGTACAGTATATGTATTCTATCCGTTACCCTAGTATCCCATATTCCGGTGGTTTGAACCTACCTGCGCATGTCGCCTCCTCCTGGCGTGGTGTCGCTGGTCGGCGTCGTGGTCGCGCGCGCGTCGGTGCTGCGACCGCTTGCTGATGGCCGCGGCCGAGTCCGAGTCCGACTGCTCGTTGTAGCGCCGCGGCGACCGGCGCGCGCGCAGCGAAACACCCTATGCACCCACGGTACCGTACAGGTATAACAATACAATGGCTAAAACGGCTCTCAAAGTGTCCGCCTAGTACAGTGTTTCCTAACTTTTATATATATGTCGGAGTGGGCGAGCGGGATATAGGCGGTTGGCCACGTGGTTTTTCTTGATCCGCCATCTTGGTTATTCTATTATATTTCCCGAAAATAAAACTGCAGTCTAGTGACCGAGCTAACGTTTAATTTGAATCTTCTTATTACTTTACAAAATCAGTTATGATTGCCAAGGTACAAACGTCTGTCCACTACCGCGGCTCACGTCTGAATGCCGAATGCCCCTTCCAATGACGCATAGCCCCTTAAATACTACCCTTAGCATAGACCACTCCCAAGTGATGACAGCTGTCACTGTCATCACTTGACGTTTCGCAAAGCAATGGTACACTGACTGATGACATTTGTTGTAGGTTTAACGTTTCGAAGGAGCGAGTGAGACGCCATCCGCCGACATATATATTTTTTTCTATCTTTGTAACATAGTATCCATGTGTGGTTATGAGTAATCATGCTCTCTTAAAAATGGTTGAGCGAACCGATGGCCGGTTCATGCGTCATGCTCGTGAACGGGTGCTACCAGCGGAGATGAGTCTGCCCTCGCTTCATTGGATACTATTAATCGTTGTACTAAACTTCCATCGTTAATTTTTTTTTTGCCTAAACAGCAGGACGCGGCATTCCTAAACTTTGTCAAACCAGTTTTTTATATGGTCATAATTTTTATATTATTTGCATTTGTAATGGAAAGTGACTTTATGAGTTACCTCATATTGAAGTCATTTTTCAATTTGACGACTCTGTATACAATACAGGGAGAAAAAACAGCCCTTGCTGAGTTTCTTGCCGGTTCTTCTCAGTACAAGGTCTTCCGCCGTAGATTTGCGAACCGATGGCGTAGCTTTTCGATATTCACAAGTGCTTGTAACAGTCTAGACTGAATAAACGATATTGAATTTGAATTTAACCTTTCCAATATTGCTACCTCTGTGACCTATTAGGAAAACAGATTTTACCCCGACTTTAAAATGTTATCATCAGTCCAAGAAATTCCAATTTGGCCGCTACATCTTCGTCTCTAATAATGTCATCATCAGGAGAAAATCTCTCCCCGCTTCCCACACTCAGCACCCCGCGGGCTCGCTAGCAAGAAGGAGCCCATGCTTTATTGAGTACTATTATTATAAAGTATTTTCTTATTATTTAGATTTGACCAAATAATTAGGTTCTTTGTTACCCCCGAAGTATGGCTGTTTTCCCCCGGGAGGGGTAATTACCCCCAGGTTCGGAACCCAGGGTCTAGTACAAAGAGAAAAAGAGTTGAGAGACCGCTAGCTATCTCTCTCCCTTGTGACGCATGACATCCAATGGCATCACATCCAAATAGTAACATGCTTAAGGTTGCCGATGCGCATGCGCGATTAGAGAGAGAAAGCTAGCGGTCTCTCATCTTCTCTCTCTTTCCATTAGAGGGACCCTACCACTTGTAGTAGAGTCTGTATCTCCCCCTATTCTGTTTTTATACCTCTATGGACACGACACGACAGTCAGCACGAACGCGGTCAACTGACGGAGAACTAGATATTTATCTCGCTTACAAGTAGCATGCAAAAATACCGCGAAATGAATAGGTTTAAAAAAACTGAAAAAAATGGTTGTCTGTAAAGTCGGTTTGCGGATGAGATAATGTCAGCTTTGACAGTACGCGAGAAGAGAGATAAATGCGTAGGCGCCTCGGCTTGGTCCGATCGTGCCTCTCTATCGCTTGTTCCGCGCTCTCGCTCGCACGCGCAGCCTCGGGCGGAACGTGACACTTTTTCGTGCGTGCAGCCGGTGTTCATCGATTTATGAGACGCTATCACGTCAAGAACGGTTGAAAACGATCGATTTACGCGTAAAATAAAGCTTTAAAGAGTTTAGTTGCAAAACAAACGCGAAACTACGGATTTTGATTGAACAAAAACAGCTATAGATTTAAAGACAGGAATGCGATATCTATAAATAATAATTAACTATGGATTCATACAATTACACAGCTAAGATAAAAATGGGAAATGAACAAGGCAAAACAAATTTTAGGTAAAAAAAAAAACTCTTAATTTTACGACTAAAAACTATTGATTTTCGCGGTAAAAAAATAACTTGAAAGTTACCAAGGTTTACGATTGTGAAAGCGATATCAACCTCAAATAGGAACAATGACAGGAAATCTTGAAATGAACATACGTCAGTATTGAAATTTCAAATTATTTAAAATTCAATTTATAAGTGAATATATCACATATTACAATTGATAAATCTACGACGAAAGACTTCGCACTGAGTTATACCAACAGGAAACTCAGCAAGGACTGCTTTTTCTCCCTATTTCAGCAGTAACCATCACTCAAAATTTACAGCTACGTGAGAATAATGGAAGAGTGCTGCCGAAATGAATGGAACGAAATAAACAGCATCTAATAAATACATATAGGAAAATGGTAAACGTATGAAAATATCAAGCAAACTACGATGAATTAATACAAAAAATGGTGTGCACTTATCACAAATCTGAAGTGAAACTTCTTTCCTGAAATAACCTAACATTAGGCGGTGCATAAGGCATAGGGGAAAGCGCACGCATCACTCATATACATGTATGTATATATATATATATATATATATTGTCGCATGTGACGGTGGTAGCGTTTCAGCCTTCGCCGAGTTACCCTCTGACTTTCGTCGTTTGACGCTCGTGACGTATTTCCGTTACATCTTTTCCATTTACGCCCCGTTCGAAAAGAAATTTCACTACAAAAAGAATATAAATATTTTCAAGTGCAGTGTTAAGCAGAAAATTATAAGCGGGCATTTTTGAAGCTATCAAAAATGAGTTCTGTGGACCAATTTAAAGTAAGATCGTGAAAGTCGAAAGTATGATTGTGAATCAATAACCATTAATCATTTTTGAAATCATACAGAATCAAACTTTATCATGGGCATAAATTTTCTCTTGCTTCAAAAATGCCCACTGGTCGCTTCACAACGCTATTAACCATCAAAATGCTTGTGTTGATACAATTTTAGATTTACCATGCAACTATAGCCAAATACAGCCACGTCCTAATCCGTTGGATGAAAACGAGAATTATTGGAGCAAACCATATTTTTATATAACGAAATACTGCAGTTTGATTAAATAACATCCGCGTCAATATTTCAATGTAAAACAAAAAGATTCAATCACTTTTCAAAAATTGCTATGTATACATGGACGACTTGATTAGTATATTCACTATAATATCACACAGTTCTGTTTGATAATGCGAAAATAACACCATATGTCACACCTTAAACTTTATCTCGATATTTCTTCCTCAAGTTTTCACGCACGCCACTTATTAAATAAAACACGCTTAAACGGCTTAAAATAAACTCAAAAATAAAAAAAGAATTGAATAAAGCAGTTTATTAATTAAATTAGCTAGTAAATTCATACATAGACAATAAAATTTTGATAATCTTTCAATAAAGTATTCGAAGATTCATAGGTAAATTCGACAAAGTAAATAAAAATCATTTTAAGCTGGTTTTATTTACTTTTCATTGTCAATATTAAAATAAATTTAAAAACAAACATTTAATATCTTATAGAACCTTGAAGGTTAATCTTTTGTTACCGTTTTTAAGCACACACTGTTCAGAGAAGTATGACACTTTGCATTGTATACAGGGTGTAACAAGACCTTCGAAATAGCCGTTTTAAAACACAGCCATCTATCGAGAAATTAAGCATTTTCTTATGCGATTACGGCAGTACTTTTTTAGCAAGACTAACATATAAATAAGCATGCGTGCTTTAAATTATCTAACCTTTAAAATAGTTTGCTTAAAATTCCTTATTGCAAGTACATTTATGCAACTTGGTGTCTAAGTATTAAAGCTTATTTTTGTTTGCGAAAAATATAACTTAAATTTAATAGTATATTTATGTTTAATTTAAAGATATTAGTTTAATAATGTCTTTAAACATAACGCACATTTTCATTTTTTGTCCATTATTTATTATTAGCTATTATTCATTTTTCGAAACAATTTCAGTATAAAATATTTTTTAATTTTGACCTAGAGAGTTGAATTTTAACACACAGGCGTTATCTTTAAGACGTACCTAGTCATGAAGGACTTTTACGTGTTGACATTGTTTTCGGATTCACTTCTATCGCATGTGAACAGCACATGTCCGTTTTTTAAAATGATTGAGTTTATATAGGTCCAGCGTCCTATTGATAATAATGAAATAAACACATAAAATAGTCGTTTATTAGTTTTGAGTGGACAAGTTACAAAATATATAATTTTCTGACATTTTCATTAAATATTGATGCAATTTTTATTGACTTAAAATTATGAATTGATTAGTAGTAGTAGTTTTTTTGTGACATTGCATATTATTATTATCTTTAAATTAATTTTATTTATTTTGACGTCATTGAACTGACTTATTAATGTAATTATCTTCTATAACCTGTAATATTTGCACGTTGACATTCAACAAAATATGTATGCTGGAAACTAAAGAAATACTTAACAACTATTGTAACCATATTTTGGCAAATAAATGATTCTAAAGAAAATATAACTAGAAAATTTCCTCGCGGACCAGGCAGCAGACGGGACTCGAACTCGCACCCTTCACAATCCGGGCGAATGCACTGACCAATTATGCTACCGTGGCCCTCACGGACCGCGTCGAAATTCCTCTAGCCATTCTTAAGCTGCAAGGCAGCGCCATCTCTTCGCATAATAATAAGAATGGCTAGAGGAATGTCGACGCGGTCCGTGAGGGCCGCGGTAGCATAATTGGTCAGTGTATTCACCCGGATTGCGAAGGATGCGGGTTCGAGTCCCGTCTGCTGCCTGATCCGCGTGGATTTTTTTCTAGTTATATTTTCTTTATATTTAAACATCAAGCAGTTACATGCTTTAAAAAATAAAAAAAAATGGGTGCGTGTACTTATGTAGGCGCGTGAGAAGTTATCCTTCTTTGGCATCGTTTAAAATTAGTTTTTAATTGCATGCAAATAATTAATTACAATAAATTAATAAAAAGTCTGGAAAAGGACACAGTCAATAAAGTTCAGTTTTAATTTGAAAAAATAAATAAATAATCAAAATATTCAATTAAAATCGCTACTGAATATAATTTATTAGAACATATGTGATTTGCACTTGTATGAAACTCAAACACGTATTCCGAACATACAAACTACCTGCATGCAAAGTCTCAGCCCGATCGGTTTAAAATTGATAAAGTTTCATACAAACTTTCATTCCTTATTTTATCCCCTTGGGATTTTCTTTATATTTTTTTCCGTAAGAACCTTGTACAGAGTATTAGAAAACTACAAAAAAAAACAGCCAAATCGGTCAAGCCGTTTTCATGTTATGTCGTGACAACGGAAAACGGGTTTCATTTTTATATATATAAATATGAAAACAGTCTCTGTTCTAAATTCAAAACTCGTAACTTTTCCCGATATTTGTTGTACGTGTTTCCCGCGCTAGGACCGCGAGTGGCCGCGCATGCGTACGGTCGCTAAAGCGACCAACTTCATGGTGTTAATTTTTTGTGTTACATGATGCGCGCGCATCTTAAAATTTCACTCTCAACAATTTTTCAGAACGCGCCTAAAGAAGTATAACTTCAAAAATATAAATAAATGATTATTATTATTATATTATCAGGGACAGTGGCGCCATCTACGTCCTCTAATACAAACTACATGTTTTTAAAGATGTTGCTACGGCCAGATTTACCATTCTTAATTTTTCAAACAATTAATTATGCTTAAATGAACAGTATCCATACTAATGTTATTAATGCAAAAGTGTATCTGTCTGTCTGTTACCTCTTTATGGTTGAACCGTTGGACCGATTTAGACGAAATTTGATATTATCTCTACATATTTGAATAAACACATTGTTGTTAACATTAACACAATCACCCAAGTTGTGTGTTTGACGTTTCACAGAAAAAACTTTAAATGAACATTGTTTGAGCTGCATATCATATTAAACATTTATTATAATTTTTATTATTATGTTTTTCTAGTAAACTTTTCTTTAGATTTAAACATCTAGCAGTTAAATGCTCAAAAATAAATAAAAACATAACATATTAAAAATTGATTATTTACAGATTTTACATTAATTATAAATTGCATTTATTTATTGGAGTTATACTTCTTTAGGCGCGTTATGAAAAAATTATGAGAGTGAAATTTTAAGATGCGCGCGCATCACTGTAACATAAAATTTTAACAGCATGAAGTTGGTCGCTTTAGTCGTTTCCAACTTCATGCGTTACTTTTGTGTTTACCGCACATTAAGAAAATCTACCAACAAAATAGAAATAGAATCTCTATTTAGTGGGTGCTAACGACTGCATTGTGAAGGCCTATCAAAAGTATTTATTAATCTGGAACAACGGAACCAAAGCGCGATTCAGGAGACTACAGCGCCATCTCTTGACCATTGGTGTAGTAGAACCAAAAACCACATCTTTATTTTTTGTAATAAAGTAACAGTTATAGGTATTCATATTTATAATATTTATCCACATGTTTCTAGTTTGTATATTCGGAATACGTGTTTGAGTTTCATACAAGTGCAAATCACATATGTTCTAATAAATTATATTCAGTAGCGATTTTAATTGAATATTTTGATTATTTATTTATTTTTTCAAATTAAAACTGAACTTTATTGACTGTGTCCTTTTCCAGACTTTTTATTAATTTTTTGTAATTAATTATTTGCATGCAATTAAAAACTAATTTTAAACGATGCCAAAGAAGGATAACTTCTCACGCGCCTACATAAGTACACGCACCCATTTTTTTATTATATTGTATTTTACTCAAGTGAATGTTGTGTGTGTGTGTGTGTAGAGGCTTGCATATATGTCTGAGAATATGTATGACTTTATTTTTGAATAATTCATCTGTTCAGCTTTAAGTTCACCTATTAATAAATAAATGAAAACGTAATTTCATCTAAATCGGTTATCTAATTATACAAGTTGCTATTTAGGAAGAGTCAACATTAATAGATAATCTACATTTACGAAGTTTCATTTCATGTTGGAATTGACACGTATTTATAACTAGCTCTGCCCTGCGGTGTTACCCGCAGTTTATTAGGGATATTTCCCCGCAGTAAAACAAAGCTAACTCCATACCAAAGGATATTGTTCTGCGTCCATACATTGTTAGCCTAAGAACCAACAATCATGAAATATTACTTTCTAAGTTCGAAATTGCAAGAGAATGACTGTAAAAACAAAGATTATTGACGGACACTTCTGAGAACTTAAATTATCAGGAAACTTAAATGTTTTTCGAGGTTATGTTTAATATTCAATGAAAAATAGGTCAACCCCTATGAACTTGTATGAACTCAGTATGAATTGAATTAATATTACAACTAATTCATTTTTATTCGGTGCGATTTGAAAGATTATCATTAGGAAGAAAGAGTGTTTTGTTTGCAGCGCTGTCATAGATTATACACATAAAATAGTAGTCTCACATGATTTTTTAACTTTTTAATATAGCTTACTTAACTGGAAATATCCGTCACAATCTAAATACTGATAATTATCGCAAAAAATATACTAAGAATTATCATAAATGCCAAATTGGTGTTGATTCTTAGGCCAAATTTAACATTGTCCTTTTATTAAAATCGCTCCAGCCGTTTCGACGTGAAGAAGTAACAAACATAAACACTCACAAACTTTCGCCTTTCTAATATAGGTGTGAAATTAGTATGCATTAATTAAAATATCAGATATATATATATATTGTACTCACCGCCGCGTGTCCGTTGAGTTTCCGTCGCGGCGCTCGTCCAGTGCTGGTGCCCTCTTCACTGGCGCCTCCTTGTCTTTGTCTATGGATATTCAACAATAAAAATTATAATTGGAACGAAGTTCCTTACGGCAGGCTTGGAGGGGATAGGGATTTTGCTGCGCGACCGAACTGAAAAAAATGTGATAGTAAAACCGTAAGAAAAAATCCGTGGAAAAAAGTGCGTGGAATAAAACCGTCAAATGAGACGTGCGCAGGCGCGACAGTCGCATACACAAGCGAGTAGTGTATAATACCTTTCTCTTTCTCCCTCTTTCTTTTCGTTCTCTCATCCCTTCTCTTTCTATTACCACTCCACCCCGCCAATGCATAGTATATACTCATGAATTCATGGACAAGCACGTGGCGAATTCTCACATTATAGATACATTTTACTCGTGAGTAGCCACGTTTTTTTTGCAATTTGTGTCGATTCTACATTAGCCGAAGGAACTTCGTTCCTACCAGGTGTCCCACGACACCACATCATTTTCTTTTTTATTAAATAAAACTAGTTTTTACGGGTTAATGCACCAAACTTTATTTATTTATTGACGTTTCGTAGCCTTTACAGGCTACGTCGTCGGAATCGATAGCCTGTAAAGGCTACGAAACATCCTTACTAATATTATAAAGGCGAAAGTTTGTTTGGATGGATGTATGGATGGATGTTTGTTCCTCTTTCACGCAAAAACTACTAAACGGATTTTAATGAAACTTTACAGTAATGTAGCTTATAGATCAGAATAACACATAGGCTATAATTTATAAAGATATTGTGTGAATTGTCCAAAATATAACGATAAATGTCATTTAAGTCTGAAAAAATTCTGCAATCTGCGAGCTATTCAGGCGTGTAAGGATAAAATTGTCTAAAAAATATCCCGCAACAGCATATGTCTATCTTTTATGGTTGACTCACAATAACACGTGTAATTATATAAATAAAGTCATTTTTTATAGCACAAGCCTGAGAACAAAAAGTATAGTTTACACTACAGCTCTACACCGAAGCGAAGCGAGGGCGGGCCACTAGTCAATAAATAAATAAAGTTTGGTGCATTAACCCGTAAAAACTAGTTTTATTTAATGAGTGATGTGTGTGAAAACCTAAGAAACAAATATTATAATTTATTAGGTACTTTTTAATCATAGACTCGATCGGAGGAGGAGCTCGATGGCGCAAGTGGTTAGTGCGTTCGGCTGCGATCGTTGCAGTTAAGCAACTTTCGCAGTGGTCGGTCATTGGATGGGTGACCAAAAATTTACTATCTCGAGCTCCTCCGTGCTTCGGAAGACACGTTAAGCCGTTGGTCCCGGCTGCATCTGCAGTCGTTAGCACCCACCAATCCGCACTGGGCCCGCGTGGTGGGTCATGGCCCGCACTCCCTATTCCATCCATAGAGAAGGCCTATGCCCCAGCAGTGGGGACATTAATAGTCTGATGATGATGATGATGTTGATGAATCATAGACATTAACCGCCTTATTAGAAAAACGCAGACTAAATTTAAAGAAACAGTTAACTAGAAAAAATTCCACGCGTACCAGTCAGCCGACGGGACTCGAACCCGCTCCCTTTGCTATCCGAGCGAATGCACTAACCATTATATTTAACTAATTTATAGGATGACGATTGTCGTTATAGCGACATATTGTAGTGTAGTGTAGTTGTCGTCACCTGTATAAGTTTAGGGGGGCATCGTCATCGGTGGAGTATCGCGGGCGATACGAGCGATCCGACGAGTATCGCCGTCGCTCGAGCGGCGCGAGCGACTCGTTGGACGCTGACGACGACGACGACGACACGCTGGTGAAGCGCTCCCGACTCCTGGGATGTGATAACAATTAATATAAAAAAGGTAAATTTAGAAAATCAAAAAACCCGACTGCTTAATTATACTTCAATTAAAAACTGAAAAGAAAAAAACAAGTCCAGTAGTCTATAATTCTGTTAATAAGGAACAAAGCTACTTTAACAGTCGGGACCCATAAGATATTCAAGAATACATAATATTTTTCAATAATGGGTCCCGACTGTTAAAGTATCTTTGTTCCTTATTAACAGAATTATAGACTACTGGACTTGTTTTTTTCTTTTCAGTTTTTAATTGAAGTATAATTAAGCAGTCGTGTTTTTTGATTTTTTAAATTTACCTTTATTATTTCTCACTTTTTAGTTAGTTATTATTTTAAGACGGTATATACCGTAGTCTTGTTACTTCAGTAAGGGAATTAATATTGCGGGAATTATTAAGTACATTGCGGTGGTCTAAAAGATTGATTTACTAAGACATATAGAGACTTTACCAGCGGGGTCAAGGCTACAGATGGGCCTCAATTTTCGCAAAAATGTGTGAAGTTAAATCAAGTCGTTACATAAATATCTAATGTATGTAAATTTTATAGTAAACTAGCACTTATTCAAAAAGTCATCTTTTGTTTATGTTCTTTTTAGTAGTTTAGCAGTAAATATAAAATTCATTTACATTTCTTCGTCGACTATTTAAAATTGGCAGTGGCTGTATTGTCACGTCAACGCCCGGCTCTAAGATTGTGATATACACAAATGCAGTGTCATATCCTAGACTCATAATTTGATATTCCTACATAATTCACAGAAAACCAATATGTTAGGGTTTGCAATCCGGAAAAACGGATCCGGTAATCCGGCGGATCCGGCACCATCCGACGTTTACCGGATCCGGTACCAATATACCGGATCCGAAGACCGAATCCGGTGCTACAATAAAGCCGACAAGTGTTGAAGCTGAAAGGGCCTTTTCGGCCGCAGGTTATATTTGCAGCTCTATTAGAAGACGTTAAGCTGATGACACAATTAACAATATTTGTTTTGTACAATCTTTTTTTCAAAAACAATATTGATTTTCTTTTAATACTCATATTTTCTTACAATTAGTCACTCACTACACTAATAAAAATAAGAAAAAAAGGTATCTGGAATAAAATAAACATTATTGCGATAAACGACGCATGTCGATTTTGCTAGGATTACCAAAACTACGTAGTTCGGTTCCTTGTTTCTAAACTGGTACTAGTTTATAAAAACACCACTAGATGTCAGCAAACTATAAATTTATCGCTGTTAGGGGATAGCTAGAAATTTCCTTTTATTATTTGGCAAATTTTTGAGATTTTCAATTTGACCTAAGATTTTGGGGAGTCATGACCCTTTGACACCCCCCCCCCCCGCCCCCTTCGGACCGCGCCTGTGTATCTACAAGATATTATAGTTACTTGATAATTAATATTGTTACTCATAAATTGATCTATCTGTGAAAGTGAAATCTAGAAACACTGAGCTACTCGTTACGCTGTAAAATTATTACTAATTACTCTTACACTACCAAATTTTAATTGTTTTCTTGTTGTCTATTTGTCTTGACATTGGTTAGGAAAAAAATTCGATTTTATGTATTTCTGATTTATTTTTTATAAACTACGTACATATAAGTGCAGTGTCATTTGATTAACCCACTTATTTTGTACGAAAAAGCGAAAATCATCCTGATTTGTTCAACCCGGCCGGATCCGGTCCGATCCGGGCGGATTGATGGAAATCCGATCGTATCCGGCCGGACTGAAAATGACGCCGGATTGCAAACCCTACAATATGTATAATAAAATTTTCATAACGTTAGGTAGAGCACCATAGCAATCTCATTTATTATCAATTTATAGTTCTCTTTGTAGTTTTCTTTTAAAGCGTTGACATATAACAGTTCAATGACTTTGTGATCGACCCTTTTTTATTGGTAGTGTAAAGCTCGAATGAAGAGTACTTCCACCTATCAAGCCTGCTGCTACCAGCCTAGTAGGTATTGCAAATAGTGCAATCATGGCAATTATTTTCCAAATATATTTTTTTTTGTATAAAAAAAATACAGAATAACGTATCACTGTTATGCACAAATGCGAAGTAACTTTTACAAATATAATCAAATAAACCTATTTCTTACTTTATTTTTAAATCTTTTTCATCAATTAAATACTATTATCCTCACTATCTATACTAATATTATAAAGAGGCAAGATTTGTATGTTTGTAATAAATAATCTGCCAACTACTGAACCGGTTCCAAACATTAATTCATCATAAGGTAGCTATATTATTTATTACTACATTTTTCTTTATTTAATTATATTTTATCCGAGTACAATTCCCGGGTGGATCACTAGTAAGTATAATATAATATTGTACATGCGAAAGTGAGTTTGTTTGTTGCGCTTTTGTGCCCTAATAGCTAAATCGATTATAATCAATTCCCCTATAGAAGTAGATGGGAAATTGGTTCTTAGCTATAACATCGCAATACTTATAGGCGTAGGGTGATGAAAGGGGGGATTTACCTATAAAAAAAAAAAAAAAAAATTAACCCGCACCCTTTCCAGACTAAATAGGGACAAACTTCGCAGGATTATAGGATCCCTGACTGGTCATTGTCCCCTAAACAGGCACCTATATACAATAGGAGTAACGGATAGCCCCCTATGCAGAGGATGCATGGAGACAGAGGAAACGCCACAGCATGTCATCATGGAATGCAGGAGTGTGGCCGACCAACGGGCACGACTTCTCCAGTCACCAGAATCGTTTCCGGAAGCTTGCAGCAGTCTACCAAGGCTGCTTTCCTTCTGGACCAATATAGGCTGGCTGGAGTAAGCGGGAATGTTTTGAGACACGCACAATGGTCCAATAATTAGGACTAAGTGCGGAAACCACCCTGAAGAACTAACTAACTAACTAACCTTTAAAAAAATATATTATTTACTTGGAATTTTGCAGAATTATCGTTTATAATTACAAAACCAATATTAACGCGAGCTGATTAATAAATACAGGGATTCCAATAAGTGTGTACCTACTAGCGAAAAATGGGTTATTTGTCATTATATTAAGTAAACCTTTTTTGTAAAGTAATATCGTTAAAAAAAAACAGTATAATTCCGAGTTTTTCATTAAAATTCAATAATCATAAATACCTATTATGATAATATATTTTTCATCATTTAATAAGAAGGAACCGTATCAGTTTTATTGTAAGTACTTCGTATAGGATCAGATACTGCGAGTAGCCCATTTTTTTCGCCTAGGTTTTATCCACGTTTATAAACACCTAAATTAAATTCCTTCTTTAATTTAGGTGTTTGCGGGAATACTAAGCCGCAAGTAGGAGTGGACTCCTACATAGTACACCGCACTATCACTTTGTCATCGTTGTAACTTTTTAAATATTTGTCGAAATGACCTAGTGCAAAAGGCAAAGTTTATCGTCTTGAAACATCAAAAGTGATAAAATTATTTGTTTTGATAAAAAATAATTTGTTGATACAAAATGTGCATTTTGGAAATAGATATCAAATAATATTTTAGTTTTGATTCACTATTTTAGCGATAATGGCTTACACATTAAAAATAGATATATGATGTCACGGACTTTTGTTTAGAACTATTTAAGACATACATTTTCACTCTACATTACGTTCATGTAAATTTTATTGTTTTTGCAGTGCAGGCCAAAATGGCTCGCAGATGGGAGATTTTTTCCGTCTTATGTGTCACTTTATTGTTATAATTTTGCCAATTCACTCAATAACTACATAAATTATTATATATATGTTATAATATAATTCTTCTGTGAGTGTGTATGTCACTGAACTTCTCTTAAACGACTGGACCGATTTTGATGAAATTTTTTGTGTGTGTTCAAGGGGATCTGAGAATGGTTTAGATTCACAATTTTGTCCGCTGGACAACCCCTATTTTTTTAGGGCGATACGAAGTTCGCTGGGTCAGCTAGTATGTTATAATTATATATGAGCTATATTACTGTTAAGTTTCATTAAAATCCATTTAGTATTTCTTAGGTGAAAGAGTATACTCATTTCCTATTCCCATCTCCCTCCTGCACATACTTATCTCGCATGCAAGAGCGAGTCGACGAATGTCCACTGTTGACATCTAGCGGGTGTTGAAGTTAACATCCTTCTTCAAAAATCGCGCTCTTCGTAATTAATTCGTTTGATAAACAATAACCTTAGGTCGAGTGATTCTCATTGTGAAAACAGAAGTGCAAGATCACCAGTTTAGTGTTACCCATAAGAATAATATATGTCGGAGAGCGACTATTCACTTTTTCATTAGCGTTCATGGGCTTAGTGGGCGTCATTGGGGCTTGATACAGGCACAAAACCAAACAATCACTCAATCACTGTTCGTATAATTCTATCTAATTGCGTTCTTTTAACAAAAGCAAAATAAAAATGTTTCACACACACTTTACTTTACACTAAGGACACTTAAATAAAATAACAACCGAGCAGTGGGTTCAAGGTACCAATCTGACTTCACTGAACTACCGTATCACCTTTCTAGTAATGAACCGCTACGATCAGTTCCTCGCCTTTAAATACGCGCAAAAACTACCTCCCACCTGTGAAAATCAAGATGGCGCCTCGACCCCACTCGAGGCACGTGCTCTGCTCTGATTGGCCGCGACATAAGATGATTTATAAGAGACTTTTATTAAATTGTTAAGTTACTGAACGATACAAAAATTGTAATTAATAAAATCAAATTAAATTAAGATTTTATAAAGTTATTTAAAGTGTAAACAATAGCCTTCTCGCGATTGGCATTCAACAAGAAACTCTACTCGTCACATCCTCCGACATAATATATAACTAATATTTATATTTTAATTATATAACCAGGTTCGGTTTAGGATAGCCGGCTCGACGCATCCATCTCAGAGCTTCTGGACTGGCCGTTGATGCAAGGTATTGCGCAACCTTCCTTATTGGTTTCGAACTATTTCCCTTTGTTTTAATCCACGTAGTTCGAAATCTATTTTTTTGGAGTTTACTCCTTAAGAATCGATTTGCATATATAAGGGGCCCGGTATGAGAAAAATGTGAGGTGTAAAATCTATCGATGAATGACATTAATGACTTCGTTACGTTTTTGTGCGCAACCTCATCTGCGCACCTTTCACTTTTAGCCATGGCAACGGATAAAAAACATTAAGTTGAAACAAATGTCAATAAAATAAATAAACTAAAAATAGATAAAATCGGAGCAAAATTAATGAAGAAAATAAATAACAGAATATAGAGAAATGCCGGTAAGTGTCCAGCACTCTGGAATAGTGATTTTCAGTACAGATGGAATTATAATACATATTTACAAAATGATGACTAGTGTGTGATATTTTTGAAATTGTGTGTTTCCAGAAATACATAATAAAATATATGATATTCATCATATATCATCGCTGATGTTAGATGATAAAATGTGTGATATGGAACCTATGGTAGTCGAAACCATGGGACGATTCCTGAGGTATCTCTACTTGTGACCGACTTCTTCGGACTTGATTTTGTTTTGTGTCTGTTCAAAGACAATCGTTTCTAGAGTGTAAACTCCGGTCGTGCGTCGGAGCTGACACACACAATTTTTTTTCTAAAAATCTAATTTTTAATTTTGCAGTCCATTTAATTATACAAATATTTAGCATCACCCGCGCAACCAATTATGATTACTGTGGTTCCATACGTACCGTTGTGGGGCGGCGTGGGTCCGCGGCTTCTTGTGGCGTGGGGCGCGCCACGACCCACTGCCGGACTCCGAGCCGGATACTCTACGGCGACGATTGCTGACACCCTGATATCATATCATCATCATCAGCCTATTTATCCCCACTGCTGGGGCACACGGAATAGGGAGTTTGGGCCGTGAACCCCCACGCGGGCCCAGTGCGGATTGGCGGGTGCTAACGACTGCAGATGCAGCCGGGACCGACGGCTTAACGTGCCTTCCAAAACACGGAGATGGAAAATCTTTGGTCACCCATCCAATGACCGACCACTGTGAAAGTTGCTTAACATCAACGATCGCAGCCGAACGCGCTGACCACTTGCGCCATCGAGCTCCACATACATATACATAAAGAATTTTATTTTTGTTTTTTTTCTAGTAAAATTTTCTTTAGATTTGTACATCTAGCAGTTAAGTGCTTTGAAAATTAAAACATAACTAATAAATAATCGCTTTTTCTTCTTTCAAATGTTTCAATTTGAAGTTTCACTTTAAATTAGTGAAAGTATTATTTTATACGTTTGATAAATGCTAATTAATATTGCCAACTTAGGATATTGAGACAGGCATAAATTAAGGATATTTACACAACCATAAAATTGGTATTTTCTTGAAATCTTTCATACCATTTCCCCTGAATTAAAACTTCAAAAAAAGGAAAATTTTAAAGCAAAAATAATGCATAGATTGTGTTACCTTATTGGTGGGCATGTGGTCGTCATGCCCGGGCACGCTGTCGTCGGAGCCCGACGAGCTGTAGGGAGGCCGGCGCGACGACACCACGCGCCCGCGGGGACCATTACTGGATTCTATAACACATACTTTCAATATAATAATAATAATCAATAAATATTTCCAACACTCACACCAATGAGGGCTATCGCGTATGAATCCGCCGCTAGAGGCGCTAGTGTAGCGTGAGGTCTCCGAAATGTCAAATGTTATTGCTTGTTGGTTGACTACGCGGGCTTATTTCTAATTAAAATAATGTTGTGAATAATTGGTAACAATTCGGCTTAATTATGGCAAATATGAGTTATGTGGCAATGAATGTCAGTTATTAAAAATTTGAGCTTAGAAAAATGATTATGTTCCCATTTTTTCCGAATAAAACGGAACTGCGCGTCACTGTGGCATGGCCTATTATGTTTAGGATATGGTTCTTTTGTGTTAAAATACGATCTAAATGTAACCTTTGATTTCATGTGTGTATTAATAAACTTTAAAAGTTACAATTTAGAACCTCACTCAACAGTGGCGCAATCTGGTGAGGCAGAAAACGGTAGCCCTCATTAGCCTAGCCCCAAAGTAAGCACTATAAGGCTTGTGTTAAATATAGAATACATATATAAGTATATTTATATAGAAATACATATTAAACATCCATGCCTGGAGTACAAATGCAAGTATCATCACACAAACATCTGCCCCCACCGGGATTCGAACCCGGGACCTCTCGAGTCGGCGACACCATGAAACCCGGCGTACAAACCACTCGGCCACGGAGGTCGTCAAATATAATACAAGTGAGCTACGGGTTGGAAATAACATTTTAATACATTTAAAAAAGGGGTTTATTTTCTGTTCCTGGCCGCTTGGACGCCTAATAAGAAAGATTTAAAAAAAGCATCCACAGCTCGTCTCTTTTTTTGAAATTGGAGAATAACATTTCTTTCTTGGCTTTTTCCATTATTTTGGCGACAATAGGGATGATGACGGGGTACAGTAAACGAAATTCTATTTAGTCCGTCAGTTAGATGATCAAAAAATAATGGACACGTATTTTTTCTTTGGGCAATCAACCAAAAAGTGACAAAGTTATAGCGCGTCAAAGTTTGGGAGTGGGGGCTCGTGACGTCACTTTTGAGTGAATTTTCACTTATAAGTGTACTCAAACGTGACGTCATGCGACTTTTCAAATCAATATATCTCTGCAATGTTTATATTATGTGAAAAAAGAAAAAATACGTGTCCAATACTGATAATTAATCTACCTGATAAACGAAGAAAAAAAAATTAGTCATCATCCCTATTCAAAACTTTTTGTCTGAATTTCATTTTGTTCAGTGGGCTAAAATAAAAGTTGTGACACGTCAACTAAGCAAATAATTGTTAAGAGCCCTTCCTTTTACATTTCTTGCAAGAAATCGTAATTTTTGAGCGCCTGCTTTACACCATCTTAGAAATGATTTTGATTATTTTTGAAACAAGAAGGAAGTAGAAATACCAGTCTTATTGAATTGTATGTGAATCACACTTATATTATAAAGGCAAAGGTTTGTGAATGCGTCTGTTTATTACTGCTTCACGTCTTAACGGCTGCAGCGATTTTAATAAAATTTGGTATGGAGTTAGCTGACATCTTGGATTAACACATAAGCTACGTTTTACTACGGGACAATATCCCTAATAAACCGCGGGTAACATAGCGGGGCACAGCTAGTGTAGAATATTTGCAAATATTATTATCCTTTTTTGTATTGATCGTTGTACCACATCTTGTTTACAGAAAAAACAATAAAAAGCACAACTTCAAACGCTTAACTCTATGAATTAGATTGAATGAACTAGTTAAAATTAATTGGTACATTATCAGAAATTTGTTCTTGTTGTTACATAATATTAATTCTCCGTCTCATTAATTAAAAAAAAAAAAGAAATGATGTGGTGTCGTGGGACACCAGGTAGGAACGAAGTTCCTTCGGCTAATGTAGAATCGACACAAATTGCAAACTCGCTTGTGTATGCGACTGTCGCGCCTGCGCTCGTCTCATTTAACGGTTTTATTCCACGCACTTTTTTCCACGGATTTTTGAAGTTATACTTCTTTAGCCGCGTTATGAAAAAATTATGAGAGTGAAATTTTTAGATGCGCGCGCATCACTGTAACACAAAAGTAACATAATGAAGTTACCCGCGGGCGCGTTATGAAAAAATGATGAGAGTGAAATTTTAAGATGCGCGCGCAACACTGTAACAGAAAAGTAACATAATGAAGTTAGCCGCGGGCGCGTTATGAAAAAATGATGAGAGTGAAATTTTAAGATGCGCGCGCATCACTGTAACACAAAAGTAACATAATGAAGTTACCCGCGGGCGCGTTATGAAAAAATGATGAGAGTGAAATTTTAAGATGCGCGCGCAACACTGTAACACAAAAGTAACATAATGAAGTTAGCCGCGGGCGCGTTATGAAAAAATGATGAGAGTGAAATTTTAAGATGCGCGCGCATCACTGTAACACAAAAGTAACATAATGAAGTTACCCGCGGGCGCGTTATGAAAAAATGATGAGAGTGAAATTTTAAGATGCGCGCGCAACACTGTAACACAAAAGTAACATAATGAAGTTAGCCGCGGGCGCGTTATGAAAAAATGATGAGAGTGAAATTTTAAGATGCGCGCGCATCACTGTAACACAAAAGTAACATAATGAAGTTACCCGCGGGCGCGTTATGAAAAAATGATGAGAGTGAAATTTTAAGATGCGCGCGCAACACTGTAACACAAAAGTAACATAATGAAGTTAGCCGCGGGCGCGTTATGAAAAAATGATGAGAGTGAAATTTTAAGATGCGCGCGCATCACTGTAACACAAAAGTAACATAATGAAGTTACCCGCGGGCGCGTTATGAAAAAATGATGAGAGTGAAATTTTAAGATGCGCGCGCAACACTGTAACAGAAAAGCAACACCATGAAGTCGGCCGCTAAACCGCACATTACTCGTAAGTCTCGAAAAAAAGCTTCCAACAAAATAGTAATAGGATCTCTTAGTCGCACATGTTGGGACGCTCGTCGCCTCTGATCACTGTTTTCATATTTATAATATTTATCCACATGTTTCTAGTTTCTATATTCTTAACACGTGTTATAATGTTATACAAATGCGAAATTTATATGTGCTAATAAATTTTATTCAGTAGTGATTTAAATTGAATATTTTGATTATTTATTAAATTTTTCAAATTAAAACTGAACTTTATTGACTGCGTTGACTATCCTTTTCCAATCCTTTTATTATCTTATTGTTATTAATTATCTGCATGCAATTAAAAACTATTTTTTAATAATTCCAAAAAGAAGTATAACTTCTCACGCGCGTACTTAAGTACACGCACCCATATTTTTTCTTACGGTTTTGCTATCACATTTTTTTCAGTTCGGTCGCGCAGCAAAATCCCTATCCCCTCCAAGCCTGCCGTAAGGAACTTCGTTCCAATATCCATATATTTTATGTCAAAATTGAAACGTCACATTTGGTAACGAGAGTGTTTGTGCGAGGGAGACAGCTATAGACACGTACCGTGCGGAGCTCTGCTGGGTCCGGGCGCGGGTTCGATGCTCGTCGCGCTGCTTTTACTCTTCTTGCCAACGCCTTTACCTGATAACACAGTACATTATGTCAATGTACAATGTAATATAAGTATTTGATATGAAAAGAACATAGAAGACGTCGTTTTACTAATAGTAAGCTATTGTTTTTATTTTATTTAACGAGCAGAATTAAATTAACTCAAAAGTCATGACGTTAAGCCACAATAAAAAAACTATTATTTAATGAATTACTCAATAGGGTACTTGACAAGTTTTAGAAAACGATCTTACGTTATTGACTAATGTTTATGGAGTCCGTAAAAATATTCATCATTCTGTTGTGTATTTCAGTAAAAATAACCAAATCAAAAACTACTTTTTGAAGTTGCCGCAAAAACGTTTTTCTGGACAATATGGTGTCATACTAGTGTATGACGTCACACGACTGTTATTAAAACTTCAAACGATACAATGTAATGTCACTTTAACCGGAAGTTTACTTGCGTGTGACGTCATTTTAGGCTCCGCCAATCCCAAGCGTTTTGGGTCACGTGACAATAGATAAGAAAACTATTATCTTTTTCGTGGGTTTTTAGTAAAATTATGCATATTTTTGTTGTAAAAATAGTAAAAACCCCTGTCAATATTCATTCTAAACACAGATGCTAACAATTGGCACTTTATTTTTAATACTGTCAAATACCCTATTGTGTTTCCCTCTATTAAGTTTTTAATTCCAAACTTAGACAACCCTCCTCAATTATTTTATAAATCTTTTGAAATTATTTAATTAACACTTCTGTTAATGACATCTGTAGACGCTTAAGATTTCCTTCAACAAATATTTCGCCGCTGTCCTTTGCTAAATTTCGATTTAACAAACACTAGATTTAGCTCATAGGAAAATGACAAAATGAACTTGTCAATTTGCCCCAACATGAATCCTTCAAGTGTCCCACTGCCCCATGATAATCCTTCAAGTGTCCCACTGCCCCATCATAATCCTTCAAGTGCCCCACTGCCCCATGATAATCCTTCAAGTGTCCCACTGACCCTTGGTGTGCGTCCGCAGTGGCGCGTCGCTGTCCCACGAGTCTCGCCCCCCCCGGCGCCCCCCCCGGCCCCCCCTGGCGGCGCGCTGCCTCCTGGAAGCGACGGCTAAGGTCTCCGAGTCGGAGCTATCTGAGCCTCCCCCCGCCCCCCCCGCCGCGGGGACTGACAGCGGGGCTCTCCTATCGCCCCCTACGCGCCCGTTCAGCACTGGAAGTATTAAATAAATATTATTTATCTATATATGTAAAACTCAAAGGTGACCGACTGACATAGTGATCTATCAACGCACAGTCCAAACCACCGGACGGATCGGGCTGAAATTTGGCATGCAGGTAGATGTTATGACCTAGGCATCCGCTAAGAAAGGATTTTGATCAATTCTACTCCCAAGAAGAATCACCGATGAATGTCATTGTGTATAATACAAGCCTGAGAACAAAAACTGTAGTCTACACCACCGTCCGCTAGTGTTATAATAAACATCGAATATTAACTCAAAATTGGGTGGGTGGGATGGGCAATAGACATGATGAATTTTATTCAAAACTTCCGAACAAAAAAATATCTCATGTAGAAATAGAAACAAAAAATAAATCTCTTTTCAAATATACCAAAAATACATTTCTGATAATGACAACGGTGACGTCACGCAAATAATACATCAAATAAAAAAGAAAATGTTCGAGATACCGTATTATATTAACAAAACGAAAATAACCATTTTTAATTGGTTAATAATTTAAACGATGCATATGTTTCATCCAAAAATAATCGTAAAATAGAAATATCTAGATAAAGGAAAATCACTCTATTATAATCACTTTCAAATAACAACAAAATCACCATACTAATAGTAGGGGAGCCCAAGCGGGGATTTTTGGATCTACTCGAGCGCGGCAGAATAACATATGGGGAGCAACCTTGCACGTAGTTAAGTACTCCCACTATACCAGAGCCGCGTATGTAGGGCCGAACGTCTTGGGCAAGAAAAACAAAATTTCAACGAACGGTCATGACTTTTTGTCGCGCCTAAATCGTCAGTCTTTTGAACATAAGCTACTATAATGCGATTCAACTAAGAATAGGACTGACCGGGCGCCACTTTGAGACGTCATAGCCATCAATTCAAACCAGTTAGGTAGAGTGAGCAAAAAAGTTTTTCTTTAATAAAACTTATTTACAAAGAATAAGTGAGCAAAAAAATCTGATTTTTAATAATATTTATTTATTAAGACTGAGTGAGAAAAAACATTAATCAAAATCTAGCTCTTCAATTCCGCTCATCTCAGCACTACCGTCGAAGTAGTCATCATCATCACTGTTGCTTTCGGATATAAAATAAAATACCGATAATTGTAGGTTTTAAAACGACAACTTCATGTAAAATAATAAAGGGTCTTTTTTTACCTGTATTTATAATAAAACTAATGTTCTTATACTTCCCTTTTCCAGTACTCATTTCATTTACGTTATAGTTGATTTATGTCCTTTTTTGTTTAAAAATGTTTGGTATTTATTCTAAGATTAGCTTAGTGCGTAAAAAAAAGTATTCCAAGATTTTTATGCAAACCGTACTTTTCAAGCGACATTTGACAAATGGAAGTCATTGGCTTTCCTATTCTTATTTGAATCGCATAGTAGAGGGTTCATGTAACGTTTCTAAGAACGGGAAAAATATGGATCTGCCGCGGTTTGCATGATATGGGGGTGGCCGTACGAAGGGGTAGAATATAGGAAAAATAACCGAGCGCGTCAGACATTGAGAAGGGATGTTACGTGAACCCTCCAGCAGCTCCTATTCAAAGACTGACGATTTGGACCCGACCAAAAGTAATGGCCGTTCGTTGAAATTTTGTTTTTGCTGCCCAAGACGTTCGGCCCTACATAGACGGCTCTGGTATAGTGGGAGTACTTAACTACGTGCAAGGTTGCTCCCCATATGTTATTCTGCCGCGCTCGAGTAAATCCAAAAATCCCCGCTCGGGAAGCCCTACTATAATGTATTGTGCTTATTTCCACAGACAAAATCCTCTCCTCAATTTTCAAAACCTGAATAGAAAGAGTACGTTATATACGCTACCTCTCTGTCTCCTCTGCCGAGACTTGACGACGGGCGTGGACCGAGACCGCGCCCACAGGGACTCGAACAACGCCGACAGACGCATCGTCATTGAGTATATCTGGAACGTACCGTAACACTTCATAAACTACTATTTTACAGTCACAACTAGCTGACCCAGCGAACTTCGTACCGCCATAAAAAAATAAGGATTGGTTGTATGTATTTTTGTTAAATGTATCATAAAAAAAAGTAAAAAAAAATATATCTTAAATTAAAAAAAATAAAAAATTAGAGGTGGATTAGCCTTAACATTTAGGGGGATGAAAAATAGATGTTGTCCGATTCTCAGACCTACCCAATATGCACAAAAAATTTCATGAGAATCGGGAAAGCCGTTTCAGATATATTTTAGCTACATATTATGATGTGGCGGCGACATCTTGATGCCCCACATATTTACAATGGATGGAGGAAATCATTACTCACCATCCTCAAGAGATGGCGATACCTGCACTGCGATCTTAATAGTATGGAAGCCTACATCGCGCAAATGAAATTCGGAGGCTAACTCTTCATATATACGATGCCCGACCAGTATCAGTCGGGCCGCGGCCCCCGAATTACCATCACCCAGCTCGGAGGAAGATCTTCCCCTTTGGCCTTCCTACAATATTATATTTTTTAAAGTTTTTAGTTTTAAGTTCATTGTTCCAATATATACCTAGTCAGGTCATAAATTCTGTCACCTGTTTAATATAAAATAATTGAAACAAGTTTATTCATAATGTAACCATTTATATACCAAAATAAACTTAACAAAACATAGATTCCAAATTTGGCGACTCATTTCTTTGTCGTACTGTTCGTAAGTGGAATTCTTTGTCCGCGCACGTGTTCCCTCCTTCCTACAATCTGGGGTCCTTTAAGAGGCGTGAAGAAGCATTTCTGCAGGCCGGCAAGGTGAGGATGGTTGGTGTGTCAGTTTATAACTGCTGTACCAGCTATCTTCGCGTTGGGACTCTATCACCTCTTAACATTAGGTGGGGTAGAGTCATTTGCCTATCTGACTATATAAAAAAAATAGAAAAGCAAGGGAAATATGTCATATTTATGGCGTAGTTTTTTGTATAATTTTTCTTTTGTATGCGAATATAACGCATTCTAATGGTTTTCGGAGTGATTGACACGAAATATATCTTGTCAGCTTAGTTGATGAGCCTCATATTGTAATTAATGTATTGAAAGCAAACACTTCTTTAAGATAAAAATAGAGAGTCGCCGAATTAAAGATCTACAAACTCAAATTTAATTATGATCATTATACAAAACAATTACAGACAAATTGATAACTTATAATATGGGTGATGACGGGGTACAGTAAACAAAATTCTATTAAGTCCGTCAGTTAGATGATCAAAAAATAATGGACACGTATTTTTTTCTTTGGGCAATCAACCAAAAAATGACAAAGTTATAGCGCGTCAAAGTTTGGGAGAAGGGGCTCGTGACGTCACTTTTAAGTAAAAATTGTACCAAAACGTGCGTCATGCGAATTTTCAAATCAATATATCTCTGCAATGTTTATATTATGTGAAAAAAGAAAAAATACGTGTCCAATACTTTTTGATAATCTACCTGATAAACGAAGAAAAAAAAATTAGTCACCATCCCTATTGGCGCTAAAGCTCACGACGCACATACTAAGCCAGAAGTTAATCAATAACACTAATAAATAACAATACACCATTCCGCTTGTGTTTAACATGAATAAATATATATACTATCTACAAGCTGATAGGAATCTAAAATATCTACCAAAAATTAGGGATGTAACGATACATAATTTTGCCGATATGATACCGATACCGATTTTTGTTGTAAATAATCGGCGCGATACCGACATCGATGGCTTAATAAATAATTAATCAAATAAATAATGAAATAGGTAACAAGTATGTCTTTCTTTATTATGCATAGACGTTAGTTATAATTAAGGCCGAGCCGTGAAAAGTGTAATGAATAAATTAATAAAAATGCATAATCAAAATTTAAAGAAAACATTTATTTTGAAGAAATAAAAAAACAACAAGAATTATAAGTTTCAAGTTAATATCATTACAAAACAACACAAAGTTATAAAATAAACCGATATACCAGTAGTCAGTAATCAAAGATTACTTTTGATAGATTTTAGTTGTCCGGGCCGCACCGTGCCCGCGCTCGCTATGTCATAGTGGCAACGTCACCGAGCGCGCGTCTTTGGTTTCGCGCACTTTTCAAATAGGGTAATTGACAAGTTTTAGAAAACGATTGTCACGTGACCCAAAACGCTTGGGATTGGCGGAGCTTAAAAGGACGTCACACGCAAGTAAACTTCCTTTTAAAGTGACATTGCATTGTATCGTTTGACGTTTTAATAACAGTCGTGTAACGTTTTAATATTGTCCAGAAAAACGTATTCGCAGCAACTTGAATATGGAGTTTTTGATTTGGTTATTTTTACTGAAATACACAACAGAATGATGAATATCCACTTTTTACGTCCTTTAAAAGGAAGTTCACTTGCGTGTGACGTCCTTTTAAGCTCCGCCAATCCCAAGCGTTTTGGGTCACGTGACAATAGATAAGAAAACTATTATCTGTTTCATGGGTTTTTAGTTGTTTTTTGTAAAAATAGTAAAAACCTCTGCCAGTATTTTTTTTTAACACAGATGCTAAAAATTGGCACTTTATTTTTAATAGTGTCAAATACCCTATTGCTTAATATCGGTGATTTTTTTTCCAACACTCACACCACACACACTCAGCCTAGCCCCAAAGTAAGCACTGTAAGGCTTGTGTTATGGGATGCTAGGGTAACGGATAGAATACATATACTGTATATATATAAGTATATTTATATAGAAATACATATTAAACATCCATGACTGGAGTACAAACGCTCGTGTTCATCTCACAAACATCTGCCCCCACCGGGATTCGAACCCGGCACCTCTCGAGTCGGCGACACCATGAAACCCGGCGTATAAACCACTCGGCCACGGAGGTCGTCAAATTAAAATAATAATAATTATAGGCGATGCCGATATATCGATATTGGAATCAGTATCGATACTTCCCTACTAAAAATACAAAGACGCAACCTAAACAAGCAAACAAGAACCAATGATATAAAATTCACAAATGAAGCAGCGATCGTGAACAGCATTACCTGTTTCGTGTCCTGTGACGAGTTGCGGCAAACAAACAGACAAACGGACAAACTCAGTGATAAACGAACACGCAATCATGCAATAACTATACACATGTGTACCTTTATCATATTTATATGTATGCTTAAAGTATATAAATCAAGAAGGCTTGTTATTAACGCTTGGTGTATTTGTGTTAAAGTTTTACTTATTTCTGTCAGTTTATAGGTTGTTTTAAAAAGACAAAATTATTATCTTTTTGACAGATCGATCGAAGTAAAAATAGTGACACCCTATCACATAACTCATTCGATTTAAAACTATAATCGATTTTATGCTAGAACATTGTTTAATCTATTATAAGTATCGAAATTATTTTAGTTATCAAAAATAATGGTGTTTAATAAATTATTACAAAATCTCAGTAGATTTATTATTTTACCTAGTATATTGCCTTTGACAATATACAACAGAATGAACTCATCATTAATACAACTGACGATGAGGCCAGTTTGTATGAAGAATCTGATACGTCTGAATAAATTAAAAATAAACTAAGAAGACATTTATACAATGAACTTTATATAATGTTAAAATATTTCAATTACTTGGTTTGAACCATACAATTTATTTCTACCGATTATTTGTAATCTGTGGCACAATCTTAGTAATCATTCTGTGTGGCACATCACTAAGTGTGCGGTACCCGTGCATGAAGTACAATATTAATTGTATGACATTTTCACGTAAACAATACAAAATTTCATGGGCGTCGAACTGTCAAAAAGATAATAATAGAATGGACAGACTATAGCAGGTAATTTTAAAGTAGGGAATATTTATTTTCACTAGCGAATTGTCTGTATGATGTGTGTATGACATGTTATTATGTATGATGTATGTATGATATAGCCCACTCACCCGGCTCCTCTGGTTGGTGTTGTAGAGCCTGGAGTTGGCGATGACGAGCCTGACGTCGCTGGCGAATTGTCTCCGGTTCCGGTAGTGCCGGGAGCGCAGGCGAGACTCGATGGTGCCCAGGTCCATGGGGTGAGGCACCACGGATAAGTAGTCTAACAACAATTGTTTTCATAAACATTCTTATTTACTGAGCAATATTTCATACAATTGGCATAAAAAGTCATGTATATATATTTTTAATATTTTTATTTAGTAGTATTGCAAAGGTTATAAATTATATGAAAGATCTGAAAAATTTATAAGGTTAAAGGGAAAACACACTAATATTATAAAAGCGTAAGTTTGTGAGTGTGTATGTTTGTTACTTCTTCAAGTCTAAACAGCTGGAGCGATTTTAATCAAATTTGGTATGGAGTTAGCTGACATCCTGGATTAACACTTAAGCTACGTTTTGCTGGGGGAAAATATCTCTAATAAACCGCGGTTACCACCACGGTGTACAGCTAGTAAGGACATATTTGTCGCTAGAGTAAATATACAGGTGATTCTATCCATTAACAGGAACAATTTGTATTATGGGACCAATTATGAAAACGCGAAAAAAAACAGCTGTCTCATACATTTCGGTCGATTAGCTGATGCACTTTTGTATGAAACAGCAGGTTTCTATTCGCGTTTTCAGCGTTGGTCCCATAATAAAAGTTGTTCCTGTTGATGGGTAGAATCAGCCCCTAAGAGGTTGTTGGTGTTTTAAAATGAACTCTGTATACCTGGCACGATTTGTAGACAGACGGGCTGCTTGAAGGGCTCCGCATCAGCGGAGGCCATCAGCTCGCGGAGTATTCGGGCGCACCATTCCTGCCAGTCGCCACTACCGGAGCCCTGTTATGTTACAAATATATTGTAGTCATCTAAACAAAATATAACTAGAAAAAAATCCACGCGGACCAGGCAGCAGACGGGACTCGAATCCGCACCCTTCGCAATCCGGTTCAAAGTTTTACTTAAAACTTTTCTTTAGATTTAAACATCTAGCAGTTAAATGCTTAAAAAATAAAAACATAACTGTAAGACTTGTGATATAAGATACTAGGGTAACGGATAGAATACATTTACTGTACACATATAAGTATATTTATATAGAAATACATATGAAATATCCATGACTGGAGTACAAATGCTCGTATTAATTACACAAACATTTGCTTCCACCGGCTTCGAACCCGGGACCTCTCGAGTCGGCGACACCATAAACCCGGCGTACAAACTACTCGGCAACAGAGGTCGTCAATTTAAATTATTATGACATTAAATGTAATTTTTTTTTTTATTAGAAAAATTGAGTACATTTTATGTAAAAAAAATTACCTTTGAACATCAAGCAGTTAAAATTATAAATACTAGCAAACCAGTGAACCAAATGTTCACCAAAACCTGATTTCTCGAAAACCGGAAGTGCTTCGTTACTCAAATCCGGTTTGTAGTCTTATCAGACTATTCTTAACTTATAACTTAACGTTCTCTTTATCTATCTCTTAGGGTTTGGCCGCTGAAACAGCACCACAGACGGACGGACTTGTCTAATAGATAAGAGATAATTATGATATAAGTAAGCATGTTTAGTACGTACATTATTGAGTGTGGTCGCTAAAGGTTCGTCGTCGGACGAGTGGTAGGAGGCGGCCAGCTCGCGGTACTTGCTCAACACGTCCACAGTTCGCCAGTTGCTGTACACAACGTGATCAAACATGTTATTATACGTTATTTACTATCTTATATATAAAATTCTCGTGTCGCGGTGTTTGTGGTTAAACTCCTCCGAAACGGCTTTCTCATGAAATTTTGTGTGCATATTGTATTATATTTTTCATCCCCCTAAATGTTAAGAGTGATCCACACCAAAATTTTTTTTTTCAATTTTAGATAATTTCTTTTTCATTATTTTATGATACATCATACAAAAATAGATACAACCCTAAATTTTCACCCTACTACCACCAACCCCTATTTTTTTATGGCGGTAAGAAGTTCGCTGGGACAGCTAGTCTATATATATATAACTCGAGATCTATCAACGCACAACCCAAACCACTGGACGGATCGGGCTGGAATTTAGCATGCAGGTAGATGTTATGACGTAAGCATCCGCTAAGAAAGGATTTTGATCAATTCTACCCACAAGGGGATAAAATAGGGAACGAAAGTTTGTATGAAATTTTGTCAATTTAAACCGATCGGGCTGAGAATTTGCATGCAGGTATAAGAAGAATCATAGATAAATGTCATTGTGTATAATACAAGCCAGAGAACAAAACGTATAGTCGACACTTCAGCTCTACACCGAAGCGAAGCGAGGGTAGGGCCGCTAGTACTATATATATTTAATAATATAGGTATTTCTGACAGCCCTCTGTGCAGAGCCTGCTTGGAGGAGGAGGAGACGAGCGCCCATGTTCTGCTGGAGTGCAGAGGCGTTGCGAGACAAACGACTTCTCTAATGGGAAGCCCGCGGACACTAGGACAAGAATGCAGCAACATCCGGGGACTGCTGAGATTTCTGAAGGAGCTGGGATGGCAGGACTGATGCCAATCCTTACGCAAAATAGGCACTGGGTGTCGAGTTGCGGAAACAGCCCGCCGTACTACTAAGACTAAGACGTTATTGGAGTTTACTCCTTAAGAATCGATTTGCATATATAAGGGGCCCGGTATGAGAAAAATGTGAGGAGTGAAATCTATCTTAGAATGAGCTCGTTACGTTTTTACTGTCTACGCTGTAGCGGCCGTAGTGCTACACCGTAGCACTGTATCGTTACCTTTATTGCCTACGACCGCGCCATTCGTTGAACACAAAACCATTGAACTTTATAAGTAAACGTGGATATGGCATTTACAGTATCAATCTTTTTTAAGTTAAATAAACTCTTTTTGCGTCTGGTTAGACTATCGAACTTAAGAAGTGCACTCCAGCCGTGCGTCAAAGCTGACACACACAATTTTTGAAGTGAAACTTCTTTATCGGCGTTGGAAAAAAATTTACCGTCACATTTTTTTCGGTTACGCGTCACGTTTTTTGGTTACGCGCCATCTTTTTTTTAAAAGAGCACTATTTACCTCATCCGAACAATTGATTCTTCTGTCAACTTTAAAAAAAAAAGTATCGACAGCAAATATTCGTGTTTCACACAAGGTAAGGTAAGGTAAGGTAAGGTAAGGTAAGGTAAGGTAAGGTAAGGTAAGGTAAGGTAAGGTAAGGTGTAGTTATACCCCTTTAGTGGGTGAGTTTTTGAAAAATCTTAGCGCACGCCTATATATATATTTCTGGAAAGTTGCATGTAAATCATTTTTCGAAAAAAATAAGGCCATAAAGAAGTTTCACTTCTTACGTGTGTACACTAGTACACGCACACATTTTTTTTTACTATCTGTAGCGGTCTATCTCAAAGTGGCTTACCTTTAAGAAAATAGGCCTTTTTTAATGTGGGAGATAGGTACTGCAGGGCTTATCCTGAAGGGAAGCCCTCGGGAGCTTGCAGTAATTATAAATGATAATATTTGAGATGCCTAATTTTGTTTATTCGTACTGAAGAGAAAATACAATAATCTTTCTATCAACCGATCGAGTCTGTGCCTGAATTCTACCTCCCAGAATATTCGATATGAGACAGAAGATTCTCCTATTTGAATCTTTAAAATAATGACATTTACTTTTTAACACAACTGCCAGCCGTAGACATTACATAAGCAAGGAGGCCGTAACACTGCGTTCAGCCTGCGATCATGGAAGTTAATCAACATTCGTAATGGCCGGTCATTGGATGGGTGACCAAAAACTTATTATTTTCGCTCTTTCGTATATTATTATTAAGCCGTTGGTTGCGGCTGCATCTGCAGTCGTTAGTGATGGGTTATGACCCCCCACCCACGACGCGGGTGCTATGGCACCCGCGTCGTGGGTCACGGCCCTATCTCTGAATTCCATTCATAGGGAAGGCATGAGCCCCAGCAGTGGGGACATCAATAGATTATAGCTTAGGGCTCAGAGCAAACGACAGATATTCCGATCCAACCTGTAATTACACAGTAACACACTAAGGCCCATTTGCAGCCATTTTGCAAAATCTCGATTCTAGTAAAACTAGCTTTAAAACATGAAATAATACCAAATTACTATATGTCAAAACATCAAGGTCATTACTGCATGGGCTAGCCTGTCGCACGATGGGGGAGTGTGATTGGTTGAATTGTTCCGCGTTCGATGCCAGACAGCGCACCATATGTGACATATGACACGTCATATAATGTGACCCGTCACCTGATGATGTGCAGCAGTAGGTCGGTCACCAGTCTAGCCTGTCGCACGATGGGGGAGTGTGATTGGTTGAATTGTTCCGCGTTCGATGCCAGGTAGCGCACGTCGAACTGGGCCGCGGCCACACGACGGTAAAACTGTATTCGAAACATATAATATGATAGTGATATATATACATATATGTGTTCATATATTATACAATAACACGATATAATCAAAATAACATTTTTTTATTCAGTCTTCGCTGTTACAAGCACTTTTGAATATATAATTTAATGCAGGTACAGTGCAATCCACGAAAATGCGCCCCACCAATTTTTGATTGAAGGATAATTAGTAGAGATGGGCCGACTAGTCGGGAAAGACGACTAGCCGGGAAAGACGACTAGTCGGGAAAGACGACTAGCCGGGAAAGACGACTAGCCGGGAAAGACGACTAGTCGGGAAAGACGACTAGCCGGGAAAGACGACTAGTCGGGAAAGACGACTAGCCGGGAAAGACGACTAGTCGGGAAAGACGACTAGCCGGGAAAGACGACTAGTCGGGAAAGACGACTAGCCGGGAAAGACGACTAGCCGGGAAAGACGACTAGTCGGGAAAGACGACTAGCCGGGAAAGACGACTAGCCGGGAAAGACGACTATTCGGCATCGTTTATAGTCGGCGACTATTCGGCAAAACATGCACATTATAATCGGCACATAACCAATGAAATAAAACTCAAAACTTATGCTTGTTTTGAATATTTAAACAGTACCTAGAGTATGTATTTAAAGTTACGGTTACAGTAACAGTTTAGTCTTAAAATATTAAAAGAATTAGGAACTTAAAAATCAGTCAGTAATTCAGTTAACTTAACACAATGAATATCGCACATAACAAAATAACGGCGGGAAGTACGTACGTATTAATGAGTGAAATCCTAAGTGCTAGCTAGTCTTAAAGAAGTCCATAGGTAAATTTTGTTTTCCTTAGAGGCAAATTATGATTTTGGAACATGAATATTTCGGCTCGTTTTGGGAGACTCGTGTCGTCAGTGAGCAAGCCGAGTCGTGACGAAATATTCAGAACATCTTCCTAATATATTAGAATGATTAACTAAATAAAAAATAGATTAAAATAGATAGATAGATAAATAAATAAATAAATCGGTAGATTTATCGACTAGTCGGCAATTTGAAAACCGATTAGTCGGCTAGTCGGTTATTCGGCAAGTACTATATTCGGGCCATCTCTAATAATTAGTGATAAAAAGATAATTAGATAATTACCATATTTTTATATTATTATTTATTATTATCATAGATACATAGTGTGTACCGATAACACTCAAATATTGGCGGAAACTGGCACACATTCACTATAAACGGTTAGGAGGAATAGTGGGGCGCGTCATCGTAAATTGCAATATCTGTAATGGAAGACTGAAAATTTAGGGCGAAATTTCAAATTACCCATGCAGCTGGTAAAATTATTACTGAAGAATTAAGAAATGCATTAGTCACATCCAAAATGAATAGGTACAACATCTCATAATATCATTAATTTAATGCGAATAGGAGACCGTTTCTTTGCTACGCTTAAACGCTAAAGAAATCGCTCATTGAATCGATTATGCTAAATTTTGATATAGATTTATGAATAGATATTACCAAATTATCACAGCACCCAGTATTGCCCAAAAATATGACGATGATTTAACTTTTAATATACTCATAATTTTTATTATATTTTATAGCCTCCGCCCGCGATTTTACACCAACCATCCTCACCTTGCCGGCCTGCAAAACTGCTTCTTTACTCTTCTCTTAAAGGACCCTAGATTGAAGGAAGGAGCGAACACGTGTTCGGACAAAGAATTCCACTTACTAATAGTACGACAAAGAAATGAGTTAGGTACCAAAGGAGATTGCTCAGCTTCCATACATGTTTGGCCTAAAAACCAATAATCATGAAAAAATCTTTCCTAGATTCGAAATTATATATAAATTACTGTAGAAACGAATATTATTGACGGACACCCCCGAGAACTTCTATGAACCATATACACTGAACATATTAAAATAATAAAAAACAAATAAGTTATATAGTAAACTAGGGAAATCAAGCCAAGTACCGAAATTATGGATTAGATTCAGGTATATAGAACATGTAGATTAACAGATAGTTGCCTGTTTTTAAAGTTAATGCATAAGAGTAACTTTTAAAATCAGGTGTCATTTCCGGTTATAATAAGGTACTCTGTGACAGAAACTGTGTGATGATTGTGAATTCGTATGTTTTCCAAACCGGTAAAATGAAAAGTCCTTTTTAAAGTAAATATATTATACAAAGGTATCCGTTGAAATCTAATAACTGTAAATTAAATTATAAATTACGCCAAGAATTACCGTGTATGTCAATATTTTTTGTGCATTTGGGTCAATTTGAGCAATCTCCTTTCTTTGTTCGTGTAGGAACAGTGTGGTGGTCACAGTAAGTCGGTGGCAACGTGATTGAGTGGGAAATGTATGTGTTTGTAATGTTAGACTCACCTGGTTCTCGAACCTGGCTTTAACCGTGGCAAGGTCGATAGGGTACGGAATGATCCGGGCGTAAGTCGGATATACGGAGAGATCCACGGGCGCGACGAACGGCTCCGCCACGGATAGGGACATCACCTGAACCGTACAATAACATGTTTTTATGTTTATGTAAATGTACCATAACAATTATATGTCCAATGAATGTTTAATTAATTTAAATAATTAATTTTGACGACCTCTGTGGCCGAGTGGTTTGTACACCGGGTTTCATGGCGTCGCCGACATCCCGGTGGAGGCAGATGTTTGTGTGATGAATATGAGCATTTGTACTCCAGTCATGGATGTTTAATATGTAATGCTATATAAATATACTTATACATGTACAGTATATGTATTCTATCCGTTACCCTAGTATCCCATAACACAAGCCTTATAGTGCTTACTTTGGGACTAGGCTAATTGGTGTGAGTGTTGGAAATATTATTATTATTAATTAATTTTTGTATTTATTTTATTTTAATTTCGTTTATTGCATTGTGAATTTTAATCTGACATTTGATTGCGTGACCTCATCTATATGGGTCACAACTGAAAATCAGCGATTTACTCTCTGAGTAAATGTTACGCTGAGTTTTCGCCCGTTAGTATCGCTGCTGCAAACGATATCATAGTATAGTTGTATAAATATAAGTTGTTGCATGTTTTAAAGGATTTTTATAATTGTAAAATTTGTCTTCAATTTTATATGTGTGCATGTTGGTGTGATAAAGTTTTATCTATCTATTTATCTATCTAGTACATTCTAATCATTATTTAAAGATCAAATTTTCAGTATTAGGTACCTACTTAAAAAAATGCATATTTTCGAGCAATCTATACCATTTATAAGATGACCTTGGGAACTATGTTTGGACAATAAAATACTTATTTGATTTATTTAACAATATTTTTTTCAGATTTTTAACATGCTTACAATATGGCTAAACATATTTAAGTATCTAAGCTTATATATATACACACATCAAAAGTGTCTAGGGATCAAGCATTTTTATGCGGATTTCTTGAGATTGAGATGTGGCTTTGTAATAAATTTATGATTTTATAAATTTATATGGATCCTTTTTGGTGCATTTCATAATTTGAATCAGGAACTGTGAATCAAATTCGAGTAAAAGATGAAAATCAGCTGTCAATATTTTCCCTATAAAAACATACAACGCATTGAAGACATTATTAGTGCTACTGTTTCCCTACTACTGATTAAAACCAACGTTATTATGGAGCGGCGACGTCATTTAAGCAGGGAAGAAATGCTCAGAGCCGTGGGAATGATAGAAGCTGGTTCCCGGCAACGTACTGTGGTTTTAGCTCTGAATACAAGTCAGAGTGTTATCAGTCGACTTTGGACACGATACCGAAGCACTGGTACCGTGGCTGAGCGCCATGGAGGACGGTATCGCTGCACCACACGGAGACAAGACCGATACATTCAAATCTTAACTCGAAGAGCTCCAACAATAACCGCCATGATGTTAGCCGTGAGGCTTCATCACTCTTCAGGGAACTTAATTAGCGACCAAACAGTCAGAAACCGCTTGCATGAAGTGAACCTTCATTCCCGAAGACCGCTACGGGTATCACCTATAGCAATGCACAATCGTAGGATTCGATATCAATGGGCTCTTGAACACAGAAATTGGGCAGAAGAACAATGGCGTTTCGTGTGCTTTTCTGATGAGTCTCGTTTTGGTATGAGACCGGATACAAGACGTATACGACACTGGAGAACCCCTGGACGCCAACAGCGATTAAAATCCTGCCAGGAAGTCCATCCTTATAGTGGTGGAACCATCATGGTATGGGCGGGTATTTGGATCGGCGGAAGAACTGAGTTGATTTGGATCAGAGGCAACCTCAACGCTCAAATTTATGCTGAGACGATTGTATCAGACGTCATCGTTCCTCTACAAGTGCAAATCGGTCCCTTATTTCAGTTAATGCATGATAATGCACGACCGCACACCGCAAGAGTTGTAAGACAGACTCTCGCCGCAGCTAACATCAATGTCCTGCCCTGGCCTGCTCAGTCGCCAGACTTGAACCCGATTGAGCATGCATGGGATATGCTACAGAGAAGAGCTCTGCCGAATATGGAGGGTATCCAGTCGCAAGAAGACCTTTTTTTGTTGTTGCAACGAACATGGGCGGCCATTCCACAGCGTGATTTGGATGAACTCATTTTGAGTATGCCAAACCGATGTTCTTGTGTTGTTAGTGTTCGCGGTAGAAATACGGATTATTAATTGTTTAAGTTACCCAATAAAATTTTAGAGAAAACTGTTATTTCAGTCTTTTTTTCGAACTTTTGTGTTAGTGGTTCAAATGTCAAAAATCCCTTTATTAGGAAAATGGCAAATTTCTTTATTAATGCAAAGGTAACTTGGTTTATCGTTACTGTGACAAACGAAAACACTTTATTTGATGAATCCTTAAAGAAAATTTTAATTAATATCAATCAGGAGAAAAGTTATTGCAAAAATATATGTTGATCCCTAGACACTTTTGATGTGTGTATATTATATGATGTACATGCAAAAACCTTTTATCAACCTTAATTAAAACGAATAAAGAATATTTCATTCTAAATTAAATAAAACAAGGAAAAATTCAACTTTTTAGGTCTAGTGCCAAAGATTACAATTCTGACTTTTAATCATTATGACTTTTATCGAATAGTCGTATCTCTTTCTACCAATAGCAAAACTTTTCTATTTAATTTAAATATTTAATTGCATATTAGCGAAATGATAAAATTTCATCACTAAAGCAACGAATACGATAAGTACGGAACCATTATACAGGGTGTAAAAAAACCTTTAACGAAGCCGAAGGCCACGTATTTTCCACATCATGACGATCATTTTTTTCTTCTGGACCATACCTGGGAAATTTATAGTTAGGGAGATATTGGAGGTCAAAGTCACAATTTTTTTTTCAAGAATTTTACATTAATATTTTCTAAACGTTATTTAGAAACTTTTTTCCTGAGGAACATAATTTTTTTTTTTAGTATTTCTTCCATAATAAGGCTTTTGTCTTTACAACGAGAAATGTACAGCAACGCATGCACACGCACCGACGCGCTGTGCCCCGCGCCCGCGCCCCGCGCCCGCGCTCGTATCAGCTGCCACGTAGGTCAACAACCGAACGTGCCTAGTCAACACCGGGGTTTAATCCAACCACTTATTAAAACGAAATGCGTAAATTAGTCATTTACCCCTTATTAGGTTTGCTTAAAAAACATTTAATTAAAATGAAAGTTACACTAGCCATATTTTTTTTTAAACTCAAGTAGATTCCCAAATTTTTTATTGTTTATGTAACAAACTAAACCATGCTTCTGGCTTTTATTTTCCATAACGGTTAACATTGCCATAATCATCAAAAAAAAATGTTAATAATAACAGGAAGGTTTTTTTACACGAGGCGCAACGAATTACCACACCCCACCTGATGTTCAGTGTAAGTGGAGTCCAATCGCGAAGAAAGATGATGCGGCAGAAAGTGTTCGCTCTAGCCATCCTCACCTTGCCGGCCTGAACGCAATCCTCTACCCCGCAAAGCCCTGGAACCTTACTCACCAACAGAAATACAACACCACCAAAAGGTGGAGATTGCTTTACCAGACGGGCGCTCCATTTCAAGCGGAAAATCCGCTGTGCCCTACCTCTCTTAAAATACCTTACCTACGGAGGAATGAGCTATGTTTCATTAAAAAGTTAAAGTACCATCTAAACAGGTGACAAAATGATATTTTAAAACAGGCTCGTCATTCCTTACATTCCGTCCTCTCTACCGCAAAAAAAATTTAACGTCTTTTCGATAGTAATTAAAATGAAACTAAGATACTTACCAAATCTAAAACGCCTTACAATTTAACACTAGCAATGTTGATTGTTTAGTGTTAATTTTTGCACTTTCGCTTAGGATTTTTTTTTCGTGGACGTCAGGACATACTGACGTCCAATACAATTGTAAACTCGATTGATTCCAGTAAATAAACAAAGTTCCATATCTTTTAGCAATCAATTACTTAATTAGATTCTGCCGTTTTTTTTCTAGCTCTGTAAGTTCTTTCCGGTTGACTGGTAGAGAATGCCATATTGGCATTAAGTCCGCCATTTGCAGTGTAAAGGCAATACAGATTAAATAAATAAATAAATTACAGCCATTATTCATACTTTACTTGGATTTTAAATAAAAGTAACTTTATTATCCCATAAACGTGTTAAGTATTGTTGTTTTTAACGATTGTACCAATTCGAATTATTTTGGAAGCTTGCTATGAATCGATACTAATACAAGAACATTAATCGTTTTTAATTCGGAAGGATCCGTAGTCAACGAAGATTAAACGAATGAATGTTTCCTCCCGGTTTTACATTCCCATTTTTTTATAGTACCTACCTGTACTAAATTAAATTCTAGTTTTGTAATGTTTTAAAAAATACGTAAATTATTTATGGAAAATGATAAAAAACGCTACCGATGCGTAACACAATGTCCGTTATGTAGGTAATTATCTACGTATTATCTAATTGTTAATTGGTCAGTAGGTATAACCTAGGCAATGCAACGCCGGCCGGCCGGCGCGGCGGCGTCGGCGGTGAACTGAAAGAAGAAGATGGCACTATCGTCTCTTTTTATCTCTACCGAGCCCGCGCCCGCGCCGCTCTCCAGTTCGGTTTCTTAGGTCATCGAATGCGCTTTTCAAATTGCAAATTTGCGATTTTTATTGTTATCTCGTGCGATTTCAATTAAGTGATAATTTGTGAACGTGAAAGTGTGTGTGTGTGTGTGTTAGAAGATGCCTAACCAAACGTATACTGCTCGTGAGTACGTAAACATGGTTCTCTGTTACGGGAGAGCACGTGGAAACTCTTCCGAAGCTCTGCGGCTGTATCGGGCTGAATATCCCACGGCGAATCACCCGGGTGATGCACGTATTTTTGTTCGGGCTGTACAACGTTTGCTGGACAATCAGCCGATAGTGCCAGTTTCGGAGGGCGGGCGCGGGCAAATACGACCTGCGGCGGAACAAGCCATTTTAGACGTAATGAGGG
This sequence comes from Chilo suppressalis, assembly GCA_902850365.2. Classification (NCBI taxonomy): domain Eukaryota; kingdom Metazoa; phylum Arthropoda; class Insecta; order Lepidoptera; family Crambidae; genus Chilo; species Chilo suppressalis. The sequence goes on from OU963919.1 coordinate 679,928, forward strand.
AAAACCCACGTTTAGGCGTTCGAACGGCAGCTAGACTTTTGCGTAGAAGGCATGGCCATCGCGGTCGACATGTAGTGTCCCATACCACCGTGCATAAAGTCTTAAGAAGGGACAGGCAGAGGCCGTATAAAATCCACCGCGTGCAAGCACTGGTACCAGGCGACGCCCAGCGCCGCATGGTTTATTGTCAGTGGCTGTTGAGACAAGATCGAGGTTTTGTTCGACACATCATTTTCACTGATGAAAGCACATTCACTAATAATGGCATGTGGAACCGTCGAAATGCTCATTACTGGTCTGCAGAAAATCCCAACCAGACTCAAGAAACGGGCTTCCAGGCGCGGTGGAAACACAACGTATGGGCAGGCATTGTGGGGAACCGGATCCTCGGTCCCGTTTTTTTGCCGCCTAGAGTGGACGGGGCCGCCTATTTAAATTTAATTGACACCGATTTGTCGGAGGCCTTAGACGACATGCCGCTGGCCGAGTTGCGGGAGACTTGGTACCAGCACGACGGTGCACCGCCTCACATCGTAAGACCAGTTCGGCAGCGGCTGACGGAGCTGTTCGGAGACCACTGGATCGGCAGAAATGGGCCGCACGCGTGGCCAGCGCGTTCGCCTGGTTTGACGCCTTTGGATTTTTTCCTGTGGGGTTTCGTCAAAGACCGTGTTTTTGACCGCCCCTGTCAGACTAGTGATCAAATGCGTCAAAAAATTATTGACGTATTTGAAGAACTGAAATATCGGTCTGTACGGGAAGGAATACTGGAGCGCGTCCATCAAAATACGCTGTACCGGGCACGCGTTTGCTTACATGTGGAAGGTCGCCAGTTCGAGCCACAACTTATCCGGTTCGAGCGGCCGATTCCAGACGAGGTCGAGTAGTCGGTAAGTAGTAAAAGTACTTACGTAGCTCTAAATCTAAACAAATTCCATAAGGGCTGTTTTTAAATGTAGGAACTTTGGAAGTAAATAATCAAGTAATTTTGTGTACATAATACTCCCGCTAGGTAGTGGAGAAGCGCGTTCTATCGACGCACTTACACACACGCACACACTTACACACAGGCACATTATTTGCGTAGCGCCACAGTAGCGCGGCGCGCTATACATTGCGTACTGGAAAAAAAAATATATATTTTTAACTTAAAAATAAAAATGATTTCCCACGTATAATATTTTGTAATATTACTTGTTTGGGTGTACAGAATGCGTAGTTTTAGTTTTTGTCATTGGTTCTTTTACACCCTGTATATAAAAAAAAACGACGGGTTGCACTCCGGGAGTGCCGGCAGAAGTGAAAACTTGAATATTAACGTTGTGCATTTTTGATATTTTGGAATGGTTAGGGAATAATTTTGCCCGAATTTCTTTAATTACCAGTATAAAAGTACTATCATGTATGTGGTAAAATACATTATTTACTAGCGGACCCGACAGACGTTGTCCTGTCTACACGTCTTTGTGAATCTAAACCATTCTCAGATCCCCTTGAACACACACAAAAAAATTCATCAAAATCGGTCCAGTCGTTTAAGAGAAGTTCAGTGACATACACACTCACAGAAGAATTATATATATAAAGATTTATTGCGCTATCGTACACAAACAAGACAATTTATATTACATTAAAAAGTTTATCTCTCAGTTTATTACTCATTTAAGCGCACCTAGCGACATCTATTGTAAAAAAAATGCATTTTCTTCGCAATAAAGCTGCCACCTGGACGTCCTTAATACAGACTTATTATTATAATACGATAAAATAAAATATTACTATGTTTCGTCCAATATATTGAAAGTCAACAACCTTTCCAGTTTTATTGTGTGTCATGATGCGATCAGCCCACGTGTTTAACCTGACACGAGTTTAACATTTTTTACCCATACAAAAAAAAGTGTACAAAGCCGCTAAAGAAGTTTCCACTTCAAAAATACACTGAAACTTATCAAAATCTTACACAAAGTAAAAAAAGAATCTGCCTAAATTATAGTATACCTGAGACATATGCCTCGCTATAGTCTGACATGCGGTGCCACGATCACCGACAGGAGGCCATTCGTTTGCAAGCGGCCGGTACAATACTCCCTCTAGCTCCCGGGCCAACACTGGGACTGCACCACCCGCTTCTGACGCAACCCTGTGCCAAACGTGTAAAAAGTAAAACAATGGTCCCAAAAGACTGCCTTGTGGAACACCACACTCAAGTACTGACAGTCTCTACGTCAGTCATCCTTTATAACAAGCAGCCGGTACAATACTCGCTTTAGCTCCCGGGCTAACACTGGGACTGCACCACCTGATTCTGATGCTACCCTGTACCAAACGTGTAAAAAGTAAAACAATGGTCCCAAAAGACTGCCTTGTGGAACACCACACTCAAGTACTGATAGTCTCTATGTCAGTCATCCTTTATAACAAGCAGCTGGTACAATACTCGCTTTAGCTCCCGGGCTAACACTGGGACTGCACCACCTGCTTCTGATGCTACCCTGTTCAAAACGTGTAAACAGTATAACTTCGGTTCCAATAATCGAATAGTGCCAATTGTGTAGATAGTAAAATTAGTGTCGCCACACTTACCGCATGAATTGAAAGTAAAATTATGGTCCCAATGTGCTACCTCGTGGAACACCACACTAAAAGTGACTGCTAGTAATCATTCATAACAAGCAGCCGGTACAGTACTTCCTCTATCTCCCGAGCTAAAACTGGAACCGTACCCTCTGTTTCTGAAGCTAGCCTGTACCAAATGTGCTGCCTTGTGGAGCACCATTTTGATGTAACCACGTTTATCTCCTGCATGCAAAGTAAAATTACGGTCCCAATGTACTGCCTTGTGGAACACCATTTTGAAGTCGCCACGCTTTGTCTCATGCATGGGAAGTAAAATTAGGGTCCGAATGTGCCGCCTTGAGGAACACCAAACTGGAGTTACCAACTATCTTTACAAATAGTTATATCTGAATGAACAGTAAGATTACTGCCCCAAAGTAGAGCCTTGTGGAATACCATATTGAAGTAACTGACTTTCAGTAATTATTATAAACAAGCAGCCGGTACAATAGGCTAGTTTACTCATGTCGAATTGTATTAAATAAATGTTTATTTCTTAAAGGGCTTAGTCTAAGGAACCTTAATATATCGATTTCACTTCATAAAAGCAGAAGATTGCTGTAGAAATTTAATTTTAAAAAATATTTTTTAGTCTATATTTTTTAAACACTAAAAACGCTGTTCGCCACATTCGCCATGATTTTGACGTCTCTTGTGGTAAACAACTAAATGTCATTCGCGTGTTACTGTAGGTGGATTCTTTCGTCTGACTAAATTTATCTTAAAACACTTTTAACTTTAGGAAAGAAAAAAACAGTAAACTTAGTTTTTTTTGACTAAACAAATTATGGATGACGGCTTTGTGAAGGCAGAAAGCACAAATCTGCCAAGAATTGACGCATTGATGGTTGGTGAATTTGTTGCACTAAACCCCGATTTCTGCTCTGCGGAGCAGAGAAACGACAAGGCATCTATGTAAGTACAGTGCATTTAGTATTACAATGTAGTAATAAACATAAAACTGATACAACATATGAATAAGTGTAATAAAGTTGCGTAGGTTAATTTCTTTCGGCACTTTAATCCACAACTTTCCTGGAGTCTTCAAGGATGTGTTTTTATATTGTCGTACAATACAGTAATGATAATTACTTTATTTTTCGTGGTATTTATTAGAAATCATGTTTTTTTTTATTATAAACTCAGTTAAAAGTAATTTTCTACGTGTTTACGAGTTTTTGTTTACCACAGTTCACGTCATAGCATAGATAATCTATAGACTAAAATGGCCGACAGCGTTTTTGTATGTCCATGAAAAGTCTATTTTAAAATTAAAGATTTGTAGCTTTCTAGGTTTAAAAAAAATATAATGCATTTTTTTTCGGTCTAATAGAACATTTATTAACCATTTAAAACCTTTTTCCAAAAAGAGTCAACTAGCCTATAATCCTTCTAGCTCTCGAGCTAACACTGGGACCGCCCCGTCCGCTTCTTATGCTATCCTGTATCAAATGAATGGATAGTAAGAATAATGTCCCAAAATACTGTCTTGTATGAATCTGTCCTTGTTTTCTTCTTTTCTTGTAGAATGATCTATTGGTGTTAGCGACTGCCAATTATTATCAACAACAAGCGGCCGATACAATACTAATTATAATGTAAAGTTAATCGTGTGTATGGTGAGTTGAGTATGAGTAGGGAAACAAACAATATTTTTCATGTTTTTCCAATACTTGGTATGGGCCTTCATACGGTGCTACTAATGGTTTCTTAACAGCGTCTACTCTAACAAACACATATTTGCATGTGTCCATGTCTTTGTAGATGAAGGTGTTTTTGGGTGATTTTATATTGCTCGGAACTGGGCTGATGTTTTGGATGGATCGTTGCAATTCTTCAACAAATGAGTCGGGTGATATAACGTTGTTTTTGTTTTTTACTTCCAAAAATATTCCCGGTATTCTAATGTTACTTCCGTAGACCATCTGTGCTGGACTGACGTCATAATCTTGTCGAACCGTTGTACGTAACCCTAATAAAACGGTAGGTAGCTCACGTGACCAGTCTACTGAGTTACCACGCGCTATTATGGCTGTTTTCATAATTCTATGCCATCTCTACCATTCCGTTAGCTTGTGGGTGATAGCTTGTCGTCCTGACTTTCTTTATACCCATTAACTTTGCCAACGAAGTAAATAAATTTGACTCGAACTGGCGTCCTTGATCGGTTGTAATTCTTATGGGACATCCAAACCTCGTAATCCAACTGTTATAAAAAGTTTTAGCTACTATTTTGGCTGTCACTTCCGGTACTGGAATTGCTTCCGGCCACCGGGTAAAACGATCTATAAATGTTACTACATATCTGTTGTTATTTGATATTGGCAGAGGTCCGACTATGTCTATATGGACATGCTCGAAACGTCCTGATTCGGGAAACTGCATAAGTGGTGTCTTATTATGTCTAATAATCTTTGATTTCTGGCACGGTATACATTGCTTAGCCCATTTGCTGGCGTCCTGGTTCATTCCGGGCCAAAAGTAGTGTTTTTGGAGTAATTTCCTCGACGTCCTAATACCTGGATGTGTGACGTTGTGTAATGTACCGAATATTTGTTGTCTAAATATGTTCGGTATATAAGGTCGAATTTCATTCGTTGACACTTCGCAGTATAATTCCTTGTTGCTAGGTAGGCTTATTTTTTTCCATTTCAAATTATTTTGTTGCAATATATTCTTTATTTCCGTATCCTCATGTTGACATTTTGCTATTTCATCCCAATCAATATTCATAGGGCAGTCTATTTGTGACACTCTGGAGAGTGCGTCGGCCACTATATTATGCGAACCTGAGACGTGTCTTATTTCCGTTGTAAACTGAGCTATATAGTCTAATTGACGTAATCGTCTTGGTGATATTTTTTCTTTTGAGCTCGTTTTATTTGTATAGGTCAGTGGCTTATGCTCAGTGTATATTATCAGTTCATGACCTTCACAATAATCTTGAAAATGACGTATAGCCATGTATATAGCCCACAGCTCTCTATCGTAGGTACTGTATCTCTGTTGGGTCTCTGACAAGGTTTTAGAGAAAAATGCAATTGGTTTCCACTCTTTATTTATGTACTGTTGTAACACAGCGCCTACGCATGTTTGCGATGCGTCTGTCATGAGCGATAGTGGAGCATCGTGAAATGGTGGGCTGAGTGCAATAGCCTTTTTCAAGCTGTCCTTGCACTGTCTGAAGGCTTCCTCGGTTTGGTCATTCCATTCGATGGTACTATTGTCTTTTTTGTTACTACCACACATATACTTATTTAGTGGCGCTTGATGTAAGACAGCATGCGGTATACTCGTCCGATAGAAATTCAGCATTCCCATAAAACGTTTTAATTCTCGTATGGTTTTTTAACGGATATTCATCAATGGCTTTAGTTTTCTCTGGCAGTGGCATTATCCCTTGAGTAGTAATTTTGTATCCCAGGAATTCAATTTCATTTTGACCAAATAAACATTTATCAATGTTCAGTGTGATTCCGTGATGGTTTAATCTTCTCAGTACTTCTTCGACATGCTCTCTGTGGCAACCCTCACTTTCTGAGGCCACCAAAATATCGTCGACGAAGCAAAACACATAGTCTAAGCCACGCATGATCTCGTTCATAAATCTCGTAAATGTTTGTCCTGCGTTACGCAGACCAAAAGGCATGCGTGGGTATTCAAATAAGCCAAATGGTGTAATGATCGCTGTTTTTTCTATTTCTTTAACGGGGATCTGATTATATGCTCTTTTAAGGTCAATTCTTGAAAACACGGTCTTTTTTGGCAAAAGATACGTAAAGTCTAACAACCTTGGAATGGGATAACGGTCGGGTTTGGTGATCGAATTCAACTTTCGATAATCACCGCATAATCTTATTCCGCCGTCTTTCTTTGTTGTGACATGGATCGGGCTTGCCCACTCACTCTTGGATGGTCTGCAAATCCCCATAGCGAGCATGTTTTCTATTTCCTGCTTAACAAGTTTGTACTTTTCAGCTGATAAGGGGCGGCACTTAGAGTACACAGGGTGCCCTTCCGTGATAATTTGATGAACGACGCGGTGTTTGGGTGTTTCTTTTGCACAGAAGGGTTTCGTTATATCGGGATATTTTTCTAATAAATCAGCATATACAATCTTAGCGTTTATGGTCTTGATTGTAGGTATAAATGTGTTGATTATGCTCGCAGGGGTGATTAATCCTGTTAGGCCATCAATTAATTTTTTCTGTTTCATATCCACTAATATGTTATATTTTGCTAAAAAATCTGCACCCAGTATTGGCTGTTTGACGTCAGCGATTACGAATGTCCATCTATAAGGTCGTCGTAACCCGAGATCCACTTCGAGCGTTCTTTCACCGTAGGTTCTTATTTCGCTGCCGTTCGCTGCGTACAATTTGTACTCGTTCGACTTTGGTGCGTTTTTTGTTTTTGGAATTACACTTATGTTTGCCCCGGTGTCTATTAAAAAACGGTATCGACTTTTGCGGTCGATAACGCACAGGCGGCTCGATGGATAAATAGCGCTGACTTCCGCCCCCGTCAACACTATTGGGAGTTTTCCGAATTCGATTTCCATGAACACGGCTGCTCGCATTTTGTCGAACGATTCCTAAATCGGCGGTGATAATAACATAGTTGGGTTCCGTTTCCTGCCCTTGGCCTGGAGCGACTTCGGTTCCTCGACTGATATCCGCGTCCGCGTCCTCGTGATTTGAACTGGTGGCTTCTCAACTCTGCGACTTCCAGTGTTAACTTATTGATTTGTGTCAATAGTTCATTCATTGGAAAATGACTACTGCTGGCTACCTCTGACACTTCGGCGAATTTTATGTTCTCCATTATTTTATCTGCGATGCCAGCCAAGTTGTCTAGTTTTTGATCTTGGCTGACTGTCAACACTGCTCTTACAGATCCTGGTAATCGTTGTAACCATAGGTTATGGAGCGTGGAATCTGCTACTTTGGCATTTCTTGCAAGTTCGGTCATCTTCCTCAATAATTGTGACGGCTTCTGGTCACCAAGTTCCATCTCCCCGATTAATTTTTGGAACTGTCGTTCTGCCGATTCCTCGTATATTGATAGCAGTCGTTGTTTGATCGCTCCGTATTTCTGTTCGTTTGGTGGATCCAGTAGTAGGTCACCGACTTGTTGTACAGTTTCTCGGCCTAATTTTGATATAACCAGATGAAACTTACAGTCATCCCCCTGTTTTTGTGGCAGCATTATTGATTCGAACTGAGCGAACCACAGCCGAGGCATCTCAGTCCAAAATTCTGGAATTCAGGCGGTTACGCTTATCGATGACACTTCCATGTGCGACGATGTTGACGGACTTGAAAAGGTGGGTTGCTGGCCTTGTCCGGCATAACTTGTGCCTTGTGGTTGCTGAGCTTGACTCTGCATAGGCTGGTACTGGAAATTGCCTTGCTGTGTGGGCACGTCCGGCATCGCTGATTTTTTTTATTAGTATTACACACGGTCACTTCACAAACTTTAGTTTAAAGTTTTTTAACACTATTTTTATTGTCCCTTTATTATTAATGTCCACGGGGTCACCAATGTAAAGTTAATCGTGTGTATGGTGAGTTGAGTATGAGTAGGGAAACAAACAATCATAACAAATATTAATTTCATACTAATTTATTATAACGCAAGTACATATTTACATACTAACGTAAAGTGGGTCATAATGCCTAAGTTCATTGACTCGCTAGACGCTACAATAGCTTCCGAGCTAACACTGGGCCCGCCTCGTACAAATGTATAGATAGAAGATTTACGGTCCCAATAGTGCCTTGCGGAACATCTATTGAAGTGAGGGAATATCAGTATTTTTTAAATTAATTAATTAATAAATGTAGATGACGGTGAAAATCAATAATTATGTAAAAAAAAAAAATTATACTGTAACCGAACTACATTAACTTGAAAAATTATCATAACGATGATTCTTTTAGGTAAACATATAGGTACCTGTGTTTAAATAATTATGTGTTTATTAATCTATACAGCATATAATTTTAAAATATGTGTATTCTATTGATATATATTATATACCCTGGTTTATCTTACATTTGTCCTTATTTCACCCTATTATTTTCCCAAGCTCTTATTAAAATGAATAAATTCTAAATTGTTACACATTTTAGTTTACACATTATTTCAGCAGTGTTGTAAGTATTAATAACAAGAATGGTGCGTTGATATCTGCACTAGTTTAAAAAGCTGTATTGCAGATACCGGCGCCTTCCGACTTAATATCAATACAATCTCGTGTGAATAATTATTAGTCGACTGGCAGAGAATGCCTTATGGCATTACGTGCGCCATTTGCTGTCATTTTCACAATAAAGTATAAATAAATAATCCGACTTACCTATGAGGGTCCACCGGCTCCAGATCCCAGGGGGACAGTCTCTCCACTTCCCCGTTGTCCCACCTGACTTTGAGCGAGAGGAAGTGCGGTGCCGCCTCCGCAGCAAATAGTGCCGCCTCAGAGTCTGCCCCGTCCTCCAGCCCCGAGGGCTCGTCGAGGGGGTCGGGGATGCCACGGTTACTGGTGGCTTCGATTACTTCGCCCGTCCACCAGGAATCGTCGATCATGCATCGAAACCTGATGGAATGTTTTAATAAGAACTACTTTATGAACGGCTATATCAAACGCTTAATGAATGGCCGTTTATATATATTATGTCAGCACTTCAATTAACTCTTCGTGTTTGCTATCTGTAAACTTTGACATCGGTCTGTCCTTTTCACTGTCAAATTTACAAATAGCACATAGAATTGCCAAGTGAAGTGCCGACATTACAGTAAAAACAATGTTAATGGCATTAACTTAGGCATGAGACAATACGTAACAGTATATTAAAATGAAAACTTTTTAACAACAATAGATAACTATATAATCTTCTTTTCTAGAATTTCAAAAAACGGATATTCAGCAATTATTTATTTAGATGTGTTAAGGTTAAATATTGGTGTTATGAATTTCATAACATTAGTTGTTTTATAATTTTGATTCTTTAAGCATTTAATTGCTAGATGTTTAAATTTAAAGAACATTTTACTAGAAAAAATGTTAGATTATTCGAAAAATATTAGATTAGAGAATTTTTGGGGCAGTGCATCCGTCCGGGTAGCGGAGGGTGCGGATTCGAGTCCCGTCTGCTGCCTGGTCCGCATGATTTTTTTTCTAGTAAACTTTTTAGATTAAAGCATCTAGCAAATAAATGCTTAAATAAAAAATGTGAGCCGTCACGGGACGTGTGGCAGATGTGAAACACTAGCCGGTTTTCGATAAATACACTCGGAGAATCGCTCGGGATGCGTGCGGTAAAAAATGACATTGGTCCTGCCTCGAAGGACGCTGGCGCCGTACTGATCGGCGAGTAGTTGAGCACTGGTATATATTGCATTTTACAAGCAGCGTCGCCACGCCCGAACTTTTTACGTGCGCCAAAAGATGTCACACATCAAAAAAAAAAAACTTAAAGTGTTTCATTTAATTAAGTATGTAAGAGGTATACAATCAAAGTTGGTAAATTCACAAAGTTTTAGAAGTGAGATGTAATTACACCACTTTCATTTCCGTATCTATATCAATCCCGTAGAATAATTTTATACAAATTCTAGAAATCTCGACTTTTTTTTTTAAATTGAAAATTGACTTTACAAACAAACGTAGCAAATTTAAAACGAGTTGAGTTTCAATTTGCGTAAAGTCCTTTTCGACCATCGCCTCCATTTCACTGATAGCTGTCAGGGCCGCCTTTAATATCGCAATGTTACAGTTACAAATTTAGTAAAGTCCGAAACTCGGTAACAAAACTGGGAAAGTCCATCATATACTTAAGGTTTCAGTCAAAAGTATTGAACTGAACGTGATGAATATTTGTTTTTCATAATGTACTACATACTGCATATAAATAATGTTTAACATTAGAATAGTTTTATTGATATTAACGGGATTGTTACCATGTACCTTGTTTTTTATGAGTCTCCGATATTTCGGCACTGTTGCAAGCGCCATGAAACAGCAACATTGCAAGAGTGCCGAAATATCGGAGACTCATAAAAAACAAGGTACATGGTAACAATCCCGTTAATATCAATAATGTTAGTGACCATGAAAGTTTAAAACAATATATTAGAATAGTTAGCTGTTATTATTAAAATAATCGTTTTTATCGTTTACTAAACATTTTGGCATTCTGGAGTTTAGCAAGTTTGAATGTATAATGCGATTCAACTAAGAATAGGACCGACTGGGCGCCATATTGTGATGTCATAGCTGTCAATTCAAATCAAATAGGTAGAGTGAGCAAAAAAAAAGTTTTTATTTAATAAAACTGATTTACTAAGATTAAGTGAGAAAAAGCATCAGATTTTATTAAAAACATTTATTTACTAATATTGAGAAAAAAAAAGATCTCACAATTTTTAATAATATTTGTTTATTAAGACTGTGAGAAAAACCATTAATCAGAATCTAGCTCTTTTATTCCGTTCATCTCTGCATTACCGCTGGATTAGTTATGAATAATCAAGCACTATTACTAGGTCATATACGAACATGCATCTTTTATGTAAACGAAAGGTTGAAATCGAGTTTCTGAACGCAACTTAAAGTGACATTTGGTTTACGATTTAGGTTATCAACCATTCAAGACCAAAGTTCAATAAGTAAAAAAAAAATTCAATCGATATTAATTATCAATATTTGTTGTAGTTTGTTTACAAATGTTTGGTTTTTATTCTTGAATTAGCGGAGTGCTAAAAAAGGGTTCCAAGTTTTTTTTTGCATACCGTACTTTTCAAGTGACATTTGACAGATAGAGATCATTGGTTTTCCTGTTCTTATTTGAATCGCGTTATAGATCACTATGTCAGTCAGTCAGTCACCTTTGAGTTCTATATATATAGATGTTTAATATAAGAATAGTTAGCTGTAATTATTGAAATAATCGTTTTTACCGTTTACTGAACATTTTGGCAATGTGGAGTTTAGCAAGTTTGATTGTATACCCGTCATGTGTCAGTGTATAGTGGTATGCGTCATGCGTCATGCGTCACGCGTCACGCGTCACGCGTCATGCGTCACCTGTCTCCGGGCCCCCACCGGCGGGCGCGCGCGGCGTCGTACTGCTGCTTGAGCACGAGGAAGTCTATCACGTCGGGCATGTCGTGGTAGCGCACCGTGAAGCTGGCGGCGCGCTTCCCCCCCCGGGTGGGCAGCGAGCGGGACAGACGGACGCACGCAACGCGGGGGGGCTTTATCACGTACTTTATGCCCGTCACCTTCACCAGCTCGCATTCCTGACAACCAGGAGATCGATGGTTTAATCCTATTCAATGGAGAAGTATACGCAAAGCTTGACATAGATGGCGCTGCAAACGCTCGACCCTAACCACAGTCGAATATTGCAGGTGTCTTATATTAGACATGTTTTTTGAAGTTATACTTCTTTAGGCGCGTTATGAAAAAATGATGAGAGTGAAATTTTAAGATGCGCGCGCGTCACTGTAACACAAAAATTAACAGCATGAAGTTGATCGCTTTGACGACCAACTTCATGCTGTTATTTTTGTGTTTACCGCACATTAAGAAAATCTACCAACAAAATAGAAATAGAATCTCTATTTTGTGGGTGCTAACGACTGCATTGTGAAGGCCTATCAAAAGTATTTATTAATCTGGAACAACGGAACCAAAGCGCAATTCAGGAGACTACAGCGCCATCTCTTGACCATTGGTGTAGTAGAACCAAAAACCACATCTTTATTTTTTGTAATAAAGTAACAGTTATAGGTATTCATATTTATAATATTTATCCACATGTTTCTAGTTTGTATATTCGGAATACGTGTTTGAGTTTCATACAAGTGCAAATCACATATGTTCTAATAAATTATATTCAGTAGCGATTTTAATTGAATATTTTGATTATTTATTTATTTTTTCAAATTAAAACTGAACTTTATTGACTGTGTCCTTTTCCAGACTTTTTATTAATTTATTGTAATTAATTATTTGCATGCAATTAAAAACTAATTTTAAACGATGCCAAAGAAAGATAACTTCTCACTCGCCTACATAAGTACACGCACCCATTTTTTTTTTTGTTAAAAATATTAAATAAGTGGTGAAAATGTATTCAACATTGTCTGTAATACAGCTGAAAGCAGAGTTGAAAAGGAGAAGCAAGGCAGAAAAGCTTATCTAGTAGAAAGGTACTCTTTCTATTATTTATGCTAGAATGCTCGTTCTCGGTACATAGACGCATTTTCCATGATTATTTTAATAGTTCATGGATCTCAGTAACTTAGCGGGCTCATTAGTCAAATCTATCTCATTTTTGCATCAATCAGACATCTCATAGAGTTAGGTTACCTCTGGCATACATACTTGAAGCATATGACCGAAATTTTAATTTTGGTGAAGTTTTTTCTGATGAAAATGAAGACATCCAGATGTAATTACCTGCCCCAAATAGATACCATGATGTAAACATTAGCTCAGTTTACCCCCCCCCCCCCCCCTTTCAAAGCAACATATAAAATTATATTTTTGTCGGTAAACATGCAGTATTCTCACTACAACCAGGAACGCGGCATTTGTAATTTGTTAAATAAATAGCTTAAAAATGAATATAAGCTAATAGATATGTATTTGATAGAAGTTTTGGGTCAAGCGATTACAGCGCCCCTAGTGACCAAATTTTGCAGATTTCTTGTCCATTCAATTCGTTTATTGCATATCCACAAGGTACAAAAAGATGTTAAATATAAGTTATGACAAAATACAATCATTATGGACCCTGTCCGGCACGCAACTAAATGAGAGATAGAAGATAGGAATTACATTCAAATTTCTATGTTAGTTTACAGATTAAAAGAGTTAGGTACCGAATGTCACTATTATATAAGTTATTTGTTTCTTAGGTTTTCACGCACATCACTCATTAAATAAAACTAGTTTTTACGGGTTAATGCACGAAACTTTATTTATTTATTGACGTTTCGCAGCCTTTTCAGGTCTTTTCAGGTCTTTCATTCTGACGATGCAGACCTGAAAAGGCTGCGAAACGTCAATAAATAAATAAAGTTTCGTGCATTAACCCGTAAAAACTAGTTTTATTATATAAGTTGTCACTATTTATATAAGTTAAGATAAAATTCATTCAATCTATATAATCAATTGATTAATAGGCAGATAAAAAAATAAAATGCTATCCCTCAATGTCAAGTTAAATAATATTTATGTAAGTATGTTTGTGTGTATAATTGTATAAGTATGTAATTGATGTGTAGGTATCTTTTTATTGTCATTTTGTACATGATAGTCGCTATTTACTTAAGATTGTCACTCAAATAATCATTAATACTCTATTAATAACAGTTTTAATTTCTGGAGTTTACTCCTTAAGAATCGATTGGCATATATAAGGGGTCAATAAACAATATAAATAAAATAAAAATAAATATTGTGGTAGGGTAAGAGTGAATACGCGCGGATAGACACTAATTATAGATTCAATATGTTATTATTGCGAAACAATGAAATTAATAAATTAAAATGTAATAAGTCACGCAGCGGGTCATATTGATGACGCGTTAGCCTACTTATTATGAATTTAATGTGCGGCTAAACCCGTACATAAGTAAAAGAATATAAAAATGGTAAATTTTGAGGGAAATTACAAAAATTGTCTTGTCATGAATAAGCACATAAAACTTGTAACGGAAAAATTGGACATGGATATTATTTATTTCCTAGCAATCAGAAAATATCCCATAACACAAGCCTTATAGTGCTTACTTTGGGGTTAGGCTAATTAATGTGAGTGTTGGAAATATTTATTTATTTATTCTATATGTCAATTAAATTCAATTATAATAATAATAATAAATATATCTTTATTCAAATAAGGTCATACATTGCATAATAATACTAATAACATGTAATATTAAAAAATAAAAAGTTTGAGAGAAATTTACTAAATGGATAGGTCGAAATTAATGAAAAAAAAGAATACTCGGGCGCCAGACCCATACCATATTATTAAACCATATCAGCCGGGAAAGCAAAGAACTATTAATCGCAAAAGGGGAATTAATGCAAATCCATTCTCATTTTGGGTTGCCTATATATTAAAATTTAGTACAAAACTACTGGACCGAAAGAATTACTGCTAAATTTTGAAACTAAGACTAAGATGTAAGTGAAAATGTTACCTTTTATATGGGGGCCGAAACACAATTATAAATTTAGGAAATTACCGACCTTGTTGCATCTCTGGAGTTAAAATATGTCTGGTTTCACAAGTATGTAGGGGATGGCCGTTTTTAGGTCCCGTGGGTTCACCTCCACCTCACGGGAAACATCGTGATTTGAATTCGATTTCCAAATAAAATTTCAAATATATAAAAAAACGCTTTTCGCGTTTTTCAATTAAATTAAGCTTGGAATAAGATCGGCTCCATTCCGCGCAAACAGTGTGAAATATTACGTCATCAAAAACAATTGAAAATCCAATGGATTATCATGATAAAAATTAAGATTTATATTTTCACATGTTGTAGGTTAAAATTTTGGTCGTGAAGTGAAGTGACAGTTCTTTTCTTAGTTTGTCTGGGCGGTAGGCAAAGAGAACAATGTCCATTCAGCCTACTGCTCGATAAAGGCAGAAACACACTTACCCAAAAGTGCACAGATTAAAGAAAATGGGCGCGAGATAAAAAACGACCAGAGACAACCAAAAAAATCTTCTATCTCGCTCTTCGAGCGAAGGAGGTCCATGTGACGTTTTTAACACGTTACAAACAATATAAAATACAAAATAATGGATGCCTGAACTAGGTTACAGTTAAAATTGTACCTGTATTTCAGGCTTTTATGATCTAAATAATACATTGAGTGATTAATAAATTAACAAATTAATTAAAACAGAATTTAAAGTAATCATTATATAAATGTTGGTAAATGTAAATAATGGAGTTACGTTCATTTATTTACAAATAAGAAGTAATTCTTCGGTCTGCTCGTATGTCAGGCTGTGCAAATAATTAAATATTACAGTTCTACAGTTAAAATAGTTTAATGTGTAAATACTAGGAAAGTAGAGAATCTATGTGAAAAGATGTATTTTGAATCATGTGTAGAGATGCAGACAATATCTTTCCGTCTTTTGTTAGTGATATCAGAGCAAAAAGGTGAAATGGTGTGTTGTTTTAATATGGTGTGCATAATGAAAAGCTGGCGAACAGTTAACACATTACAGTATTTGTAAAGTTGATGCGTAGGATATAAGAAGGGAAGTGAATTGGCTACTTTTAAAATGGCTCTCTGAGCTCGCTCGAGAGGGATTAAAATAGTTTTGAGAGCTCCACCCCATGAAGTTATACAATATTGAATTACTGATTGGCATAAGGCCTGATATACCTGTTTAATTAGTTTTGGACCTGCAATGGTACGTAATTTTTTAAAAATATACATTAATTTACGGATCCTGACTACTAGATTTGCAATATGCTGTCTAAAAGATAATGTGTCGTTAATTAAGATACCAAGATATTTTATATGGGATGTGTTCTGTATTAAAGGGCAATCGCATTTATTGACTGAAGGATATTGGCATTGGTGTGCGTATAAGTTAGGATTTGTAAACCCATGACAAGGCTGGCGCATAGAAAAGTGAATATATTTGGTTTTGTCAGTATTCAGTGTTAGTAAATTGCAGCGAAGCCAGTTATTTACACCATTAAGACCAAGTTGAGCTACCTCATATAATTCTGACCTACTATTGGCGCTAAAAATCAAGGCCGTATCATCGGCGTAAGATATAATTTTACCACATTTTAAATTAAGGTTACATAAATCATTGATGTAAACGAGAAAAAGGGTAGGGCCGATTATACTTCCCTGGGGAATACCATAGCAGGTCATTTTCTGGTAATCACTTTTAATATTTCCTATTTTAACGCATTGAGATCGATTGTCTAAATAATCTGCAAATAGTTTTAACTGCGTTCCTCTAATACCCAATGCTTCCAACTTTTTTAGAAGCTTCGGAATTGAAACGGTATCGAACGCTTTTGCTAAATCAAGAAAAACAGCTAGAGTATGCTTTCCTTTGCCTAGTTCCTGAGTAATATAGTTAGTCAGGTTATGCACCGCATCTGCTGTTGACAACTTTGCCCGAAAACCAAATTGCGTAGGTGACAAATAGTTATTTTTTTCCAGGTAGTCAATAAGCCTTTTGTTAATAATTTTTTCTAATAGTTTTGATAAGGATGGAAGCACTGATATTGGTCTATAGTTATTTACTTGATCTTTACATCCAGATTTATAGACAGGAGTAACTACTGCTTTTTTTAAACATTGTGGAAAAATACCCTGCGAGAGGCAGATTTGAAAAATGCGTGTTAACGGTGGTATTAAAATATGCTTAAAAGTTTTGAGGATTTTATTGCTAATGTTATCAAAGCCGACTGCACTGTCATCTTTCAAATTTGTAATTATTTGTAAAATTTCTTGTTGGTCGGTATCTAACACAACAAAACTATTCCTACTGGTGGTAGCGTTAAGTGACTGAGAAAATAGATTTAGAGGTTGGTGGCGTTCTGCAAGGTCTTTTCCCATATTAATAAAATAGTTATTTACATAATTGGCTGATATAAGCGGTGAAGGATGGGTTAATAGTAAACTCGAACACGATTCGTGCCTTTTTGAAGTGTAGGTAAAATTTTTAATATGTCTCCAAAGGCGTTTGCTATCCTTGCCTGCTTTGAGTAATTCATTTTTTTCATAATTTGCTTTTAATTTTTTCAAAAGATTATTAACGAAATTCCTGTATCTCCTATAGATAACTAGCAATGTGAGGTTATCGGGATAGTTTTTTGTCCTCATATGAAGTTTATCCCTGTGTCTTATACATCGAATAATACCCGGGGTTATCCAAGGTTTGATATTTTGATATTGTTTATTTGAAGCAACTACAGACGTATTATGTAATATAGCTTGTTCAACATTATTAATTAAATACAACAAAGATGCATTCGCGTCCGTCGATTGAAAAACTGGGGCAAAGTCAAGCTTGCATAAATCGTGTTCGAGTTTCTTTATGTTTAACTTAGATTTTACTAGTTTATGATTCAGTTTAGGCAGCGATAAATTTAAGGTTAGTAAGACAGCGGAATGATCGGTAAGCGGCGTTTTTGTGACAAGTGTTAGATATGTTGACCTAGATTTTATCATCATATGGTCGAGACAAGAACCACTCTGATGTGTTGGTAATGTATGGGCTGGGTAAAAACCATGGTACGAACATAGATTGAGATAATCTTGGGTTCCAGCATCATGTATGTCGGGTATAATGTTTATGTTAATATCACCCGTAATTATTACATTTTTAAAAGATGTTAATGATTGAAGTATCTGGTCTAAGTTTCCGTTGAAATTATCAATTAATAGATTTAAATAAAAAAATCAATAGAAATATATAGGTACATTATTAGGAATATATATTAGGAATGTATAACAATAAAGATTTTTACTACATATTCATTTTATCTGCAACCTGTAACATTTGTGTGTACTCCGGCATAATCCTTTAAACTTAAAACTAAGTCTCCAATTTTCATTATGTATAGGGAGTGTCCAGGATATACCATTGTCAATATTTAAGAATCTCGCCAGAATCAACATTACGTTTACATGTCCACATGATCATCATCATCGGCCTTCTAATGTCCCCACTGTTGGGGCACAGGCCTTCCTTACGCATATGGAATAGGGAGATTGTGCCGTGACCCACCACGCGGGCCCAGTGCCGATTGGCGGGTGCGAAAGACTGCAGATGCAGCCGGAACTAACAGCTTAACATGCCTTCCGAAGCACGGAGGAGCTGGAGATAGTAAATTTTGGTCACCCATCCAATGACCGACCACTGCAAAAGTTGTTAAGCAACTTTCAACGATTGCAGCCGAATGCGCTAACCAAACACGCCATCGATCTCCTCAAATTGGACAGTAATATAATTTATTTACTAGCAATCACAAAATATGGTGTGCTTTAGTAAAACCACGATGCAAGTGAAACTTTCAAAGAAACTGGCTTTAAAAAGTGGACAATTAAAAAAAGTCTCTCCTCGACTGGGAATCGAACCCGGGACTTCCGCGTAGCTGACAAGCTCTCTACCACTAAGTCACCGATGCTTATTGAAAAAAATTTTCAATAACAATTAATAATGTAATGCGACATGCTAAAGATGAACGTAAAGAATTTATGTCGTCATACTCACATATATATGCGCCTTCTCCCAGGGCTTGTCGCGCGGGTTCACCTTGTACAGATCCTTCTCGGAGACAGCCTCGAAGTATCGTTGGTGACCCTGTAACGATCATTCCGTATAGACAATGACAAGGATGCACTGTTGAAGTGTTGACACAGATAAAAGTTTAGGTTTACAGCATGGGTGGCCAACCAGTCGATAGCTACTCTTAGTTAAGTCGATCGTAGTAAGGCAAAAAATATAAATAAGTATATTTGTTTCTTAGGTTTTCACGCACATCACTCATTAAATGAAACATTTATTACTTCAGTGTGAAATGAATAAACTAAAATAGTTTATTCAAAATGTCAATAAACGAAAAATTTAAGACTGTAATTATTTCATGCATGTCATGTTTTCTATACTTGGTCTAAAAACTTTTGTCTTCCAAAAAATATTTACTCATTTATTAAAACTTCTAAAATTAAAAAAAAAAACAGTATTCTGACGATGCAGACCTGAAAAGGCTGCGAAACGTCAATAAATAAATAAAGTTTCGTGCATAAACCCGTTAAAACTAGTTTTATTTAATAAATAAGTATAACAGACTGCGCTTCGTAATCACCAACTGCTGCACGCATCATCTTTATCCCCTCTTCCATAGTGATCTCTACTCTTGGTTAAGTCTATCGTGGCCAGGCAAAAAATATAAAAGCTCTAAGGCCCTCGGGTTTATTATGCGCAACTCCAAAGACTTTAGATAAGCCAAGACACTAAAAATTTTATATTGTACCTTTGTTAGAAGTCATCTGGAGTATGCATCTCAGGTCTGGAACCCTAGATATTTAATATATAAAATTCTCGTGTCGCGGTGTTTGTGGTTAAACTCCTCCGAAACGGCTCGACCGATTTTCGTGAAATTTTATATGCATATTCACTAGGTCTGAGAATCGGATGTAATCTATTTTTCATCCCCCTAAATGTTAAGAGTAATCTACCCCTATTTTTATTTTTTTTAATTTTAGATAAAAAAATTGTTTTTAATTATTTATGATACGTCATACAAAAATACATACAACCCTAAATTTTCAACTTTCTACCACCAACCCCTATTTTTTTATATCGGTACGAAGTTCGCTGGGTCAGCTAGTTCTACCTATATATCTCGCATTGAAGGCATCCAGAGGAAATTTGTACGATATCTGTGCTTTCGTACAAAGGAACTTTATCATTCAGGTCGGTACGGGGAACTCTGCAAAAAGCATCATCTTCTCCCTTTAGAGATGCGTCGCCAAATTGCGGATTTAGTTTTCCTCGGTAGGATCGCTTCTGGGGCTGTTGACTGCCCGGAACTCCTACCAAAGATCTTGTTTAGAGTTCCCCCCAAACCCCTTAGGATTAATCCTATTTTAATTTACTTCTACAAATTATCGGCAGAACGCTTTTCTTTGTCGAGCGAGTAGCAGCTTCAACTCACTATCAAAGCAGGTAAATTTAGATCTTTTTGACACTAGCGAAGCGTCAAGTAGACGTATCATTGCTCGTTTGTTTTTTGGAGATAAAAATCTCTTATCTATTAGACAAGTCCGTCCGTCCGTCCGTCCGTGGTGCTGTTTCAGCGGCCAAACCGTAAGAGATAGATAAAGAGAATGTTTAAGTTATAAGTTAAGAATAGTCTGATAAGACTACAAACCGGATTTGAGTAACGTAGCACTTCCGGTTTTCGGGAAATCACGAATTTCAAACGAAACCACACAAAATCTCCGAAGTTCTCAATTAATTAATTTTGGTGAACATTTGGTTCACTGGTTTGCTAGTTCATTTCTAGTGTATTAAGATAAGCTGTTGGTCTTCCATGTAACCAAAAAAAATAAATAATAATAAAATAAGTATAACAGACTGCGCATCGTAATTTATTTATTTATTCAGTTTCACATGCAGGTTTACAGAGCAGGCTGTGGCCTGCTCTGTAAACCTGCATGTTAACTGTGGTTGTGGTGGCTAACTGTGGTTAGACGTTGTCACCGTCTAACTGTGGCCACAATTCCAACGCGTACAAAGAAATTTGGTGACTCATTTGTTTGTCGCACTATCCGTAAATGGAATGCTCTGCCCGCTCACGTGTTCCCTCCCTCTTACAACCTGGGATCGTTTAAAAGAGGCGTACTTAGGCCTTACATAGGCCTATTATAGGACTTACATACTCTTACGCTTCTTTATTCTGTACTTTTTTTTTTATAGATAGGTCCAACAAACGACTCCACCCCACCTGATGTTAAGTGAAGGTGAAGTCCCGACGCGAAGATAGCTGATACAGCAGTTCTACCACACCAGCCATCCTCACCCTGCCGGCCTGCATGTTGCATCTTCACGCCTCTTTAAAGGATCCCAGGTTGTAAGAGGGAGGGAACACGTGAGCGGGCAGAGCATTCCATTTACGGAAAGTGCGACAAAGAAATGAGTCACCAAATTTCTTTGTACGCGTTGGAATTGTAGCCTACCTACTTCTCCACCTTATCTAAAGCAATGCTTCTCTTCTCGATCATCCTCTTCTAATCTCAATCTCGAAATACCTTGCCATTCGACTGATTTCCTTTCTTACTCCTACTCTGTGCATTCTGTTCGCTTGTGGAATTCATTACCGGAATCCATTCGAAGGGCTGGCACTCTGGACTCGTTCCGTGAGCAAGTTAAGCTTCATTTCCTATCTTTACTTTGAAAATACCTTTTTCCTTTATTTATTTGTTTATTTTTTTCTTTTTCATATAAATATGCATCTGTATTATTATTACCGTTTTTATTTTATTTTATAATATTGCTCTTACACCCTTCCCCCTTTTTTTGTTCTTATACAGGGCGTCCCATGGCTACCTCACACGGAAGGAAAGTATATTAAATATTGAAGATGGGATATTTTACTGACAGAAGACTTCATTTTATTTTTAATAATAACTAGAACTGCATTCACAGATTTTTTTAAATCGCGTGCTACAACTGGGAATCAAACTCGTGAAATTTCGAAAAAACGACATAGTTTATGATAATTATCGAAAGGGTTATTTTTTGCTTATCCGTAGTAGTATTTTATCCCGAGCTCCAACCCCACAGGACTTTTTTTTATGGGGTTATTTAAAAGATGTAGTATACAAGAACCGGTGCGACAGTGTGCAGGAGTTACAAAATGAACTTAGACGTATTATTACAAACATTCACCACGCAAAGATAATGATATCGACAGGCAGAGAAATTATTAAAAGAGTAAGAATTTGCATATTACAAAATGGATTACGTATTGAACATTTGATAAATTAAATAATTTTTTTTTTGCACCGTTTCGTGTTTATATTACTTTGTGTTTATTAATTTTATATAAAATGTGAAATTTAATTACTTTTCTTTCATTTAAAATGATATGTTATTTAGCAGAAGATTATCCTTATGATTAACCCTTTTGGTTATCATAAAATAAGTCGTGTTTTGTTTTTCGAAATTTCATGAGTTTGATTCCCAGTTGCAGCAGGCGATTTAAAAAAAAACTGAGAATGCAGTTCTTATTATTACTAAAAATAAAATGATGTCTTCCTTCAGTAAAATATCCTATCTTCAATATTTAATATACTTTCCCTCCGTGTGAGGTAGCTGTGGGACATCCTGTCCTGTATACTTATTTAATTTTCCGTCATGGGTTGCCTGGAAGAGATTGCTATTAAGCAATAAGGCCGCCCATTGTGTAATGTCTCTCTGTCAGTGTAATCTTACTGTTATGTCCTTTGTGGTGTTATACAATAAAGAATATATTATTATTATTATAATATGAGGAGCTCGATGGCGCAAGTGGTTAGCGCGTTCCGCTGCGATCGTTGAATTTAAGCAACTTTCGCAGTGGTCGGTCATTGGATGGGTGACCGAAAATTTACTATCTCTCGCTCCTCCGTGCTTCGGAAGGCACGTTAAGCCGTCGGTCCCGGCTGCATCTGCAGTCGTTAGCACTCACCAATCCGCACTGGGCCTGCGTGGTTATTCCATTCATAGGGAAGGCCTGTGCGCCAGCAGTGGGGACATTAATAGGCTGATGATGATTATGATATGACTCACCAATCTGAAGTACAGGCAGTGATCCCCGATCTGCGGGTGATATGGGGCCTTCCGCGGACTCACCGCCGTCAGCCACTCACCCACCCGGTACAGCTCCGGGACGTCCAGCCCCGGGCCCTCCCCCTCCCCCTCCCCCGGCCCCGAGCCCCCGGGCCCCGGCCCCGGCCCCGACGGCCCCGGGTCCGACCCCAGGCCCGAGGTGGAGGCCCCTTCCGAGGCAGCGGGAGGGCGGTCGTTGCGTTTCGTGGCAGCCGTACTGGGGCTATAGCTATAAACAAATATACGATTTAATTTTTTTTGGAATAAATAGTAAATAAATATTTCCAACGCTCACAGCAATTAAGGCTTATGTTATGGGATACTAAGGTAACGGATAGAATACATATACTGGTACACTGATACATATACAGTTAAACCCGTTAAAACAGATAGGAGGAGGAGCTCCAGATAGTAAATTTTTGGTCACCCATCCAATGACCGACCACTGCGAAAGTTGCTCAACTTTTACAATCGCAGCCGAACGCTCTAAGCATCCGCGCCATCGATCTCCTCAAAAACGTCAAACGCCTTGCCTATTAAGAATTAAAAGAAGACTTTGGCTGCATGGCTCTGCCTTTGCCTTTCCCAAGATGGGAAAAAAAGATAAATATTGATGGTACTCACCGTCGCGTAGGCAGCGGTCTCCGCCGAGTCCTGGTGGGAGGGCCTGCCTCCCAGTCCGAGTACTGAGAGGACGAAGATCTGACAACAAACCGGTGGATGTAGTTTAAACAGAAAGCACCAGACGTTTGGCTAAATAAAATAATAAAAAAGAAAGGTAAATTTAAAAATCAAAAAACCCGACTGCTTAATTATACTTCAATTAAAAACTGAAAAGAAAAAAACAAGTCCAGTAGTCTATAATTCTGTTAATAAGAAACCAAACTCCTTTAACAGTCGGGACCCATTAGATATTCAAGAATACGTAATATTATTAAATCTTTATATATATAATTCTTCTGTGAGTGTGTATGTCACTGAACTTCTCTTAAACGACTGGACCGATTTTGATGAAATTTTTTGTGTGTGTTCAAGGGGATCTGAGAATGGTTTAGATTCACAATTTTGTCCGCTGGACAATGTTTTTTTATGGCGGTACGAAGTTCGCTGGGTCAGCTAGTATATAATATAAAGAACACATTCATATAAAGAAATCCATTCAGTATTTTTTTGGTGAAAGAGTAACAAAAATCCATACAAACGTAAGATTGAAATTAAAAGCGTAAGTGGTTAATATACAACTTTAAAGCGTTGTAGATCCTAAACAATCATATTAAATGAAAAATGGTGTTAGGAACCTAAATATGATATTCGATTATCTAGACAGTGATACCCCACTCGACATATTTTGTCAACTTATTTTTTTTTACTTCGTCACAATATGGCGCCTAATTTTGCTTACTGAATTTTGCTTACTATCATATCTTTAGTAGCACTCCCATGATTGAGACGAATCGATTGATGTATGAATCATCAAAATCGGTCCAGGCGTTTGGTCTCTAGTGTGCCACAAAGGAACAAACATACATAAATAGACTGTTAAACACATAACCCTGTCTGCGCGTCGCGCTTCGCGCTCTTGCATTGCGCAGCCGGGTAAAAAACGAATGTGCTGATGACCACACGTTTGAAGTGAAGCATTAATAAATTCTGTAAGTTGATCAATTTCCTAGTAAATTGATCAATAATGTCCGTCTAGTAGAAAGAGAAAGAAGATGAGAGACCGCTAGCTATCTCTTTCTCTTGTGACGTATGGCATCCAATGTCATTACATCGAAATAGTAAGATGCTTACGGTTGTTAATGCGCATGCGCGATTAGAGAGAGAAAGCTAGCCGTCTCTCATGTTCTTTCTCTTTTTTTAGAGCAGTGTTTCCTAACCTTTCCGATACTGCTACCCCTGTAACCTATTAGGAAAACAGATTTTACCCCGACTTTAATATGTTATCATCAGTCCAAGAAATTCTAATTTGTCCGCTACATCTTCGTCTCTAATAATGTCATCATCAGGAGTAAATCTCGCCCCGCTTCCCACACTCAGCACCCCGCGGGCTCGCTAGCAAGAAGGAGCGCATGCTCTATTTAGTACTATTATTATATAGTATTTTCTTATTATTTAAATTTGACTAAAATTAGGTTGGGTTTCGGAGCGGATACGGCACCATAGACCACATCCACATAGTGCGGCAGATTATACAGAAGACTGAAGAATACAATCAGCCCCTGTGCCTAGCATTTGTGGACTATGGGAAGGCCTTTGACTACATTGAAATCTGGTCTGTCCTGGAGTCCCTGCAGCGTTGCCAAGTCGACTGGCGATACATCCAAGTGATTAGATGTCTCTACGCCTCCATGTTTGTACAGAGTCAACAAACCAGTCCCATACCGTTGCATCGTGGAGTGAGACAAGGGTACGTTATTTCCCCCAAATTATTCACTGATGCAATGGAGGATATGTTCAAGACGCTGAACTGGAAAGGACGTGGCATCAACATAAATGGCGAATGGCGGCTTTAGAGGGACAATTCCACTTGTAGTAGAGTCCATATCTCCCCTACTGTATTGTTAAACCTGGGGCCCAATTCTCGCGGCATAGATATTATATCACCTTCGATATATATCGAATGATCTGGCTTTTATCGAAGGAAAACCTTTTTGCCCTATTCTCACCATGTCGCAATAGATATTTATCTACGGATGATCAGTAGACATACATCGACTGGTAAAGAGCCTTCGATATATAAATATCTATGGATCTTGGCATGTCAATCTTGTTATTTCCACTTTTTTTACCTATTATTTATTGTGTTGTCGTGTGTCTTTGCCAGTTATTGTTACTTCAAGATGTTGTTAACTGCCTTCATAAATAATTAGTAAATAAAGAAGTAGGTAAACAATGGTGTTGATTCTGGCGTGATTCTCTAAACTTAAAACTAAATTTATTATCAGTCTCTCTTTTTCATTCTATATAGAGAATGACAAGGAAACACTGTTGTCAAGTTTAAGTTTAGATTTAGAGAATCGTGCCAGAATCGACACCAGTTTATATTAACGATGGATGAGTTGATTCATGTTTTCGTCAATGATTTAATAAATGACGTGATTGCTGCTGCTGTGCTAAGGCGCCGCCGTTGTGCTAGCAAGAGGGCCCATTTGAAATGAGGGACGCGGACTTCATAAAAAAATTACGTTTAAACAAAAATTTCGTTAGAAATCTTTAAAGTTATGAATGACATTGGTATCGATTCTGACACGATTCTCTAAACTTAAAACTAAATTTAACATCAGTCTCTCCTTTTCATTCTGTATGGAGAATGACAAGGATACACTGTTGTCAAATTTACGTTTAGGTTTAGAGAATCATGCCAGAATCGACACCATTTTCTTATTGACGATACGGAGTTTTGGCGGGATTTCTGCGAGTGCGGTTGGCATCTTATTTTAATTATTCTAAAATTCGTTCATAGTGGATATTGTAAAATAAAATTGGTGTGATTTGGTGTTACAACCGTCTGCGCAACTAAAGAATTAGTGGAATCTTTAAAATATACGCTATTCCGGTCAAGTGGACGCGAGAACTTTATTGTAGTGTTGACTACCTCACAGAAGCTTAGAGAAAAAGCTGACTCCATAAATTTCGTGCCAAACACTCCAAGAAACATTAGAATGCGTCACACCGACATTCGAATGTAATAAAAAGAAGATTAATATAACTAAAGACTAGGCTTTATGGGCATTGTTCCCTTTGCCTTCCCTGAAAAGGGAGAATTTTAAATAATATTGACGTTTCATTATACATAACGTTGCAATTATATACGCATACAATTTAGGTAAAGTTGAGATTTCGTATACTCAAAAAATGTATACACACATTTAATATGAATGGAATTCATAAAATATCATTTTGTTGCTTGTAAAATTCTGCTCTAATTTATTATTTATTTATATAGACTATGATGTTAACTTAATCGAGAAAAACGGAACGCATTCGGCAGTGAAAGAATATCTACGATAGATATAATATCATTGGAATATCGAAAATCCACGAGAATAGCATTTTTTACCATCAGTAGATATTTTCAATAGATATCCCTACTTTCGATATTATCTCGAAGCCGATATAATATCTACGCCGCGAGAATTGGGCCCCTGTACGGTTAGTGTACTTACGAGGATCCATCGCTGAGCGAGGGCGTAGTCCTGGAGTTGGTGGATCGCGGGGATCCCGTGAGTCGCACCGATGGGTCCGACGAGTCCGACCGCGACCGCGACCGCGACCGCGACCGCGACCGCGACCAGCCCGACCCGGAGCCCCACGCGTCCGGCGAGCCCGACGCCTCGTGAGCTTCCGGCTCCGGTTCCGGTTCCGGACGGACCTAACCGAATACCGCAATACACAATATTACTTATAATAAAACAAGTTACAACGATATAGCTGCACTCATTTATTTATTACTAGCTGACCCGGCGAACTTCGTACCGCCTTAGCGTAGCTTTGATGCACTACTTTATTTTGTATAGCTG
The DNA here is from genome assembly GCA_902850365.2 of Chilo suppressalis. Classification (NCBI taxonomy): domain Eukaryota; kingdom Metazoa; phylum Arthropoda; class Insecta; order Lepidoptera; family Crambidae; genus Chilo; species Chilo suppressalis. Next base: position 707,463 of record OU963919.1, read on the forward strand.
ACCTATATTATGTATGAGTACCTATTCATTGTTAGCGCGGTTATGGATGTGTTGTCACAGATTACCACAGATTTTTCTGTTTTAAATTGAATGACGTTGACATTTGTATGCGCGGTTATCGATGTGGTGTCACAGATTACCACAGATTTTTTGTTTTAAATTGAATGATGTTGACATTCGTTACGTTATATTTTTCAATGTTTCTGAGAGATTTTCTTTATATATTTTTCCGTAAGAACCTTGCACAAAGTATTAGAAAACTACAAAAAAAAATGAGTCAAATCGGTCAAGCCGTTTTCATGTTATGTCGTGACAACGGAAAACGGGTTTCATTTTTATATATATAGATATGACGATTCGCATATTTTTCAGGTTACGTCGTCAGAATTATTATTTATACAGGGTGTAAAAAATCCTATGCAAAGACTTAAACTACGCATTCTGTACACCCAAACAAGTCATATTACAAAATATTGTACGTCGGAAAAAAATGTATTTTTAAGTTAATTTTCTTTTTCCAGTACACAATGTATAGCGCGACACGCTACTGTGGCGCTACGCAAAGAATGTGCCCGTGTGTATGTGTGTGCGTGTGTGTAAGTGCGTCGATAAAAAAGTTTCTAAATAAAGTTTTGAAAATAATAATATATGTCTTGAAAAAAATATTTTGGCTTTGACCTTCAATATCTCCATAACCATAAATGCCCAGGTATGGTCCAGAAGAAAAAAAATGATCGCTATAATGTGGAAAATACGTGATCTTCGACTTCGTTATCGGTTTTTTATACCCTGTATAATATTTTGGAGTTTAACTAGAACCGACAGGAGGGCGCCGTGTTGATCATCAGCGGACGGCGCCGCATCATACAGTATACATATAGGCACCTGTGGCTGGGGCCTGGGCCGGGGCCGGGGCCGGGGCCGGGCCCGGGGCCGGCCCGCGTGTCGCCGGGGCGGGCCCGTGTCGATCATCAGCGGGCGGCGCCGCATCATACAGTATACATATAGGCACCTGTGGCTGGGGCCTGGGCCGGGGCCGGGGCCGGGGCCGGGCCCGGGGCCGGCCCGCGTGTCGCCGGGGCGGGCCCGTGTCGATCATCAGCGGGCGGCGCCGCATCATACAGTATACATATAGGCACCTGTGGCTGGGGCCTGGGCCGGGGCCGGGGCCGGGCCCGGGGCCGGCCCGCGTGTCGCCGGGGCGGGCCCGTGTCGATCATCAGCGGGCGGCGCCGCATCATACAGTATACATATAGGCACCTGTGGCTGGGGCCTGGGCCGGGGCCGGGGCCGGGCCCGGGGCCGGCCCGCGTGTCGCCGGGGCGGGCCCGTGTCGATCATCAGCGGGCGGCGCCGCATCATACAGTATACATATAGGCACCTGTGGCTGGGGCCTGGGCCGGGGCCGGGGCCGGGCCCGGGGCCGGCCCGCGTGTCGCCGGGGCGGGCCCGTGTCGATCATCAGCGGGCGGCGCCGCATCATACAGTATACATATAGGCACCTGTGGCTGGGGCCTGGGCCGGGGCCGGGGCCGGGCCCGGGGCCGGCCCGCGTGTCGCCGGGGCGGGCCCGTGTCGATCATCAGCGGGCGGCGCCGCATCATACAGTATACATATAGGCACCTGTGGCTGGGGCCTGGGCCGGGGCCGGGGCCGGGGCCGGGCCCGGGGCCGGCCCGCGTGTCGCCGGGGCGGGCCCGTGTCGATCATCAGCGGGCGGCGCCGCATCATACAGTATACATATAGGCACCTGTGGCTGGGGCCGGGGCCGGGCCCGGGGCCGGCCCGCGTGTCGCCGGGGCGGGCCCGTGTCGATCATCAGCGGGCGGCGCCGCATCATACAGTATACATATAGGCACCTGTGGCTGGGGCCTGGGCCGGGGCCGGGGCCGGGCCCGGGGCCGGCCCGCGTGTCGCCGGGGCGGGCCCGTGTCGATCATCAGCGGGCGGCGCCGCATCATACAGTATACATATAGGCACCTGTGGCTGGGGCCGGGGCCGGGCCCGGGGCCGGCCCGCGTGTCGCCGGGGCGGGCCCGTGTCGATCATCAGCGGGCGGCGCCGCATCATACAGTATACATATAGGCACCTGTGGCTGGGGCCTGGGCCGGGGCCGGGGCCGGGCCCGGGGCCGGCCCGCGTGTCGCCGGGGCGGGCCCGTGTCGATCATCAGCGGGCGGCGCCGCATCATACAGTATACATATAGGCACCTGTGGCTGGGGCCTGGGCCGGGGCCGGGGCCGGGCCCGGGGCCGGCCCGCGTGTCGCCGGGGCGGGCCCGTGTCGATCATCAGCGGGCGGCGCCGCATCATACAGTATACATATAGGCACCTGTGGCTGGGGCCTGGGCCGGGGCCGGGGCCGGGCCCGGGGCCGGCCCGCGTGTCGCCGGGGCGGGCCCGTGTCGATCATCAGCGGGCGGCGCCGCATCATACAGTATACATATAGGCACCTGTGGCTGGGGCCTGGGCCGGGGCCGGGGCCGGGCCCGGGGCCGGCCCGCGTGTCGCCGGGGCGGGCCCGTGTCGATCATCAGCGGGCGGCGCCGCATCATACAGTATACATATAGGCACCTGTGGCTGGGGCCTGGGCCGGGGCCGGGGCCGGGCCCGGGGCCGGCCCGCGTGTCGCCGGGGCGGGCCCGTGTCGATCATCAGCGGGCGGCGCCGCATCATACAGTATACATATAGGCACCTGTGGCTGGGGCCTGGGCCGGGGCCGGGGCCGGGCCCGGGGCCGGCCCGCGTGTCGCCGGGGCGGGCCCGTGTCGATCATCAGCGGGCGGCGCCGCATCATACAGTATACATATAGGCACCTGTGGCTGGGGCCTGGGCCGGGGCCGGGGCCGGGCCCGGGGCCGGCCCGCGTGTCGCCGGGGCGGGCCCGTGTCGATCATCAGCAGGCGGCGCCGCATCATACAGTATACATATAGGCACCTGTGGCTGGGGCCTGGGCCGGGGCCGGGGCCGGGCCCGGGGCCGGCCCGCGTGTCGCCGGGGCGGGCCCGTGTCGATCATCAGCGGGCGGCGCCGCATCATACAGTATACATATAGGCACCTGTGGCTGGGGCCTGGGCCGGGGCCGGGGCCGGGCCCGGGGCCGGCCCGCGTGTCGCCGGGGCGGGCCCGTGTCGATCATCAGCGGGCGGCGCCGCATCATACAGTATACATATAGGCACCTGTGGCTGGGGCCTGGGCCGGGGCCGGGGCCGGGCCCGGGGCCGGCCCGCGTGTCGCCGGGGCGGGCCCGTGTCGATCATCAGCGGGCGGCGCCGCATCATACAGTATACATATAGGCACCTGTGGCTGGGGCCTGGGCCGGGGCCGGGGCCGGGGCCGGGGCCGGCCCGCGTGTCGCCGGGGCGGGCCCGTGTCGATCATCAGCGGGCGGCGCCGCATCATACAGTATACATATAGGCACCTGTGGCTGGGGCCTGGGCCGGGGCCGGGGCCGGGGCCGGGCCCGGGGCCGGCCCGCGTGTCGCCGGGGCGGGCCCGTGTCGATCATCAGCGGGCGGCGCCGCATCATACAGTATACATATAGGCACCTGTGGCTGGGGCCTGGGCCGGGGCCGGGGCCGGGCCCGGGGCCGGCCCGCGTGTCGCCGGGGCGGGCCCGTGTCGATCATCAGCGGGCGGCGCCGCATCATACAGTATACATATAGGCACCTGTGGCTGGGGCCTGGGCCGGGGCCGGGGCCGGGGCCGGGCCCGGGGCCGGCCCGCGTGTCGCCGGGGCGGGCCCGTGTCGATCATCAGCGGGCGGCGCCGCATCATACAGTATACATATAGGCACCTGTGGCTGGGGCCTGGGCCGGGGCCGGGGCCGGGGCCGGGCCCGGGGCCGGCCCGCGTGTCGCCGGGGCGGGCCCGTGTCGATCATCAGCGGGCGGCGCCGCATCATACAGTATACATATAGGCACCTGTGGCTGGGGCCTGGGCCGGGGCCGGGGCCGGGGCCGGGCCCGGGGCCGGCCCGCGTGTCGCCGGGGCGGGCCCGTGTCGATCATCAGCGGGCGGCGCCGCATCATACAGTATACATATAGGCACCTGTGGCTGGGGCCTGGGCCGGGGCCGGGGCCGGGGCCGGGGCCGGCCCGCGTGTCGCCGGGGCGGGCCCGTGTCGATCATCAGCGGGCGGCGCCGCATCATACAGTATACATATAGGCACCTGTGGCTGGGGCCTGGGCCGGGGCCGGGGCCGGGCCCGGGGCCGGCCCGCGTGTCGCCGGGGCGGGCCCGTGTCGATCATCAGCGGGCGGCGCCGCATCATACAGTATACATATAGGCACCTGTGGCTGGGGCCTGGGCCGGGGCCGGGGCCGGGGCCGGGCCCGGGGCCGGCCCGCGTGTCGCCGGGGCGGGCCCGTGTCGATCATCAGCGGGCGGCGCCGCATCATACAGTATACATATAGGCACCTGTGGCTGGGGCCTGGGCCGGGGCCGGGGCCGGGCCCGGGGCCGGCCCGCGTGTCGCCGGGGCGGGCCCGTGTCGATCATCAGCGGGCGGCGCCGCATCATACAGTATACATATAGGCACCTGTGGCTGGGGCCTGGGCCGGGGCCGGGGCCGGGGCCGGGCCCGGGGCCGGCCCGCGTGTCGCCGGGGCGGGCCCGTGTCGATCATCAGCGGGCGGCGCCGCATCATACAGTATACATATAGGCACCTGTGGCTGGGGCCTGGGCCGGGGCCGGGGCCGGGGCCGGGCCCGGGGCCGGCCCGCGTGTCGCCGGGGCGGGCCCGTGTCGATCATCAGCGGGCGGCGCCGCATCATACAGTATACATATAGGCACCTGTGGCTGGGGCCTGGGCCGGGGCCGGGGCCGGGGCCGGGCCCGGGGCCGGCCCGCGTGTCGCCGGGGCGGGCCCGTGTCGATCATCAGCGGGCGGCGCCGCATCATACAGTATACATATAGGCACCTGTGGCTGGGGCCTGGGCCGGGGCCGGGGCCGGGGCCGGGCCCGGGGCCGGCCCGCGTGTCGCCGGGGCGGGCCCGTGTCGATCATCAGCGGGCGGCGCCGCATCATACAGTATACATATAGGCACCTGTGGCTGGGGCCTGGGCCGGGGCCGGGGCCGGGGCCGGGCCCGGGGCCGGCCCGCGTGTCGCCGGGGCGGGCCCGTGTCGATCATCAGCGGGCGGCGCCGCATCATACAGTATACATATAGGCACCTGTGGCTGGGGCCTGGGCCGGGGCCGGGGCCGGGGCCGGGCCCGGGGCCGGCCCGCGTGTCGCCGGGGCGGGCCCGTGTCGATCATCAGCGGGCGGCGGCCGCATCATACAGTATACATATAGGCACCTGTGGCTGGGGCCTGGGCCGGGGCCGGGGCCGGGGCCGGGCCCGGGGGCCGGCCCGCGTGTCGCCGGGGCGGGCCCGTGTCGATCATCAGCGGGCGGCGCCGCATCATACAGTATACATATAGGCACCTGTGGCTGGGGCCTGGGCCGGGGCCGGGGCCGGGGCCGGGCCCGGGGCCGGCCCGCGTGTCGCCGGGGCGGGCCCGTGTCGATCATCAGCGGGCGGCGCCGCATCATACAGTATACATATAGGCACCTGTGGCTGGGGCCTGGGCCGGGGCCGGGGCCGGGGCCGGGCCCGGGGCCGGCCCGCGTGTCGCCGGGGCGGGCCCGTGTCGATCATCAGCGGGCGGCGCCGCATCATACAGTATACATATAGGCACCTGTGGCTGGGGCCTGGGCCGGGGCCGGGGCCGGGGCCGGGCCCGGGGCCGGCCCGCGTGTCGCCGGGGCGGGCCCGTGTCGATCATCAGCGGGCGGCGCCGCATCATACAGTATACATATAGGCACCTGTGGCTGGGGCCTGGGCCGGGGCCGGGGCCGGGGCCGGGCCCGGGGCCGGCCCGCGTGTCGCCGGGGCGGGCCCGTGTCGATCATCAGCGGGCGGCGCCGCATCATACAGTATACATATAGGCACCTGTGGCTGGGGCCTGGGCCGGGGCCGGGGCCGGGGCCGGGCCCGGGGCCGGCCCGCGTGTCGCCGGGGCGGGCCCGTGTCGATCATCAGCGGGCGGCGCCGCATCATACAGTATACATATAGGCACCTGTGGCTGGGGCCTGGGTCGGGGCCGGGGCCGGGGCCGGGCCCGGGGCCGGCCCGCGTGTCGCCGGGGCGGGCCCGTGTCGATCATCAGCGGGCGGCGCCGCATCATACAGTATACATATAGGCACCTGTGGCTGGGGCCTGGGCCGGGGCCGGGGCCGGGACCGGGGCCGGCCCGCGTGTCGCCGGGGCGGGCCCGTGTCGATCATCAGCGGGCGGCGCCGCATCATACAGTATACATATAGGCACCTGTGGCTGGGGCCTGGGCCGGGGCCGGGGCCGGGACCGGGGCCGGCCCGCGTGTCGCCGGGGCGGGCCCGCGGGCGCAGAGGGCGCCGTGTTGATCATCAGCGGGCGGCGCCGCATCTCGCGACGATACCACGACGATTCCAGCTCGTACATTTCCTCACTGCGATATACGAGACAATTGCATTTAAAAATAATAAATAAATAATAATATCGGATTCTTGCTAAAAATAAGGTACATGATAACAACCCCGTTAATAACATAAATTATTATAATGATCGCATTCAGTTACTCGTAATAATTAGAAAAATTCGACCCTGACGTGTGTATATATATATACATAACTCACGCGGCCCTCTGTATGTGCCGCAACCTGCCGGGCGGCAGCGGCGGCACCACGGTGTGGTACGGCACCAGCAGCGGGTCCCCCTGCTGCCACGATCCTGACGTGTGACGCACTCCCTCCCCTAAATAATACACATTCAGGTAACTAAAAACATCTAATTTCTAGACATCATTTTATTTATTTATATTTAACAAAGTTTCTACAGCGATTTTTGCGGATGTAATACAATAAAATATAAATACAATCTTAAGGCCAATTACAGAAACTTATTATGTACACATTAGATTCTAACGGCATTACTACATATCATATCACACAATTATTTTGGAATTTTTTAAAACAATATTTAATTTAATTATAAACAATTAAACGTTTAATTAGTATAAAGCTCGTAGTTTTTATATTATTTCAATAATATACATATTTAAAAAGTTCAAATATAAAATGACTAGAGCTGGCAGCTACCTCGGACAAAAAAATAGTGTAGCTATTCAAAGGCGGAACGCTGGCAGCGTTCCGTATCTTCCGAACCTTACCTAACGGTCTCCTTTTAATAATATATTTTAGTTTTTATGGTTTTTAGTTTTAGGTTCATTGTTCCAGTATTGTTTTTAGCTAGTATTAGATAATAGTATATTTGTTATTTATAAATTATAAAATGATTAAAGCATTAAGTCTCGTTTATTTTGCGTGAGCTCAATTCACGAGTTCCATGTAGATAATGCTATCTAGCGAGATTGATGATTTTTTTCTGTTTTTTATACCAACTGTCACAACAATGGGATTTTTTTTAGAAATCAAATAATAATCCTACTAAAAATTAAAGTTTCAACTGTCAAGCCTTTTTTGAGTAACTTTTAAGTAATTTCAGAAAGCTGAGTTATTATTTTTATTAAAACAACATTCTAGACAATTTTTTTACAAAAAAAAGACTGCAAAATACCTACTACGAAAAAAGATATGAATTTTTGAAACCTCGCTGGCAGAAATCATTAAAAATACACAAAAAAAAAAATATAACTCGAAAACTACGAAAAATCGCGGATCATACAAAGGGTATTTTAGGATATCCCCAGGTGCGAGGAATCTAAAAAACAATTCTTGACGTCACTAATTGGACCACCCTGTATATTTGCGTGACACATATTCGATATTTTCCATAGGATTTTTCCATTTACACCCCGTCTAATCACATAAAAAATTCTTAAGGAATTACCCAGAAAGGCCACCCGTACTTGACATATCTCTTCAATGCTGTGTTTAGAAATTGCCCAATGCCTTCATTATGGAAAAATTCTCAAATCATACTCATTCACAAGTCAGGCAAACCAGCAAACGAAGCATCGTCATACCGACCTATAAGCCTTACATCGATATTGTCTAAATTATGGGAAATACTTTTTTACTAAGGCTAAAATCTGCAATGGATTAATGTGACTTGGTCCCTTCACATCAGTTTGGATTTAGGAAATCGCACTCAACTGTTGAGCAAGATCATCGTGTTTATCATACAATACGACAAGGGTTTGAAAAGAAATAATACACCTCAGCTGTTTATCTGGATGTACAACAGGCCTTTGATCGTGTTTGGCATAAGGGCCTACTTACTGAGTATGGTGAAGAATAAGCTTCCTTATTTGTTTTTCTCAATCATCGCATCATATTTGTCTGATAGACGTTTTCTAGTTAAGCTGAGTGAGGCTAGATCTAAGCTGTATAACATCGAAGCTGGAGCTCCACAGGGATCGGTTATAGGTCCAACTCTATATAACAACTTTACATCCGATATCCCCACCAGCCCTGATGTAACTGTTGTGACTTATGCCGATGACATTGCTTATCTATCATGCGATAAAGACTCCATAAGATGATAAGAGCCATCTCTAATATATAGTCGCTGCTGGACAAGACGAACACCTAGATGCTGAAGTGGCGTATTCGCGCCAGAACACACAAATTGAACCATATTTACTTCACTTTAAGGAGAGAAAATTGTTCTGGAGTAAAATTAGGCAACAATGAGCTACCTGAGAGCGACTGCGTCAAGTAGTTAATTTGGAAAACATAGATCAAACAGAAGCGTGACAAGATAAATATAAAGTATAAAAACTTTTATTGGTTGATGTGTTGAAATTCAGTTTTCACAGTGGTCTCTATACAATTCTCTCTTAAAACTTATATGGATTTGGTATTCAATTATGGGCACCCACGGCATCACTTTTCATTCGGAAGTACTATAAAATATATTTTTTCATAAAAATTGCTGTTCGTTTTGAATCTTATTCGGTAGTGACGTGGAGTACCGGTCGCGTGATCGGTCTCGCCGTCTCGTTCGCGCTGCCGTTGAAACCTAACGTGGTGTTTCGTTCGGGTCGGTAATGCAGCACGTGACGCTGATCTCGCCGTCTCGTTCGCGCTGCCGTTGAAACCTAACGTGGTGTTTCGTTCGGGTCGGTAATGCAGCACGTGACGCTGATCTCGCCGTCTCGTTCGCGCTGTCGTGGGATCAATTTTTGTTCGATGTAAGTATGAGCGTACCGTATCTACCCTTTTTGGAGTTTACTCCTTAAGAATCGATTTGCATATATAAGGGGCCCGGTATGAGAAAAATGTGAGAAGTAAAATCTATCGATGAATGACCTCGTTACGTTTTTGGTGCGCGTCCTATGTCGCGCAACTTGACAAACAAAGCCGACGGATTGACATTAATAAAAATTTTAAAATCTGAACTGAATTTAGATATTGTTTCTGATAGAGCAATGGGGACAATGAGGTATGGTACAACCGTTGATGCGGTATTTTCAAGATTCGTGAATCATGTATCTACTAACGTCCATGTGTCTTATTTTAGTTACCATAATCCACTTGTCACTGTAATTAATAATGCAGACAATGTTGATTTAATTAATATTTAAAAAAAAATCTGATAATAATAATTACATAATTTATCAACATTCCTAATGATATATTTATGCACATCTGAAATTGACTATTGTAAAAAGTTTAATGTAAAATATTTCGTCGATTAGTTATAATAAATGTACATGAAATGAATAAATATATATTCATATATGTATATTATTTTCATTGATTTGTTAATTTACCCTTTCATACAGTATCAATCTTTTTTAAGTTAAATAAACTCTTTTTGCGTCCGGTTAGACTATCGAACTTAAGGAGTAAACTCCAGTCGTGCGTCGGAGTTGACACAAACAATTTTTTCGTTTTGATCTAAGGTACTCACCCGTCCTCCTGTGCGTGGGGTGCGGCCCCCCCTCCCCCTGCCCCTGCCCCTCGCCGGCCAGCTGCAGTATGAGCCGGTCGAGGGGGGCGGGCGCCGGTAGCGCCGGTAGCGCCGGCACCAGCTGGTGGTGCAGCAGGTGGGCCCGGCCCGGCACGCGCCGCTGCAGGGCGGGGGGGTGGGGCGCGCCCTGCACGTCCACCAGGAAGGGGGGCGGCAGCAGGTGCGGGGGGGTCTGCGTCTGCTCGTCCAGCGCGCCGCCTAGCGCGTCGCGGACTGTACCCACCCGACGAAAACGGGTTACGTAAATCAAACGACAACATCTTGCAGAATGGCAAGGTTTATAACTGCTGTACCGAGTCATTTTCCATCTCTCTGCCTAAACCAAAGGTTCCCAAACTCTTCGTTCTCGTCATCCACTTCCGAAATATGTAAACGTTTAACTATTTTCTTGTCTAATTCTCCTATTAAGACTCCCGTCGACTCACTGTGGCCTACACGAAGAAATAAATTTGGCGACTCGTTTCTTTGTCGCACTATTAGTAAATGAAATTCTTTGTCCGCGCACGTGTTCCCTCCTTCCTATAATCTGGGGTCCTTTGAGAGAGTCGCAAAGAAGCATTTCTGCAGACCGGCAAGGTGAGGATGGTTGGTGTAACAGTTTACAACTGCTGTACCAGCTATCTTCGCGTTTGGACTAGCACCACTTAACATCAAGTCAGGCGAAATCGTTCGCCTGCCTGCTCGGGCTATACGTATGTATTAAAAAAAATAACTTCGGTTCCAAAAACAATGAAATAAGTTGAATCAAATATACGAAAATATTAAGAAATTCATCTATCATATCGAGATATAAGATTGTATTTTACAGCGCAATTATATTACAGAGTAAATTATGAAAAATAATAATTAAAATATAAGAAGTGGTAAAGTTAATAATTTGTAACAATCACGTATGTGTATTAGACAAGCAGATGAGAAGTAAAAAATGCTAGTGCAATATACAAAAAATTGTAAATGTAGCAGGTGCAGTGTACTGTGGTGAAGTGTAGTGTAGTAAAAATTAATATAATTATATTATAATATAATAATACACACTGGCAAAGCAATCTGTTTCTGTCTGTCTGTATTAAGAACAAATCCTTTAGGCATTGCTGTTACAGTTTTATATCCTTATCTGACGCCAAACAGTAATGTCCGTGTGAATCAATCGCGGCCACAATAATATTGTATACCAGTAGTTAATGTAGTGTAGCAAGTACAGTGTAAATGTTGTGTAATATGTAAGTGTAGTGTTCTATACACTCACCCAACGGTCTGTAGTCTGTATGAAAGAACAGCTCTGTAGGCAACGTCCTTAATAGTTTATGTCCCTGTCCGATACCAAACAGTAATAAATGTCCGTGGGAATCAGACGCGGCGACACTACAAGCGCCGCCCCATTTCGCGTCGAATATAGCGCCGTCCCCCTGTATCGCAAAAAGTTCGTTTAAGAACCCACAATTTCGGTATTGGGCCAAAGGCTTAAAGCAATGTACATCACACTTATATTATAAAGGCAAAAGTTTCTGTGTTTCTGAGAAACCTACACAGGCTTGTTACTTCTTCGCGTCTAAACGGCTGCAGCGAATTTAATAGAATTGGGTATGGAGTTAGCTGACACCCTGGATTAACACATAGGCCACGTTTTACTGCGGGAAAATATCCCTATTAAATCACGGGTAACGCCGCGGGGCACAGCTAGTCTATTATAAGTGTGTGGGAATCAAATATGCAATTATCTAAGTATTAAAACACAAAATATACAACAATCCCTAATTTTCTTTATTTTTTTCTAAATAGGGAAGACGTATAAATAAGAATTAGACATAAAAGACAATCTAAAAGTAAAGATTCGGTAACGTTGATTTGATAATAATATTTTATTGTAATAATTTACTGAATGAATAGCCCGCGTATGATACCGCCGCTAGAGGCGCTTTTGTAACGCGAGGACTTCGAAATGTCAAATGTTTTTGCTTGTGGGTAGAATAAGCGGGTTTATTTCTAATTAAATTAATGTTGTAAATATTTGGTAATTACTCATATTAATAATGGCAAGGGGTGTAAGTGTTGGATCCCATGGATCATTCATAGGATTCAAGAATCGTAGGGGGCAAGTGCTCGTCAACTTCCTCGAACGGAAAGGGCTCTTCTTGATGAACTCTTTCTTCAAGAAACAGCCTCAAAGGAAATGGACGTGGCAAAGCCCCGATACAACGACTAAAAATGAGATCGATTTCATCATGACGGACAAGAGGTACATATTCAGAGACGTCTCCGTGATCAACAGGTTCAATACCGGTAGTGATCACCAACTCGTCAGGGGCTCTCTGAATATCAACTTTAAGGCCGACCGCGTCCGTTTGATGAAATCCAGGCTCCGAGCTACTTTGCTCCAATCTATAACAGGATCTGAAATATTTAAGTCAAATCTGGAGAACCGATTTGCTGCCGTGAAAACCACATCAGACGTGAATCAAAACTTCGAAAATGTAGTTCGGATCATCAGGGAAGAGGGTAAGAGATTATGTGTAACGCAGCGTAAGGGCAGAAAGTCAAAGCTTTCGGAAGAGACTTTAGGGCTAATGGAGGAACGACATGAAAATCCACCCGTCACTTCGTCGGCAGAGCGGACTCTAAACCAAGAGATCAGTACGCACGTACGACACAACCTCCGGTGCTCCAATACTCTCTCGATCGAGAGAACGATCGAGCAGAATCGAGGGTCCAAAGTGTTCGTACAATCTCTTGGAAGAAGCCACCTGACGAAGTTGACCACAGCAAGTGGGGAAGTTGGTGCTTCAAAGCCTTTCGGAAGTGGAAGACTTCTACAGCCAGTTGTATGCATCACATACATCTCGACCCTATGTCAGAAATGAGGATTCTGGAGCCACATTTACACGCCACTTCACCGAAGACCTGCCAGAAGACAGTATTGGCGAAATCGAGATTGCACTTGGACATCTTAAAAATGGAAAAGCCCCTAGAGAGGATGGTGTTACAACAGAACTCTTGAAAGCTGGAGGTAAACCCGTACTGGAGCAAGCAACAAAAGCTTTTTAACACTGTCCTGCTCGAAGGGAGAACACCGGAGATGTGGAGTAGGAGTGTGGTCGTCTTGTTCTTTAAAAAGGGGGACAAGACCCTACTTAAGAACTATCGACCCATATCCCTTCTAAGCCACATCTATAAGCTGTTCTCAAGAGTGATCGCGAACCGTCTTGCGCGAAGATTTGATGACTTCCAACCACCGGAACAGGCTGGGTTTCGGAGCGGATACGGCACCATAGACCACATCTACACTATACGGTAGATTATACAGAAGACTGAAGAGTACAATCAGCCCCTGTGCCTCGCATTTGTGGACTATGAGAAGGCCTTTGACTCGGTTGAAATCTGGTCTGTCCTGGAGTCCCTGCAGCGTTGCCAAGTCGACTAGCGATACATCCAAGTGATTCGATGTCTCTACGCCACCATGTCTGTACAAGTACAGAATCAGCAAACCAGTCCCATACCGTTGCATTGTGGAGTGAGACAAGGGTACGTTATTTCCCCGAAATTGTTCATTGATGCAATGGAGGATATGTTCCAGACGCTGAACTGGAAAGCACGTGGCATCAACATATATGGCGAACGCATCTTTCACTTGTCCCTGTACCTAGCATTTGTGGACTATGCGAAGGCCTTTGACTCGATTGAAATCTGGTCTGTCCTGGAGTCCCGGCAGCGTTGCCAAGTCGACCGGCGATACATCCAAGTGGTTAGATGTCCTTAACATTGAAACCAGATATCTGATTAACAACCCTGATAACCACCGCAGCTGTATCTTCAATCTTCTCCTCTGCTACACCATGACACAACAACATCTTCCGTCTACTCCGCATCTCAATTGTGTCAATTTGACATGCAAACAAGTTGAGCTGCTGCTGCAGGCTATGAAGTCCAGTCATTACAAAATGAACGGAAAGCCACGAAATCATCCTTCAAGCTGTTGATGTTAGCTGATGGGGCAGCTGCCTGCAATTCACCCTGATATGCATCCATGCGCTGAGTGAACATATGTTGAATTTTACTTATACCTAGTCAGGTCATAAATTCTGTCACATGTTTAATATAAAATAATTGAAACAAGTTTATTCATTATGTAACCATTTATATACCAAAATGAACTTAACAAAAACATAGATTCTTATGACAATAAAGTTTATTCAAAATGACCTCCGTGATTTTTGAATACGGGCCTTCAATCTGCGCGGCCAGTCGTCTATCGCAGCACGAACGAGGTCATTGTAAATATCGGCGGCTGCCTTAATCAAGGACGTCATGAGTGACTCCAAATTGGGATGAGGCTTTGAGCACGCCTTTTTCCTCCAAGTGTTGCCATATCTTGTAATCTAACGGACTCAAATCTGGACTGGAGGAGGGCCAGTCTTCGTGCCGGATGAAGTCGATTTCTCTCAGATTTTTTCTCAGTCTTGTGTGCTCTTGGCTCTATGAGCTGGCGCCGAATCTTGTTGGAATACTCAGTGCCTGTTATTGAACATGGTATGAGAAACAGGTTCCACAAGGTTCGTAAGGACTGTATTTTTGATACACAACTGCTTTCGTTTTTTACACCTTTCTCACAAAAATGTATCTCTGTTAAGCCCCAATAAGAAACTCCCAACCATACCATGAGCGAGGATGGAAAATGACCTCGTTGGACACGCGGAATACGGTTGGTCGCTTCTTCACTACTGTATGCGTACACCTTATCATTTTGTTTGTTGTAGCTCTCTTCTACGGTAAAATTTTTTTCATCCGAAAAAAGAATTTCCCGATATTTTTTTCCCGCATACCGCTTCAACAAAGCGCGGCATCTCTTCAGTCTCAGGTCCATTAGACGAGCATTCAAACGATGTCCTGTTTTTCTTCGATATGCCCGAAGCCCTCTAGTCTTCATTTAACACCCTTTTCACCGTGGTTCTGCTTAACCCCTTCTGAAGGGCCAACAGTTTCTGCTTACGTTTGGGATTTCTTTGAATTCGCGCCTTCACAGATCTTATCACTGCTGGAGTCCTAACAGACCGAGGACGATCACTTCTTGACCTGTCATCTACACTAGAGTCTTCATTGTATCGTTTGATGGTACGATAAACGAATCTTTTGGTTATATTCAAAATTTTCAGTATGTCAAGAATTTGAATTGGCGCGTAACCGCAACGATGCAACGCAATAACTGCAACACGGTCTTCTTTAAGCGTCCACTCCATATTTAAAAATGAGTAAAATTCTAAAAATATACATTTTATTTTCATGAACAATTCGAAATTCGAAATCAATAAACTTTTTCGTGGCCAGCATTCTAAAAGAAAAGTTTTTACTGTGTGACAATACTTATGACCTGACTGTGTAGATTCCTGCAAGGCTTTCCAGGTTTCGTTGAAGTAGTGAGCAGTGTGGACTGAAAGGTGTCACAAAAAGTGAAGTTGTAGAGATAAACTGTAGTAAACACTCACCGGCAGGTACATAATAAATATTTAAAAAAAAAAATGGTTGCCTGTAAAGTCGGTTTTACGGGCGAAGATTTTACGTGACAACGTCTTTTTCTCGGTAGAATATTTATTGATATGAATATAATTAAATTGCACAATAGGAACAAGGAATTGAATGAAAATAAGAATTGCACAAATTTTAACTATAGAAATATATTTTGTTTACTAAAACATTGTACATGTAAACTTAAACTTAACACGAGAGACTCATCGTAACGTTACCGAGCGTTACACTTTTTCATAAGTGACTCCCAGCCGCAACCTAATTTAAGACGTTGTCACGTCAAAATGTTCAACTCTGAATATGTTTTTAATAAAATTTAATTTTCAAGCTCTAAACACGTGTTTTTATTTCACACATACCCACACGTGTTTTGTATTGTAATGTTTATCCTGAAGGGATAGCCCTAGGGAACGTAGCAATTATTACAATAATAACACTTAGGATGCACAACTTGAGGAGCTCGATGGCGCAGGTGGTTAGCGCGTTCGACTGCGATCGTTGAAGTTAAGCAACTGTCGCAGTGGTCGGTCATTGGATGGGTGACCAAAAATTTACTATCTCTCGCTCCTCCGTGCTTCGGATGGCACGTTAAGCCGTTGGTCCCGGCTGCATCTGCAGCCGTTAGCACCCACCAATCCGCACTGGGTCCACGTGGTGGGTCATGGCCCTATCTTCCTATTCCATCCATAGGGAAGGCCTGTGCTCCAGCAGTGAAGACATTAATAGGCTGATGAAGATGATGATGCACAACTTTCTTTATTTTAAACTGAGAGAATTACAATCATTTACTATCAACCGGTCTTTTCTGTGTCTGGATTCTATCTGCTGGAATGTTCGATATGAGACAAAGGATGATCATATTTAAATCTTTAAAATAATGACATTTACTTTTTAACACAACTGCCAGCCGTAGGCATTACATAAGCTCAGAGTTTACACAAACAAGGCCGTAACGCTACGAGCGTTACAATATCCTGTAGAGTCTGTGCGGAAAGAGAATGGGATTTAGATTGGAGGGCGCTGTAGTGCTTTTCTACCGTATTTGTAAGGTTTACCCCTTTCAGACATGATTAAATACAAATCACAACAACAAACAAATCCGTATCAATACAAAACTTTGACGTTTTACAGATTGCTGGGTTTGATTGCCAAATAAAAATCTTAATGTTAGTTCCGTTTTTCGCCACGCCCATTCTCTTTCCGCACAGACTCTAATACATGAAGTTATATCCTGTAACAAATGTCGCTATCTAATACATAAAATTCTCGTGTCGCGGTGTTTGTGGTTAAACTCCTCCGAAACAGCTTTTCATGAAATTTTGTGTGCATATTGGGTAGGTCTGAGAATCGGACAACATTTATTTTTCATCCCCCTAAATGTTAAGGGTAAATCCACCCATAATTTTTTTTTTCAATTTTAGATAATTATTTTTTATTTTTTTTTCTGATATATCATACAAAAATACATACATCCCTAAATTTTCAACTTTCTACCACGAACCCCAATTTTTTTATGGCGGTACGAAGTTCGCTGGATCAGCTAGTCAAAAAGTACGCTTCAAAAACTCAAAAAGTTCTGCACCGATTGAGTTGAAATTTTAACATGATATAAAATCCGCATCAAGGATTGTTTTTATCTATTTTTTGCATCAGTAACATATCTGCGACCGCGAGAAAACAGTTTTTTTAACGATCAGCTGTGTACCGGTGACCGCGCCATCTACCAAAAGTTAGGAAAACATTCGCTGGCAACCGCAATAGTAATGATGCAGTCACATGAGAAAAAAATTTCGTTCCCAATTACATTGTTTATTTACAAAAAAAACTGCATCTGATTCTGATTATTATACAATCTAAATTAAATATTTCCTTAAATCGAGAATTTTTGTTGTGATAGTATTGTGATCGAACTGCGCCTTTCACCAAATTGTAAGTAGAGGTTATATTTTATATCAAAGATGGACAGTAAAACTATTGTTTTTTTGCAATTATTATTTATTTAATATCAATTAATTAAATAAATAAGTAAAATATTAGTTAAATAATTAATCAACAACAAAACATATTTCTATCGACGTATGAGAGTAATTTTATAGCAATGTTTGTTTCTATAATTCAATAGTGACGTAAAAGATAATAATATTTTAATAATAAACTGACAGGCAAAATAAAAGGACTTATTATAATTCAAGTGGATTTCGAACAGAAGTGAGTGGCGACTTTTTTATTTCATCTAACACGTGGACGCAATTAAGTATTTATTTTGGATTAACCTCACTTTTTGTTTATAGGTATCAGTCAATGTATATAAATATGATTACATTAAAACTAGCAATTATTAATTAATACGAATGTCAATATAGGTAAACATCAATCAATTTCAATAATAAAATTAATATCTACGCGGACAGTGGAAAAACAAAAAAATATTGTATATCCACAAGTATTGCAAAATTAAACTTATATGAAACGTTGGATTTGTTTCGTTTCTCATTTCTCAACCATTCAATCGCAATGTGCCACTGCGAAGTGGCAGGGTACAGCTAGTCCTTACTTCCTTACTAATATTATAAAGGCGAAAGTTTGTTTGGATGGATGTATGGATGGATGTTTGTTCCTCTTTCACGCAAAAACTACTAAACGGATTTTAATGAAACTTTACAGTAATGTAGCTTATAGATCAGAATAACACATAAGCTATAATTTATAAAGATATTGTGTGAATTGTCCAAAATATAACGATAAATGTCATTTAAGTCTGAAAAAATTCTGCAATCTGCGAGCTATTCAGGCGTGTAAGGATAAAATTGTCTAAAAAATATCCCGCAACAGCATATGTCTATCTTTTATGGTTGACTCACAATAACATGTGTAATTATATAAATAAAGTCATTCTTTTAGCACAAGCCTGAGAACAAAAAGTATAGTTACCACTACAGCTCTACACCGAAGCGAAGCGAGGGCGGATCACTAGTATCCTATAAAGTATCCACCGGTGACTCACCTGTCCGTCGATTCGGTTGTGGAAGGCGGCCAGAGGCTTGGTCTCCAATGCGTGCCACACGAACAGTTGTCCGTCGTGTCCGGCCGACAGCAGCACCCCCCCCAGGAAGGGGTGCGCCTCCAGGACGTAGGCCTCGTCTCTATGGCCGCGTAAGACGGATATTTGGACGCAAGTGCGGGCGCACCATACCTAACGCATGGAAAGTGCTTTAAACAATATCGAGCCCTTACCGCCAAATTATCGTAAGCGACACTTTTGTCGAAATGCGGTTTTTGTGGAAACTAATATTTTAAACCGTAACGGACCCATCTCTGTTGATATTTCCCTCTATTATATTATAACGGTGTTATTTATTAGCTGGCGAACGAAACGGTATAATTACATAAAATTAAATTTGTTTCTTAGGTTTTCACGCACATCAGTCATTAAATAAAACTAGTTTTTACGGGTTAATGCACGAAACTTTATTTATGACGTTTCGTAGCCTTTACAGGCTTCGTCGTCAGAATAAAACTTTTATTTGACGTAGCCTGTGAAGGCTACGAAACGTCATAAATAAATAAAGTTTCGTGCATTAACCCGTAAAAACTAGTTTTATTTAAAATTAAATTTTACAGAAGCAGTATAAAACTAAATGACATACCTCCAGTGAGCTATTGGCATGATTTTAAATTTATAAATTTAGTAATTTTAACACTGTTTTAGGCGATTTTGATTGAAAATAGGGTATTTGACAGTATTAAAAATAAAGTGCCAATTGTTAGCATCTGTGTTTAGAATGAAACAGGGGTTTTTACTATTTTTACAAAAAAATGTTCATAATTTTACTAAAAACAACACGAAAAAGATAATAGTTTTCTTATCTATTGCCACTTAACCCAAAACGCTTGGGATTGGCGGAGTCTAAAATGACGTCTCACGCAAGTAAGCTTCCGGTTAAAGTGACATTACATTGTATCATTTGAAGAGTGGCGTGAAGAAGCATTGTTGCAGGCCGGCAAGGTGAGGATGGTTGGTGTGTCAGTTTATAACTGCTGCACCAGCTATCTTCGCGTTTGGACTCTATCACCACTTAACATCAGGTGGGGTAGAGTCATTTGCCTACCTAGTTATAAAAAACAAAAATATCCTATTGTAATTTAAGTGATTGTAGTTGGCTAAGCTATCGTCGCAACTGGACTAATACTTTACATTCTAAGAGGTGAAGTCATAAGCTGTATTTTGACGATCTCCGTGGTCGAGTGGTTTTTACGCCGGGTTTCATGGTGTCGCCGACTCGAGAGGTCCCGGGTTCGAATCCCGGTGGGGGCAGATGTTTGTGTGATGAATACGAGCATTTGTACTCCAGTCATAGATGTTTCATATGTATTTCTAAATAAAAATATACTTATATATGTACAGTGTATGTATTCTATCCGTTACCTTAGTATCCCATAACACAAGCCTTATAGTGCTTACTTTGGGGCTAGGCTAATTGGTGTGAGTGTTGGAAACATTTATTTATTTTGTATTGAAAACAAAATGTGTGCATCTCACCCGTATGGTGTTATCGGAGACAGCGGTCATCACAAACTCGTCACTTCTGTCCCAACACACCATCGTCACCTGCGGACAATGAACAAGGAATATAATCAACCAACAAGGTATTTTCCTTGTTAAAAAGTGTAATATTTAAGGTATTTAAATTACTAAGGTTCGGACCTGGGGCCACGGTGGTACTTAATTTGGGACACTTTCTTTTTTATTTGTAAAAGAAATTTAATAATATTAAATGTATACCTAAAATATGCGCGTTGAAATTGCTCCTAAGATTGGTCAAGTCGACATATAGAAACCTTTTTTTTTCACAAAAAAGGAGTATATCTGATAAAAATTTATAAGCAAAGAATGGACGAGTAAAGATAATTTTGAGTTAATCCCAAATAAATTGTGAACAAAGCAGGCGAATATTGAATAGTGCAAAAATGTTTATTATCCACTTAAATCAGAAAGAAATTCTAATATTCAGGTATTTAACTCAAACTTTATCAAAAAGCCTCACCATACGATATCGCAACAATTATCACAAAAACCAAACATCACTTATTTATCATCAAAATTTTAACCTTGTAAATAAGCAACTAATTTTCACTACAAAATAAAATACAAAACCATCAAAATGCTTAATAAAAACCAATTGTTTTAAAACAATATAGTAATCGTTTTTATGACTTAACAGGTTAAGATACAATTTAGATGAAATGTAACACCATTATTTGTACCCTATTTAATGCAAACAATATGGGAGCTCCATGGCGCACCTGCGTGTTCGGCTGCGATGGTTGAAGTTAAGCAACTTTCGCAGTGGTCGGTCATTGGATGGGTGTCCAAAAAAAACATCTATCTCGAGTTCCTCCGCGCTTCGGAAAGCAAGTTAAGCCGTTGGTCCCGGCTGCATCTGCAGTCGTTAACACCCACCAATCCGCACTGGGCCCGCGTGGTGGGTCATGGCCCAATCTCCCTATTACATCCATAGGGAAGGCTTGTGCCCCAGCAGTGGGGATATTAATAGGCTGATGATGATGATGAATGCAAATAAATATGTAGAATTGAATTGAACATTACCTTGAGCCTTTTATGCGTAGTACTAGCATGCGTCGGGTGCGGATGCGGCTGCAGCAGCTTGTGGCGCCACTGCGTCGCGTGTAAGGTCCAAAGCGCCGCCGTGCCGTCCTTAGAGCCCGAAACCAGTCGCAGTCCCGAGTGGGCCCACGACACGGAATCTACCGCGTCACTGTGCACTGCTGCTTCTAACACTCGCCTCGGACCCCCCGCCCCGGCACCTTCCACCATATATATCTGCCCACAAATAAGTACAGATACTGTAGCAAATGGTACTTATTATACCACCTTGGTGTGTTCTAATTGTGTTAACGAGGGCCCATAGTGCGACCTGGAAGTATACCGATTAAAGAAAACGGGGCCCATGATAACACCTTGGGGTATTCTTACTATGTAAAAGAGAGCCCATAGTGTAACCTTGAGGTATACCGATTATAGAACATAGGCCTGATAGGTCTTGCGTTATTTTAACTGTATATAAGAGGGTCCATAGTGCAACCTTGAGTTACGTCTATATTATTTCATTCCTACTTCTCCAAAGGTAGTTAAAGAATAAATAAAAATCGTGATCTTCAATTCATAAGCTATTAATATCAAATAGGGTATTTGATATTGGATATCATTGATGATTAAAAAATTAATAAATCTTGTGTTGTTTGATGTTGACTAATTCAAAAGCAAAGATGCATCGGATATGTGAAGCATAAACTTAATTTCTTTTTTTTTTATTTATTGACATTCTGATAAATTTATATTATGTATGCGTATAGTATAATTATTACTTTTATTTATTTTTAATTTACATAATATGTGTCTTTATACAATACAAACAAACTCGATATCTATTTATGTAGTGTAGTGTGTTTTCCTGTGTATTCGACTGACCCTAACATGATGATCAGCGCTTCCGGCCGCCAAGAGCGTGCCTCCCGGAGCCCAGGCGGCACAGATCATGTGGCAGGCGCCAGGCCTCGTCCTCTCCATGTACTGCACCGGCCTCGAGGACACCTGCCCGTCCCTGGCGGCCGTCCAGAAGGCCACGGACCCGTCGGTCGACGTGGAGGCGAGCCAGCGCACGTCCCCGAGTACTCCGGGCGACCAGTGGACGGCGGTTATAGTGCCCGCGTGGATCGATAGCACCGCCCTGGGAGCGCCCGTAGCTAAACACCTACATCAACCCATCAATTACAAATTCTTCCTATAACCCGGGGCCCTTCGAGAGAGGCGTGAAGAAGCATTTTTGCAGGCCGGCAAGGTGAGGATGATTGGTGAAGTAGTTTATAACTGGTGTACCAGCTATCTTCGCGTTTGGACTTTATTACCGCTTAACATCAGGTGGGATAGAGTCATTTGCCTACCTAAATATAAAAAAAAAAATTAACTCATTCAGTTCACAGAATTAAAACAAACTTATGTTTAACGCGCATGAGTCACTATTGTCACTATTTGACGACCTCCGTGGTCGAGTGGTTTGTACGCCGGGTTTCATGGTGTCGCCGACTCGAGAGGTCCCGGGTTCGAATCCCGGTGGGGGCAGATGTTAGTGTGATGAATACGAGCATTTGTACTCCAGTCATGGATGTTTAATATGTATTTCTATATAAATACACTTATATATGTATTGTATATGTATTCTATCCGTTACCCTAGCATCCCATAACAGAGGCCTTACAGTGCTTACTTTAGGGCTAGGCTAATTGTGTGTGTCGGAAATATTTATTTATTATTTATTCAGCGTGGTTGTAGTGAGTGTATTCAGTGTGGTTGTGGTGAAGTATAGTCAGTGAGGGTATAATGTAGTGTAGTGTGGGCACTCACCAGACGCGCACGAGTCGCTATTCAGCGTGGTTGTAGTAAAGTGTATTCAGTGTGGTTGTGGTGAAGTATAGTCAGTGAGGGTATAATGTAGTGTAGTGTGGGCACTCACCAGACGCGCACGAGTCGCTATTCAGCGTGGTTGTAGTAAAGTGTATTCAGTGTGGTTGTGGTGAAGTATAGTCAGTGAGGGTATAATGTAGTGTAGTGTGGGCACTCACCAGACGCGCACGAGTCGCTATTCAGCGTGGTTGTAGTAAAGTGTATTCAGTGTGGTTGTGGTGAAGTATAGTCAGTGAGGGTATAATGTAGTGTAGTGTGGGCACTCACCAGACGCGCACGAGTCGCTATTCAGCGTGGTTGTAGTAAGTGTATTCAGTGTGGTTTTGTTGAAGTATAATCAGTACGGGTATAGTGCAGTGTAAGTACTCACTAGACGCGCACGAGTCGCTATTCAGCGTGGTTGTAGTAAAGTGTATTCAGTGTGGTTGTGGTGAAGTATAGTCAGTACGGGTATAGTGTAGTGTAGTGTGGATACTCACCAAACGCGCACGAGTCGCTATTCAGCGTAGTTGTAGTTACTGTATTTAGTGTGGTTGTGGTGAAGTATAGTGAGTGCGGGTATAGTGTAGTGTAGTGTGGGTACTCACCAAACGCGCACGAGTCGCTCGACGGATCCGGCGGCTAGTAGGGCACCGTCTGACGACACGCATACGTCTGTGATCTCGGCGCCGGCGCCGCGTAACGTCGATAGCAATCGACCGTCGACTGCGCTCCATACTTTGACTAGGAGATCGTCAGCGCCCTACAATATCAACGATGATTGTAGAACGCGATATCATTTTTCCAGTATATTTCGACTCTCAATTTATAAGATGTTGGAATAAAAGTAGCATTTAAAGAAATCATCAATTATACAAATACAACACTTTCTTCAAGTGATAATTTCAAAAGATATGATGATATTAACAGGTGCTCGCGACTGAATAAAACTAAATTCAAGTCCAACCTTGCCTTTATGGAAATTTATAAAAAAAATATTAAACATCTAGACGTGGAAACGTATTCAGAGACGCAGTTATTTTCAACAGTTTTAATACGAATGTTATAAATACAAGTACAAAGAATTTCAAGTTTTATAGAAACGAAAATTAAAAAGAAAACCATCATAACCACTGAGTCAACAAAGTTACTTTTTTACTATAAACCAGGGAACGAACCCGGATCCTCGAAGATGGCACGGCAAAGTATTTTCACATTTTTGCTTTCAGAACAAATTGTTAAGTAAAATAAAGACAACTATTATACAAATCAGAATGGTGTACCACTGACCGTAACCACGTATCGTCCAGTGCAGTCGAACACTAGGCAGTACACTGCAGACAGATGCCCCAGCGTGCGACGCTGCAGCTGCAAGCTGGTGAGCAGTCTCGGGGACATGACGGCCCGCCCCGCCCCCGCCCCGCACGAAGGGCCCGCGCCCGACCCTAGCACCGCCCCGCCTAGCTCGCGGGCCGCTAGGCGACGCACTGGCCACAGTCATTATAAACATTACACGCGGCATTAGACACCATATAAGTGGCCCATAGTACGACGCTGCAGCTGCAAGCTGGTGAGCAGTCTCGGGGACATGACGGCCCGCCCCGCCCCCGCCCCGCACGAAGGGCCCGCGCCCGACCCTAGCACCGCCCCGCCTAGCTCGCGGGCCGCTAGGCGACGCACTGGCCACAGTCATTATAAACATTACACGCGGCATTAGACACCATATAAGTGGCCCATAGTACGACGCTGCAGCTGCAAGCTGGTGAGCAGTCTCGGGGACATGACGGCCCGCCCCGCCCCCGCCCCGCACGAAGGGCCCGCGCCCGACCCTAGCACCGCCCCGCCTAGCTCGCGGGCCGCTAGGCGACGCACTGGCCACAGTCATTATAAACATTACACGCGGCATTAGACACCATATAAGTGGCCCATAGTACGACGCTGCAGCTGCAAGCTGGTGAGCAGTCTCGGGGACATGACGGCCCGCCCCGCCCCCGCCCCGCACGAAGGGCCCGCGCCCGACCCTAGCACCGCCCCGCCTAGCTCGCGGGCCGCTAGGCGACGCACTGGCCACAGTCATTATAAACATTACACGCGGCATTAGACACCATATAAGTGGCCCATAGTACGACGCTGCAGCTGCAAGCTGGTGAGCAGTCTCGGGGACATGACGGCCCGCCCCGCCCCCGCCCCGCACGAAGGGCCCGCGCCCGACCCTAGCACCGCCCCGCCTAGCTCGCGGGCCGCTAGGCGACGCACTGGCCACAGTCATTATAAACATTACACGCGGCATTAGACACCATATAAGTGGCCCATAGTACGACGCTGCAGCTGCAAGCTGGTGAGCAGTCTCGGGGACATGACGGCCCGCCCCGCCCCCGCCCCGCACGAAGGGTCCGCGCCCGACCCTAGCACCGCCCCGCCTAGCTCGCGGGCCGCTAGGCGACGCACTGGCCACAGTCATTATAAACATTACACGCGGCATTAGACACCATATAAGTGGCCCATAGTACGACGCTGCAGCTGCAAGCTGGTGAGCAGTCTCGGGGACATGACGGCCCGCCCCGCCCCCGCCCCGCACGAAGGGCCCGCGCCCGACCCTAGCACCGCCCCGCCTAGCTCGCGGGCCGCTAGGCGACGCACTGGCCACAGTCATTATAAACATTACACGCGGCATTAGACACCATATAAGTGGCCCATAGTACGACGCTGCAGCTGCAAGCTGGTGAGCAGTCTCGGGGACATGACGGCCCGCCCCGCCCCCGCCCCGCACGAAGGGCCCGCGCCCGACCCTAGCACCGCCCCGCCTAGCTCGCGGGCCGCTAGGCGACGCACTGGCCACAGTCATTATAAACATTACACGCGGCATTAGACACCATATAAGTGGCCCATAGTACGACGCTGCAGCTGCAAGCTGGTGAGCAGTCTCGGGGACATGACGGCCCGCCCCGCCCCCGCCCCGCACGAAGGGCCCGCGCCCGACCCTAGCACCGCCCCGCCTAGCTCGCGGGCCGCTAGGCGACGCACTGGCCACAGTCATTATAAACATTACACGCGGCATTAGACACCATATAAGTGGCCCATAGTACGACGCTGCAGCTGCAAGCTGGTGAGCAGTCTCGGGGACATGACGGCCCGCCCCGCCCCCGCCCCGCACGAAGGGCCCGCGCCCGACCCTAGCACCGCCCCGCCTAGCTCGCGGGCCGCTAGGCGACGCACTGGCCACAGTCATTATAAACATTACACGCGGCATTAGACACCATATAAGTGGCCCATAGTACGACGCTGCAGCTGCAAGCTGGTGAGCAGTCTCGGGGACATGACGGCCCGCCCCGCCCCCGCCCCGCACGAAGGGCCCGCGCCCGACCCTAGCACCGCCCCGCCTAGCTCGCGGGCCGCTAGGCGACGCACTGGCCACAGTCATTATAAACATTACACGCGGCATTAGACACCATATAAGTGGCCCATAGTACGACGCTGCAGCTGCAAGCTGGTGAGCAGTCTCGGGGACATGACGGCCCGCCCCGCCCCCGCCCCGCACGAAGGGCCCGCGCCCGACCCTAGCACCGCCCCGCCTAGCTCGCGGGCCGCTAGGCGACGCACTGGCCACAGTCATTATAAACATTACACGCGGCATTAGACACCATATAAGTGGCCCATAGTACGACGCTGCAGCTGCAAGCTGGTGAGCAGTCTCGGGGACATGACGGCCCGCCCCGCCCCCGCCCCGCACGAAGTCTTATTCTACCATTTTGTCAGCGTGATTGATATACATATCTCTACAAAATTAGAACTCTCTAATGCTAACAGTCTCTAAGCAAAAGCGGGGACAGACATGACGAAACTATAAGGGTTCCTTGTCAGGACTCATCATCAGCCTATTAATGTCCCCACTGCTGGGGCACAGGCCTTCCCTATGGATGGAATGGGGAGATTAGGCCATGACCCACCACGCGGGCCCAGTGCGGATTGGTGGGTGCTAACGACTGCAGATGCAGCCGGGACCAACGGCTTAACGTGCCTTCCGAAGCAGATTTCGGAAGGCACGTTCCGAAATCTGCTTCGGAGCTCGAGATAGTAAATTTTTGGTCACCCATCCAATGACCGACCACTGCGAAAGTTGCTTAACTTCAACGATCGCAACCGAACGCGCTAACCACTTGCGCCATCGAGCTCCTCCCAAGACTGTGTGTGTCCAGTCAGGACTACGGAACACTAAAAACGACTACAGATACTTTTAAAGTGTAATCGTGTAAATAAACAATTAACCCATTAAATATATGAAATGAAATTATACTCTACTCACCCAATGAATGGTTTTGTTTGTACCAAGCATATTTAGGGTTGGGTCGCACCAGTGACTCACTCAGGAGGGACAAACGGGCCGCTATTTTAGAGGCCACATCTTGCTGGGCAGCCTCGGGCGATGAGGGAGCCGGGAGGCTGGGAGCCGGGGTAGTGGGAGACTGTTCCCCGTTGACGGGGGAGGGGGTAATGGCAGGTGTTTGGGGTACAGTGGGAGCGAGAGCCGCGGTGCGAGCGAGTCGCAAAGCGCTCTCGCATACGGCGGCTAAGCGGTCCCATGATAGGTCAGTGTATTGGGATGCCTGCGGAATTAAAAATTATTTTAAAAAAATCAAAATCAAATGTTGCACACAAACAAGCACAAGCACTTGTTCAAAATTCAAATTCAAAATTGTTTTATTTCTTTACCATACATCTGGTTACATAGATAAAGGTAAGCTCTTTTTTTTAAGTGTAAGACACCTGTATCAAAAAGAACCAATCTTCCATAGCATGTGTTACATTATGGTAAGGTCATTCATTTTATTAAGATTAAATATATTATAGTGTGAGTTACACCACAGAGCTAGTTTAAGTTAAATGGAAATTTACGTTAAAATAAGTTGGTGCAACTCACGCTAATCAAAACACTTCTAAATTACCCAAAAATACAATTTAAACCAAGCGGAATGTTTATGCATGAGTGTGTGTGTGTTGTGTGTGTGTGTGTATGCGTGCGTGTGTGTGTGTGTGTGTGCGTGTATATGCGTGTGTGTGTGCATAAAAGACATAAATATAATATATACTTATATATTCATACTGTATTTTGAAGGTTTTTAAATATAAAATTGTTTTTTATACATAGATTTAAATTTTAGACTTGTGAAGGTCGAGAAGCTACGCCATCGGCCCTTTGGCCGTCTACGAAACGATAGTTTAGGTTTCGTAGATGGCCGAAGGGGCTACCGATAGCCATGGCTTCTGAATGCGCCAAAATGTGAAAGCAAAAATCTAGGCTTGGTCTAGGCTGTTACAAGCACTTGTGAAGGTCGAGAAACTACGCCATCGGTTCGCAAATCTACGTCGTGAGACTGTACTGAGAAGAACCAGCAAGAAACTCAGCAAACACTGTTTTTCTCTCTCTGTATTATAATATACAGATATGTCAAAATATGTTAAAAAATTCAAAAATTATATAATATATAAGACTGAAGTCACCTTCCATTACATCATTTAGATTACAGATATATATTATATAATAAGTTTTTTTGTAAGCTTTGTGTTATAAGTATATAACCTGGGGTTTCAGTTTATAAACAAATGTTAAGGTATGGTAAAAATTTGTGCTGCTATATCTGAATTCAATATGGTCCATTCAGCATAGGCTGTTACAAGCAAATAAGTAAGACAAATATATCGAAAAACTACAAGGTTGGTTCGCAAAAGCAGTTTGTCAAGTTCGCATTCAATTTCTTTTCCTACACATCAATGTCATCTATGAAAATCATACTTGTTACAAAAATTTTACTTTTCAGTAGATGATTTGTAATGCAATAATAAAGCAAGTACTTACTATCTGTTCAAATCTAAACTATTAACTTTTTAATTAAAATAATTTAATATATTGGCACAATGCAATAACTGAGATTTTTATAGAAATGTTAATAATAATGAAATATGCATTAAGTTCAATGAATACTTAATTATTATTATATAATTTTATCATCTTAATTTTGCAATACCCTTACAGGTTCATATACTATAACTAAGAAAATATATAACATTGTTCACTTTTGTTTATGATAGCAAATAAATAAATAAATAAACCGACTCAACATGAGATAGTTTATGAAGTTTTATTAGTCAATATCACAGGAGACCGAAGAGCTGGCAGCTACCTCGGACAAAGAATTAGTCTAGTTATTCAAAGGAGGAATGCTGCCAGTATCTTCGGAACCTTGTTAGGCAAGGTACTCCTTTTAATAATATATTTTAGTTATTACATTATATTTTTTAAGGTTGTTAGTATAAGGTTCATTATTCTAGGATATATCTTATTTATTCCATTAACATATAGATTGACATCAGTCTAGTTACATATTCTACATGTATTTTAGTTTTTAAACTCCAGCCAGTAACAGTTTATGAAGTCATCTGCTATTAAAATTTTTTTTTGCACATACTATCAAAAAATACTGATTCATAAACAGCAATTATTATTATGATTTTAAATATAATAATTAACAGATAAGGAAGGATTTTTAAATTCCACACTGATTAAACTCTTTATTTTTTCAAACATAAAATATTCAATAATTATATCATTGACATACATAATAATAATACAAGTTCAGTGGTATTTCTCAAGAAATATCTTAGGACATAGGTTGAATGTATTGTATTCAATCATATACCTATTTCAAAAAACATATTAAACTCAAGAATAGAAAGAGTTACACAACAACTCAGATCAAAGAAATCTTAGACAACCTAATGCTATCATTTGATGTATCTAAGTTACTACGAGATTTTACTCGCATAAAGTCTAAAAATAAGTTTTCCAATAGTAAATGACGAAGTGACAATAATTTCAAGCGTTGCCGCCGCTACGCGTGGTGTCAGTGTCGTCACCAAGATGTCAAATTGCGGACCAATCACAGACGCGAGACGGCGGAGCTCGAACGCGCGAGTGAGACGGAGCACGCGTAGCCACGGCTACAGAATGCGCCAAAACGAGATAGCCACAATCTAATTACGCTAACACCTCATCTTTCTATTGCATGATATAACATTATTTTCGCAAATCTTTGAAAATGTCCCAATTTCTAACATAAACATCGCCAAAATATTTTCCACGTATTTCCATCACATTTTCATGATAATTTCTATGTATGCTACGTTTTAAGAATTTTCATCGTTTTCTTGCAATTTCACTATTTCAGATCGCAAAACTTGTTAAAAAACGTAAATAATCACTATAATTTTAGTAAAAATTGTATAAACTCACTAATTCCTCGTAGGATTGGGTGTGCTCGTTGCCCTCCCAGTCGAGCCGCCGGGGTAGCACCTGCAACAAAGCGAATCGCACAAAAACTTTTCAGCAAACTTTCAGGAAGTTTGACAGTCGTAACCACGTGCGATAGCGACCAAAACAACAATAAGCTCGAACCCGGCACTAGGAAAAGCACAAACTTACTTCTACGCTCCGGAGCTCTTTTAGTAAAGTCTGTAACAGAAAAATGTGTTTTGACTATTTTTATCACAACTAAAATATAATACGAATCTTTTTCTATCGTTTTTACCTTTGCAGTCTCCTTCAGGGGTCCACCCGAGAGAAATTTCGCTATCAGAAAGTAGAGCTCTGTAACCGGGAAAGCTACCATTAGTACGACCTCGGTACTAGGACATGTAAAATTTGAAGCTGGATTTTATGGTTCTAGACTCACCAGGAATGACCCTGAACGCCTCGTTCTGCTCATCCATTATCCTAGAATTTTTCAGCAAAGTTTAATTACACTTACACATCACTAACACTGTCAAAAATCAGCAAACATTTCACTTCACCGGACATTGTTGACGAAAGATAATGCACTTTCCTGAAATAGCAAGATGGCGTATGCACTGTCGGTACAACAGCACAGCACTATACCAAGTTGATAAAACAGGTAACTTACAAGTTTAGTATATCACCGCTAGATGTCGCATACATAACTCTTCTTTGATTGATAAATAATTTAAAAGTAATGTGTGATTTATTCATATTTAAAATAATTTCTAATCATTTGATTTTTGAAAGCCCTAACCCTATGCTGTTCGTAGTAAAATGGACAGTAATTCACAATTTTTTTTTATGTCCTCTGTGCTATTTCAGTGATTTTTTCTTTTAGTGAAATACTTGATTGAACTAGCAACATTTTCTATCAAATGTCAATTTTATCTTCTACGAGTTGTATCGTTTGTAAATCCAAAAATATGCCGATAAATGATGGGTTTTAGTAGAACAGAGCATTTATGGACAATTTTGCTGCATTCGACGCTAATAATAGTGTGGAGATTAAGTACCGTGTTATGAAAACAAGCTGTGCTTTGGGCGGAGTTGCTTGATGTGCAGTGCATGGTCAGAATAGAAGAGACTTGAATATTTGAAGAATTATAACTTGTTTGTATCGTCATTATGCTGCTACGAATTCCTCTTTAACTACTCGGACTTATAACCTGTAAGAATACACTTATTCTTTCTAAACAACATCCTACATACATCATTAAGTTTTCAGGGCAGAAGTAATGAGATTGCATGTAGATCAATAGGTAGCTGTGCTAGGTAGACTATAAATACACACCTGTTCATGGAGGTAACTGATGTGTAAACAAGTAGGTTAAACTAAGTTGCTTACTGAAAATATTCCCTACATTTTTCATTGTTTAGGTCAACCTTGTGGATATGGTTCCCAACTAGCCTGTTAAAAACAGTATTATACTGTTTTTCACTACATTATACTTTTTACTGTTGAACATAATGCAAAATACTGTTTTCAAGGCGGCTAGGTCTAGGTAGTCTTATTTATCCTTGGGCTAAGAGGGCCATGCCTCTATATATTACAACATATAACTCATACAAAGTGCACTGACCGTTATGCTACTGCGGCCCTGATGGCCGTGTCGAATTTTTTCTAGTGTTTCTTAAGCTGCAAGGCAGCGCCATCTCTTTGCATTATAGGTAATTCACAATATCAAGGTCAGTGCATTCGCCCAGAGAGCTAAGGGTGCAGATTTGAGTCCTGTCTTCTGCCTGGCCCGCATGGAATTTTTTCTAGTAAAATTTTCTTTAGATTAAAACATCTAGCAGTTAAATGTTACAAAAATAAATATAACTCATTCAGTGCTTTTATTTAATGATTGGTGTGCGTGAAAACATAAAATAAAATAAATATGATTAACACTGGGACAGCCAACTCACCTTCACACTAAACTTTAAAAGTTGGGCCGTGCGAAGGTTGGAAAAGAAATTTCCCCACCATAACACTGGTACGAGTGTTCAGTGTCAAGGTGGGTCATCATTGTAATGTCTAATATAATGCTAAAAGCAGTAAAAAATATGTATTTAAAACATAAAAAAAAACAGTTAATTTTTCTGCAATACTGTTTATATATTTGTAAAAGTTACTGTGACTGCAAGCTACTCAGCTTCTACATATCTCAATTTGAATAAACAAATATAATGCATATGCTATCAGCCTGTACTTTGGAACACAAAACTTTAATCATTAGATAAACACCATTACTGTTTCAAATTAATTGTTTGTTAATTGCAAAACTAACTAATACAACAGTAATAATGTCTTACAATTATAATACTTAGGTTTTTCCAAAAATTGGACTTGAACAGTTAAAACTTTACATACCAATTATTGAATAGAATATTCATTTGAGCAGTATGTTTAAATGTAAGCATGTAATAATGTTGCAAGGTGCAATCATGTCGGGCGGTGCGTCAGGGAGTGGGGCCGGTGCTTCGGGCAGTTCTGTGGCAGTAGCTCTGGGCGGGCTCGGTGGCTCACTTGAGGACAAGGTTAGTATTGCTTCTGTTGCCCTGACATAGCCAGTATTATTGTAACAAAGTGTTGTACTCAGAATGCCAATTTCCTTAGATGAAACGTGATGCTATGACTTGCTTTTTGATTCGAATAAATTACTAAAGCTACTACTAAAACTAAACTTTGATGATCATGAATTATTAATATCTTGCCTTTTTTTTATTGTTGGGAAAATGCTTGACGCATACCCCGCTCCTGGGTATGCGTCAAGGCAGGGAGAGGCAGGGTTATGTGGGACTCCTCCTCCCCCCAAATCCCGCCTACCCGCTCAGCTATACTGGTTCAGCGGCTGCTCAGGACGGGGGGGGGGGGGGGGGGGGGGGGCTACCCACTAAAAACCCAACAGTGCTTCCTCGCCTCCCAGAACGGGTTTCGTAGGATCCTGGTGACTGGCTGGATTAAAGGAGACAAGGTATATGTTGAGCCTGTACGATTTCGTTGATGTTGTGCAGTATGTCGACTGCAGCTCATCGAGTATCTGTAACAACACATAGACAGACAAAATTTGCTTATACATGGGGATTCAATAGATAGGAAAGGTCCTTTATCAACTCACATCAACTTGTCACCTTACATGAAACCTGTGTAGAAGTATGAACTCTTTGACAAATCAACCAAAAAGTTCTAATGTCCTAAATTTTCAGCCAATAGTTATTTTAATTATACAAATTATGTTATTTTTATTATACAATTATAATTTATGCCATTTTTAATTGAAATTATATAGCACGGATATAAAATACAAAATTTTCCCACAGGAGTGCGACCTCCTCTGTCCCGTATGCTTTGAGCTGATCGAAGAAGCATACGTGACCCGCTGCGGGCACTCGTTCTGCTACGCGTGCATTGCCAAGGCGGTCGAGCTGCACCGACGCTGCCCCAAATGTGGGGCTGCGCTGGCTTCTCGGGAACACATATTCCCCAACTTTTTACTCAATGAGTTGGTAAGATTATGAAATTTTCTATTCTATTCTATTTTTTGTAAAGGCTGGCTGTTGTCTCCTTAGACAATTCTGCCAACGCATCTTCCACTATTGGCCGGTTGAGTGACCTAAAAGGGTTATATAAAAAGGTTATGGACGACACAATGACAAACACAACAGTTACAGATTTATGAAATTTTAAAACGACTTATACACATTGAATACAAACGATTATCACATAAACATATAATCGTTCAGATGGTATAATCGTTTTGACATTCAATAATAGATTTCATTCACGGCCTGATTCTGATATGGCGCGGTTTTCTAAACCCAAAACTAAATAGCCCTAAATATATCATGCTCTACACTGGAACTTGTCGTGAAATTCAATTTTAAGTTTAGAGAACGATACCTATATAATTAACATTTATTGTTATTTTAAAACGACTAGTTATTCATGGAACATATAATCAACATTATGTTAAGTAATATCTGAACAATCTAATTTGCCAGTTCTGTATGAATCGAACGAAACTGATTTTACAGATAGCGGAAACTTACACACTTTTGTCGTTTATATCAGGTGGCCAAACGCCGCCTACGGTCAGGGCGGGCCTCAGGGTGCAGCGGGGGGGCCCCGGGGCTGGAGTCGGGCTCGCTGGGGGCGGGGGCGGGGGCGGGGGCGGGGGCGGGCCCCGGCGGGGGGGGGCGGGGGCGGGGGGGACGGGAGCGCGGAGGGGGCGCGGGTGAGGGCGCTGGTGGCCGCAGAGGCGCGCCACCTCGCTCTAGCCGACGTGGAGAGACTGCTCGAAGTGTTGTCCCGCCGTCGCCGCCTATTGAAGGCGGATTCCAGCGCGGCTCATCATAGACTCTTGTTGGCGTTTCTGAGGCATCTCCACGCGCATAAACACCACCAGTTGGACCAGTTGGCTAGAGAATGTGCGCTGGTCAAGAAGGTACGATTATTTTTCTATTTTATGTATGGAATATGTATGTAACGGATTAGAAATTATATGGAAGCGTAACTCTCTAACCCGGCCTTTTCCAAAGTAGGCGATGACGCCCCCTTGTGGGCGCTGCAGGCTTAAAGGTGGTGGGGGGGGGGAGGGGAGGCTTCGGCTTCAGATACTGCATTGCCAGACCCCTCTTTCCCAGTGGGCACTCCCAGGGCCCCGCGATCGATAGGGGCCTCCCTCAGATCAAACACAAAGTGCCCAGGGCCTCCGATAGGTTAAAAACGGCCCTGCACATTGCTGTTATGAAAAATAACTAATATACATTAAATTACAAGAAACACTATGCCGAATTGCCCATGCATTACGATGATTAAGATAATCATTAATTTTACAATAGCCCTTATTCATAAAAATATTCTTTACCTGAAATTTGAATTTGGTCAGTGGAAGCTCAATCAGATCTTGGGGAACTTTATTAAACAGTACAATACTACATCCCAGAAATGAACCTCTTGATTTTTAGAGTCTAAAACATGGAACGGCAAGCTTGTTCTTAAATGTCGTGTTAAAGTTATGGGTTTGACCTTGTTTTTGCAAATACAATGAGGTATCAACTTATGATGGTTTCATTAGGACATGGAGCACGTGAGCGGTGTTCTGGGCTCATTGCGAGCTGATCCCCTCACGCCTGATGAGGAGATGCGCTCCGATCTGCACCAACTGGGACCTAATATGGGTGAGTAAATAAATATTACTAACACACCCCAATTAGCCTAGCCGTAATCACTGTACAATTGTATTATGGGATACTAGGGTAACGGATAGAATACATATACAGTACATTTATAAGTATATATATATAGAAATACATATTACACATTCATGACTGGAGTACAAATGCTCGTATTCATCACACAAACATCTGTCCCCACCGGGATTCGAACCCGGGACCTCTGGAGTCGGTGACACCGTAAAACCCGGCGTACAAACCACTCGTCCACGGAGGTCGTCGGTGAGTGGTGAAATAATATATTTATGTGCAGATTCTTCAAACCACCAATTCCTCACTCACCATATAAGACATAGAATAAGACATAAGAATGTTTACTAGAGAACCATTCCACGCAGATCAGAGGACGGGACTCGAAGCGAAAGGCGCGGGTTCGAGTCCCGTCCGCTGCCTAATTTGGGTGTTTTTCTTTCTAGTAAAACTTTCTTTAACATTTTATAGGAAAAAGTTACTGTTTTATTTAAAGTGAAACTTCTTTTCGGATGGGGCAGAAATGAAAAATCCTATGGAAAAAATGAAACGGAAATGCGTCATAAAAATATATCTAATGTATAAAATTCTCGTGTCGCGGTGTTTGTGGTTAAACTCCTCCGAAACGGCTCGACCGATTTTCGTGAAATTTTATATGCATATTCAGTAGGTCTGAGAATTGGCTCCTATCTATATTTCATATCCTTAAGTGATAATGGTTTTCCACCTGTAATGTAGTGTTCGGAAACCTACAATGCGCTTTCGCGCCAAAATGAAAACATTGGGTATTGGAACGTAGTGTTCTCATATGGGTTAGGAGGAATATTATCGGATGTAATCTATTTTTCATCCCCCTATATGTTAAGGGTAATCCACTCCTAATTTTTTTTTTCAATTTTGTAATATTTTTTTTTATGATACATCATACAAAAATACATACAACTCTAAATTTTCACCCTTCTACCACCAACCCTTATTTTTTATGGCGGTACGAAGTTCGCTGGGACAGCTAGTCTTATATATAAAATTCTCGTGTCACTATGTTAGTTACCATACTCCTCCGAAACGGTTTGACCGATTTTTATGAAATTTTATATGCATATTCCGTGGGTCTGAGAATCGGCGACTATCTATTTTTCATATCCTTAAGTGATAATGGTTGTCCACCTGTAACGTAGTGTTCTGAAACCTACAATGCACCTTCGCGCCAAAATTCAAACTATTGGGTATTGTAACGTAGTGTTCCCATATGGGTTAGGAGGAATGTCCCAGGAAATTGATAGAACACCACGTTACACACTCCTAAAATTTTTTTTTTGGATATTTTTGGAGTTTACTCCTTAAGAATCGATTTGCATATATAAGGGGCCCGGTATGTGAAAAATGTGAGGAGTGAAATCTATCGATGAATGACCTCGTTACGTTTTTACTGTCTACGCTGTAGCAGCCGTAGTGCTACACCGTAGCACAGTATCGTAGCGTACCTTTATTTATGCACATCTGAAATTGACTATTGTAAAAAGTTTAATGTAAAATATTTCGTCGATTAGTTATAATAAATGTATATGAAATGAATAAATATATATTTATGTATACATGTATATTGTTTTCATTAATTTGTTAATTTACCCTTTCATACAGTATCAATCTTTTTTAAGTTAAATAAACTCTTTTTGCGTCTGATTAGACTATCGAACTTAAAAAGTAAACTCCAGTCGTGCGTCGGATCTGACACACACAATTTTTTTTTATTATGTGGTATTAAAAAATACATGCTACCCTAAATTTTCACTCTTCTACCACCTGCCCCTATTTTTAGGGCGGGACGAAGTTCGCTGGGTCAGCTAGTTACATATAGATTAATTTTATTTATTTATTGAAGTTATACTTCTTTAGCCGCGTTATGAAAAAAATATGAGAGTGAAATTTTAAGATGCGCGCGCAACACTGTAACACAAAAGTAACATAATGAAGTTACCCGCGGGCGCGTTATGAAAAAATGATGAGAGTGAAATTTTAAGATGCGCGCGCAACACTGTAACAGAAAAGTAACACCATGAAGTCGGCCGCTAAACCGCACGTTACTCGTAAGTCTCGAAAAAAAGCTTCCAACAAAATAGTAATAGGATCTCTTAGTCGCACATGTTGGGACGCTCGTCGCCTCTGATCACTGTTTTCATATTTATAATATTTATCCACATGTTTCTAGTTTCTATATTCTTAACACGTGTTATAATGTTATACAAATGCGAAATTTATATGTGCTAATAAATTTTATTCAGTAGTGATTTAAATTGAATATTTTGATTATTTATTAAATTTTTCAAACTAAAACTGAACTTTATTGACTGCGTTGACTATCCTTTTCCAATCCTTTTATTATCTTATTGTAATTAATTATCTGCATGCAATTAAAAACTATTTTTTAATAATTCCAAAAAGAAGTATAACTTCTCACGCGCGTACTTAAGTACATGCACCCATATTTTTTTATTTATAATCAGGCTACATAAGCCCATAGATAAATTCCTTATAGTCTAACATATATTATATACTAGACTTGTAACGAATAGTATATTCGGCAGTATACCGAATATTCGGCGAGGCCCCTGACCGAATAGCCGAATATTAGGCAAAAGTATTCGGCTGGATTTTAGCGCCAAAAACTCGTACAGACGTGATTGTTTCGCGCTCCTTTGTTTTGTTCTAATCTGCCGTCCTCAAGCTAAAATGCGGCTAAATGACAAAACTAACTTTTGAGATATGACCAAAAACGGCGCGTAAACTTTAAATTATTGCTATTATGTAACCATTCATCACATGACTGAATGAATTAAAAACTGTTAACTTGTTTAATACAGAAAATGATTAAATTATTTACCTGTTTCATGTACCAATGACTACTTAATAAATGATTATAAAAGAAATGAAAACCTTACCCTTCTAAATTTTGATTACTACAATAATTCAAATACATAGAATCCTCCATATTTTCAATTCAGAGGATGATTATGTACCCGTGTTATGTACCAATGACTACTTAAACGACATAAACTACTATGACTACTCATATAACAGAAATGAAAATATGAATATATACGTAATCAATCGATTTTAATTTTCCATTTTACCATTTATTTCTCTATGACAAAATTATATTATTTAAGTATTCTGTATTCGGCCGAATATAATAAAAGCAGCCGAATAGGCCGAATACCGAATAGTAGCTGAATATTCGTGGCAAGTCTAATATATACAGATATAAATTAATACATGAAGCAGTTATAAAATGTTAGTCAATGTGTGCGCTCGTCTCCAGACGGCATCGTGGGGGCGGGCGTCGGGAGCAGCAGCGCGGGGACAGGGGTAGGTCTGGGAGGGGGGGCAGGCGGGGCGGGGGCGGGGGCGGGGTCGGGGGGTCCCGGCGGGGAGGAGAGCTTCGCGGGGGGCGGGGGCGACGCGCTGGCGGCGCGTTGGAGGAAACTCACCGCGCACTTCGATGACTTCGTGCAGGTGAGTATCGTGTAATATACTATATATTCAATTCAATTCAATTTATTGCACTCATGTGATTACATCGATGGTTACAAAATGTTTATAGTACCTAACATGAACCCTGTCAGGGTATCGCAATATACAGTACAGTTAAAGATAAAAATTACAAAAGCATCTAATTAATAAATAGTATATAAGGAACCTAATTTGTGTCTAAAATAAATATCATCTGATTCCATTTGTTTAACAATATAACTTACTCAATTGATCTTATTAACAGTAGAAATATAATAGAAATGGAAATTCATTTATAAAATTAAATTAAATTTGTCAATAATTAAAATTAATAAATATGTCAATAAAAATAAAATAAAAAAATAAAATAATATGTCAATTAACATGATTATTATATACTAGGTTTGTATTTTAAAAAAATCGCCTTATTAGTATTATTTTGTTGTAAAGTTTTCATTATATATATTAAAAAGTATATTTAAAATCTAATAAATATATTTTCTTTTTAACTTTGTGCATTCATATATTAAATTATTATCTATTTGTAATTTAAATATTCATCCACAGAATAGAAGCATTTATCAATTAGAAATTTTTTAAGTTTTGTATTAAATGTGGTAATAGATTTTTGGTTTTTTATAGAATGTGGTAATTTATTAAATAGCTTAACTGCCATGTAGTAGGGGCTATTGCTAAGCATGGTTAGTCTTGATGGGGGATGATTTAATCTATTTTTATGGCGGGTATTAATATTATGGGTTTGGTTAACTTTATTAAACGCGTTAGAATTTTTAAATACAAAACCACATATGTCGTGTATGTATATGCTTGGAAGAGTAAGTATTTTATATTTTTTAAAGAAAGGTTTGCAGCTCACTGTATTGTCTATTTGTGCAAGGATACGAATACACTTCTTCTGCATAACAAAAAGATCATGTGAATTCATGTGAATTCACACTATTACCCCACAGCATAGACCCGTACCGCAACCAGGAATAGGCATATGCATAATATGTAGAAAGAGCTGTTTCTAAGTTAGTACTCTGTTTAATTTCAAAGAGTGCGTATATAAATTTGGATAATTTAGTTTTAACATAATCAATATGACTTTTCCAGTTTAAATTACTATCTATAGTTATACCGAGTAATTTAAATGTATCTACTAATTCGATATTTATATTTTTGTAAACAACTGTAACATTTAATGGTGGGGTTTTATTATATGCTTTTTTTTTTTTTTATATGCTTTCGTTTTCTTATAGTTTATCTCTAAATTATGGTTCTCGAGCCAAGTTGTTACAGTATCTAAAGTTTTTTCTATTAATGCATTTGGATCAGGGGCCCAATTCTCGCGGCGTAGATATTATATCGGCTTCGAGATAATATCGAAAGTAGGGATATCTATTGAAAATATCTACTAATAGTAAAAAATGCTATTCTCGTGGATTTTCGATATTCCAATGATATTATATCTATCGTAGATATTCTTTCACTGCCGAATGCGTTCCGTTTTTCTCGATTAAGTTAACATCATAGTCTATATAAAATAATAATAAATTAGAGCAGAATTTTACAAGCAACAAAATGATATTTTATGAATTCCATTCATATTAAATATGTGTATACATTTTTTGAGTATAAGAAATCTCAACTTTACCTAAATTGTATGCGTATATAATTTCAACGTTATGTATAATGAAACGTCAATATTATTTAAAATTCTCCCTTTTCAGGGAAGGCAAAGGGAACAATGCCCATAAAGCCTAGTCTTTAGTTATATTAATCTTCTTTTTATTACATTCGAATGTCGGTGTGACGCATTCTAATGTTTCTTGGAGTGTTTGGCACGAAATTTATGGAGTCAGCTTTTTCTCTAAGCTTCTGTGAGGTAGTCAACACTACAATAAAGTTCTTGCGTCCACTTGACCGGAATAGCGTATATTTTAAAGATTCCACTAATTCTTTAGTTGCGCAGACGGTTGTAACACCAAATCACACCAATTTTATTTCACAATATCCACTATGAACGAATTTTAGAATAATTAAAATAAGATGCCAACCGCACTCGCAGAAATCCCACCAAAACTCCGTATCGTCAATAAGAAAATGGTGTCGATTCTGGCATGATTCTCTAAACCTAAACGTAAATTTGACAACAGTGTATCCTTGTCATTCTCCATACAGAATGAAAAGGAGAGACTGATGTTAAATTTAGTTTTAAGTTTAGAGAATCGTGTCAGAATCGATACCAATGTCATTCATAACTTTAAAGATTTCTAACGAAATTTTTGTTTAAACGTAATTTTTTTATGAAGTCCACGTCCCTCATTTCAAATGGGCCCTCCTGCTCGCACAACGGCGGCGCCTTAGCACAGCAGCAGCAATCACGTAATTTATTAAATCATTGACGAAAACATGAATCAACTCATCCATCGTTAATATAAACTGGTGTCGATTCTGGCACGATTCTCTAAATCTAAACTTAAACTTGACAACAGTGTTTCCTTGTCATTCTCTATACAGAATGAAAAAGAGAGACTGATAATAAATTTAGTTTTAAGTTTAGAGAATCACGCCAGAATCTACACCATTGTTTACCTATTTCTTTATTTACTAATTATTTATGAAGGCAGTTAACAACATCTTGAGGTAACAATAACTGGCAAAGACACACGACAACACAATAAATAATAGGTAAAAAAAGTGGAAATAACAAGATTGACATGCCAAGATCCATAGATATTTATATATCGAAGGCTCTTTACCAGTCGATGTATGTCTACTGATCATCCGTAGATAAATATCTATTGCGACATGGTGAGAATAGGGCAAAAAGGTTTTCCTTCGAAAAAAGCCAGATCATTCGATATATATCGAAGGTGATATAATATCTATGCCGCGAGAATTGGGCCCCAGTTCCCTTCTGAAATTTTAGCAATATTGATATGTCATCCGCAAAAAGAACTGGTAGTGCTTCACTCCTATCAAATATTTTTGGTAGATCATTTATGTATATCAAAAAAAGAATACATCCACACACGCTGCCTTGCGGGATAGAGCAAGATAGACTTTTTTCCTCTGAATGTATATTCATTATTTCATTTTTGTTGCTATAGTGTTCGATTTGGACTATTTGTTTTCTGTTTTGAAGATATGATTTGAACCAAGAGAAGGCTGGGCCACGGATTCCTGAATTATATAGTTTCGATAGCAGTATTTTATATGATACTTTTTCATATGCTTTTGACATATCAAGTAATAAGCCTAACACGCTATATTTATCATTTAAGTGTTGTAACGCATTTTGGATATATTGGTAAACTGCCAAAGTGGTTGACTTGGATTTTCTAAAACCGTTTTGGCTATTGTCTAATATTTTATACTTTTCAAGGAATTTACATAATCTATTACACATTGCTTTTTCAAATATTTTTGAAAAAGTGGGAAGCAACGCGATGGGTCTATAATTCACGAGGTTTTGAGTGTCACCTTGCTTGTGGATTGGTTTGATTAGTGAAATTTTTAATAAGTCTGGAAATTTGCCATCTTGGAAACTTTGATTTACGAGCATAGTGAGGGGCTGTGATAGTTCGCTCGCGCATTCTTTGACCAAAATGGGAGGAATATCGTCGATTCCACAGCTATATTTACGTTTCATTGTTTTTATAATGTTTAAAATCTCTTTTAAGTCGACAGGATGTAAAAACATGGAACAGGTAGGT
Source organism: Chilo suppressalis (assembly GCA_902850365.2). Lineage (NCBI taxonomy): Eukaryota > Metazoa > Arthropoda > Insecta > Lepidoptera > Crambidae > Chilo > Chilo suppressalis. The sequence goes on from OU963919.1 coordinate 750,152, forward strand.
GTATTTGGTGAACTAGTTTGTTTAAATGTTGATGTATTTGCAGACTCGCCAATTGTTGAAAAATATTCGTTAAAAGTATTAGCTACATTTCTAGGACAATTTATTATACTATTATTAGATTTCAGAGATATATTTTTACGACTTTTCTGTTTAATTTTACCAGTTTTCATGTTAATTATTTTCCATATAGATCTATATTTATTGTCAGATTTCTTTATCAGTCTAATATACTCTTTTTGTTTTGATATTTTCACACATTTTTTTAATATTTTACTGTATTTATTATAGAATTTTCTAATAGTTTGATTTCCAGTTTCGTTCAATATTTTTCTTAGCATACGTTTATGCGTGCATGATTTTTTTAAACCAGTTGTTAACCAGCCCTTTCTAGTATAGTTATTTAATTTAATTTTTTGCACAGGTATACATATATTTAAACATTTTAGTAATTCATTTAGAAATACTTCATAATTTTTATTAATGTCATTATCTTTATTTATTTTATTGTTCCAGTTTATGTCTTTTATCATTAATTTAAATTTATTTATGTTACTTTTAGTGAAAATTCTTTTTTTGATATGCCACGTTGTGTTATTACTCTGTTTACATGGTTGTTTTATTTTTATTTTAACAGCTCTATGGTCCGAAAGGCCGTAGTCTTTTACACAGTATTCAGATAATGTAGGTTCATTGTTAGTAAAAGCCAAGTCAATACAAGTGGAAGATGTTTTTGTTACGCGAGTGGGCTCATTAATGATTAGTTTAAGATTAAAGGATAGCATTAAGTTTATTAATTCAACATTTTGCTTAGTTTTAGTTAAAGTATTTATGTTAAAGTCACCTAAAATTATTATGTTTTTATTTTTGTCTTTAGAATTTAATTTTTTTAATAATTTTGACATCTGTTGTTCAAATATATTTATCTCGCGGTCCGCTCTATATAAACCTATGATTATATAATTTAGTTTAGGTATTTCAATTGCACTAAATTCTATGACAAATTCTTTCGACAAATTTACAATGTCTTTTCTCTCAACAATAATTATACTAACGAATATAAAAGTTTTTAAAATTAAAACTGGTAAAAAATTTCAGCCGCGCTTTCTGTTTAAAAGTAATTGCATAGAAATAATATATTAATAATTTTACATAAGATGAAATCCTTTTTTTAATTTTTATGTTGCTTTGTTTTTACAACAAATTACTGAACTATATGGCATTTTTTATGCTCTGACTTATATTCTATTGAAATATCCGAGAGCAACTAGTTTTGTTTTTGAGCTGGCCCAACAGCGGGATAAAATTGACAGAGGGGATCGCTTTGAATGCCTACTCCTCTCCTGGCCGCGTCGACCGTGTTGCTCTGTGACCAATATCGATAAGTTCCAGTGAAAAGTTGCGTTGGTTTGGAACGCAGCCCCCGCTAGCGAGTTGTCAAAGAAACGGCTGATGAAACAATACCCTGCCCCTTGACCCTTGGGGGGGGGGGGGGGGGGGGATCGTGTTCGTGTTTTCTATCATGCAAACAAACATGTGGATTATATCATCACATCTAAGTGAAACAAAGTTTTGTGTAGACGATTTTGTTGAATGTTAATGATTGTGTAGTGTAGAGTCAAACACGCGCTGGAGACGCGGCTTAACGTGTGTATTGACTCTGTACATTTTTGTCGTTCAGTGCTACTTCTCGCACCGCGCCGACGAGCTGTACTTCCCCGGCTCCTCCCCCGCCACCCCCGCGCCGCCTCCCCCTCCCCCTCCCCCTCCCCCCCCCGCCTCCCGCCGCACCTACCGCGCCCCCCTCCCTGCCCGACCTCACCGACCCCGCCCCCGGCCCCGCCCCCAGCACCGTCCCTGTCGCGAGTGACGTCATGACGGACCACGCGTTGGATGAGCACGTGCCCAATCCAGCGGCCGAAATGTCTAATGGTGAGTTGATATTAACATTATTACTTAAATAAAACTAGTTTTTACGGGTTAATGCACGAAACTTTATTTATTTATTGACGTTTCGCAGCCTTTGCAGGCTGTTTCGTCGGAATAATTTTTTTTATTTACTTTTATCGAGCTACTTTCGAAAGACTTTTTATTACTTACTAACTGTGCTCCGCTGCTTATTAGGGATATTTTCCCGCAGTAAAATGTAGCCTACGTGATAATCCAACTGGGTGTCAACTAAATCCATACCAAATTTTATTAGAATCGCTCCAGCCGTTTAGACGTGAAGAAGTAACAAATAAACATTAAAGAATTATTCTATTCTATTCAAACATACACACAAACTTTCGCCTTTATGATATTAGTGTGTCGTCGTCTGCTGTCTCAGTGACAGCAGTATAATTAGAACAGTACTCTTACCACGAACCAAAATCGAATTCGTATCGTTTGCGAGTCCGAAATTTCATTGTCAAATGTGTACTGATTTTTAGTTCTCGTTACGTACTTTGTGCCGCTGCCGTTCAAGTTTCCATACAAAATTTGACATTGACATTTCGGTTTGCAAACTATTCGAATTCGATAATGGTTCGTGCTAGGGGTACTGTACCATTCTAGCTCCACAGTGTTTTGCTAAGGCAAGCATAAAAGTATAGGTAGAAGTGTGGGGCGTGGCCCCAGCCCAGTGTGTGGATTGGTGGGTGCTAACGACTGTAGATTCAGTCGAAACTGACGGCTCAACGTGCCTTCCGAACCGCGGAAGAACGAGAGACAGTATTTTTTTTGCCAACTATTAGATAATTAGGCATAATCACAAAGTGAAAATGCTAAACAAAGCGCTATCAACAAGCTCTTCTAACTGTAAACACTGCATTGATATATTTTATTTATTTAATCTTTATTGCCTTTACACTGCAAATGGCGGACTTAATGCCAATATGGCATTCTCTACCAGTCAACCGGAAAGAACATACGGAAAGAAGATACTATAAAAAACGGCAGAATCAAAGAAGAGACATTAAAATCAAACAATGAGCAAATATACTAACACTTTACTATACATACGACTATACTTATATAAATATACACACAAACACTATAAATAAATATATATATATACATACACATACATATAACACATATACTTTGATAAAATAATTTAATAATAAGGCATTTGACAGTATTAAAAATAAAATGTCAATTGTTATCATCTGTGATAAGAATGAATATTGGCAGGGGTTTTTACTATTTTTACAAAAAAAAACTAATCATATTTTTTATAAAAACCCACGAAAAAGATAATAGATTTCTTATCTATTGTCACGTGACCCAAAACGCTTGGGATTGCCGCAGCCTAAAATGACGTCTCACGCAAGTAAACTTCCGGTTAAAGTGACATTACATTGTATCGTTTGACGTTTTAATAACAGTCGTGTGACGTCACACACTAGTAAGACGCCATATTGTCCAGAGAAACATTTTCGCGGCAACTTGCAAATGGATTTGTTGATTTGGTTATTTTTACTGAAATACACAACAGAATAATGAATATTCACTTTTTACGGACACCATAAACATTAGTCAATAACGTGAGATCGTTTTCTAAAACTTGTCAAATACCCTATTCTAATTAAATATTTATAAAATGATTCTTCTATGTTTCTTTCGGCCAGTAGCAACATTTTTCGGGTCTGTTAGCTTAGTAGCTTCGGTCAACAATTCTGTTATATTGTTGATAACGGGTTGCATACAAAATATAAGCTAAAAACTGTCCGCGTTTGTTAAAACTTATGCAGCTACATTTGATTCCCAATAAAGTAAAGATAAATGTAATCGCTTTCTAGGATCTAGGTGTCGTTGTAGTCGCGTTCTAGGATCTAGGTCTAATGATTTAAGGATAGCGACGACGATATTAAATACCCTAGATACACCAACACGAACAAAATCGTGGCCGAAACCTGTCCAAAAGGTACATTGGACGATCCACGGCGCTCCATAAGATGATCGCGTAGTCAAAAACAATATAAGGCTTTATGTAAACACGAAAATCATGTTTAATGCATACTTTGCACGGTCTTAATTAAAACGCATGCGTCAAAGAGCTATGACAGTTCGAAATGCAAGCTCGTAAAGTTTTATGACTCATTGCTATATGCGGAAGACCTTATTTCTTTGAGTCTACGCGCAATTCGGAATGCGCTTCTAGCAATGGTACGGACCGCGAGGAAAAGAGACGGTTATATTATCGACCAAACATTATTTTTCATTAAATCAGTTTATAGTCAGTATAGACCAAAATTTGCTTCAAAAGTGTTAAATTAACAAACATTGATTATAGATATACCTGTCGAAAAAACTTTACGTGCTATAAGCTCTGCGGCAATTTGAGATTTTCAACGGTCCGCGCGTGATAGTAATACAAGTTATTTACGGGATTGTTATCAAGTACCTTGTTTTTAGCAAGTTTCCCGCAATTAATTCAGTTACTCCGTGATCATGGCGTTTGCAACAGTGCCGAAATATCGGAAACTTGTTAAAAACAAGGTACATGGTAACAATCCCGTAAATAACTTGTATTACTATAATGTTAGTGACCATGAAAGTTTAAAATAGGTCAATGCGTGACTGTGAACCAAGAAGTGCTTGAGTGATTTTCAAGCACTTCTTGTTTGGGACACATTTTGAGCGCACGTGGTGTATCTAGGGTATTTAGTAACGATGATCACGTGTGGTGTTGAGTGAATAGGTTAGTTGACCCTTTTTGGAAAAAGGTTTAAATGGTTAATAAATGTCCTATTAGATCAGAAAAAAATGTATTGTATTTTTTTGAGACCTAAAAAGCTACAAATCTTTAATTTTAAAATAGATTTTTCATGGACATACAAAAACGCTATCGGCCATTTTAGTCTATAGATTATCTATGCTATGACGTTAACTGCAGTAAACAAAAACTCGTAAGCACGTAGAAAATAACTTAACTGACTTTATAATAAAAAAAAACATGATTTCTAATAAATACCATGAAAAATATAGTAATTATCATTATTGTATTGTACGAGAATATAAAAACATATCCTTGAAGACTCCAGGAAAGTTGTGGATTAAAGTGCCGAAAGAAATTAACCTACGCAACTTTATTATACTTATTCATATGTTGTATCAGTTTTATGTTTATTACTACATTGTAATACTAAATACACTGTACTAGATGATGATGATAGATGCCATGTCGTTTCTTTGCTCCGCAGAGCAGAAATCGGGGTTTAGTGCAATAAATTCACCAACCATGAATGCGTCAATTCTTGGCAGATTTGTGCTTTCTGTTTTCACAAAGCCGGCATCCATAATTAGTTTTTTCTAAAAAAAACAGTATACGGAAACTTTTCTAAAGTTAAGTGTTTTAAGGACTTAACTTTAGAAAAGTTTAAGGGGAATATCAACGGAGAATGCAGTCATAGATTTAGTGACTCATATTACAGCTTATGTTGATAAAGGGGAGAAATGTCTAGCTGTATTCCTAGACCTCAAAAAGGCCTTCGATGCTGTTTCTGTACCTATACTAATAAAAAAGCTTGAAGGCATTGGTATTAGGGGTACTGCTCTCTCTTTGTTTGAAAGTTATCTCTCAGAAAGAAAACAAGCTATTAAAATTGACAATTTAAATAGTTACGAAGAAAATATCACATACGGAGTTCCACAAGGCAGTGTACTAGGCCCTTCACTGTTCTTAGTTTACATTAACGACCTGTGTAAGCTTCGAATTAGTGGAGTACGAATTTTCTGTTACGCGGATGATACTGCACTTGTATTTTCTGGTCATTCCTGGGAGGCAGTACAAACCGTTGCCGAACTAGCTTTGGCTGAAGTGTCAAATTGGCTTAGCACAAATCTTCTGACGCTTAATACGACAAAAACAAATTATATATGTTTTACCCCAAGTCAAAGATCTCAACCGGCTGATGATTTTCAAATTAAAATTCACAGTAGTAAAAGCCATCCATCCACCGAAAACTGTAACTGCCCCAGTATTTCAAAAGTAATCAGCACCAAATACCTTGGAATTATAGTGGATCAAAGACTATCATGACATTCACATATTGAATTGGTTATCGCCCGAGTCAGGAAACTTACCTGGATATTTCAAACATTGCAATATGTCATGTCTAGTCAACTTCGGAACAAAATCTATGTTGCGTTAGTTCAGCCTGTGATAACGTACTGTATTCCTGTGTGGGGAGGAAGTTCAAAATATAAATTACTTGATCTTGAAAGGGCTCAAAGATCACTCCTCAAGGTAATGTATTTCAAACCTTACAGATACCCCACAGACAATCTGTATAAACTTTGTAATCTTTTATCTATCCGGCAGCTGTATTTATTAAACACTACCCTGCCATTACATAAGACATTAAAATATAATTCTTCAAAATTAGACAGAAGACGTAAAGATATCGTTCCCTTCCAACTCGTACTGATTTTGGTAGACGTCAATATCCCTCTCAAAGTATTTTCATTTATAATACTATAAACAAAAAATTACAACACAACATGTATCCTATGTTGTCATATAAATGTAAAACAACTCTAGTTAATTGGCTGAAAACACTTAACTATGAAGACACGGAATTAATTTTAAAAAGAATAACATAATGGTCGTACTGGAGGTTGAATATATATACAACTGTACACACATTCACGCACTTATTCTCCATCTCACACAGACACACACACACACATTCATACACACACACTTATACAAATACACCTGATACTTTAAGAAATTAGTTGTTATGTGCCCAAAATTTGTTAACTGCACTAGGCTAAGAGCGAGGCATCCCAACACAAGTATTAATTATTACTTTCTGGGTTGTCTCAACTTGTACTGTATTCTGACTCTTTGGGAAATAAAAAAAAAAACCATTTTCATTAAGATAAATTTAGTCAGACGAAAGAATCCACACCGACCACAGTAACACGCGAATGACATTTAGTTGTTTTTGTTTACCATAAGAGACGTCATAATCGTGGCGGATGTGGCGACAGCGTTTTTAGTGTTTAAAATATATAGACTAAAAAATATTTTTAAAATTAAATTTCTACAGCAATCTTCCGCTTTTATGAAGTGAAATCGATATATTTAGGTTCCTTAAACCAAATACTTTAAGAAATAAACATTTATTTAATACAATTCGACATGAGTCAACTAGCCTATTGGTTGTTTGGTCGGGTACAGCGGGCAGCGAGCGCCGCCTCGACTGGGAGTCGGGGGAGGGGGGGGTGGGCACCAGCGTGGGCAGCGGAGCCCGCGGGCTGGAGTTGTTCCGCGAGGACCTGGTGTCGTTCACGCGGTACCGCGCGCTGCGGCCCCTCGCCACGCTCTCCTACTGCAGCGACGCCATCAACTACTCCACCATCGTCTCCACCATTGAGTTCGACAAGGATGAGGAGTTCTTCGCCATCGCTGGTGTCACCAAGAGGATTAAGGTGAGTGCCACGTCACCGATCAGATTACACAAACATTGCCGACCTCCGTGGCCGAGTGGTTTGTACGCCGGATTTCACGGTGTCGCCGACTCGAGAGGTCCCGGTGGGGGCAGATGTTTGTGTGATGAATACGAGCATTTGTACTAAAGTTATAAATGTTTTATATGTATTTCTATATAGATATAATATATATATATAATATACTAGCAAACCCCGCGAACTCCGTTTCGCCACCAGATGGCTTCTTATTATGTAACATTTCGTTTGGTGATTAAAAGAATTTTTTTTTTTATATTTTTTCCTGAATTTTCTTTGCTATAAACCCCACGGAGCCCGAGACCTTTCCAACGAATGCAAAACCGTGGAAATCGGTTCGTGCGTTCTGGAGTTATAGCGTCAGGAAGGAAAACCCGACTTATTTTTATATAGTAGATGTATGTTATCCGTTACCCTAGCATCCTATAACACAAACCTTACAGTGCTTACTTTGGGGCTAGGCTGTTTGAGATGTTTGTGTGATGAATACGAACATTTGTACTCCAGTCATGGATGTTTAATATGTATTTCTATAAAAATATAGTTGTCGGTGGATGGCGTCTCACTCGCTCCTTCGAAACGTTAAACCGACAACAAATGTCATCAGTCAGTGTATCATTGCTTTGTGAAACGTCAAGTAATGTCAGTGACAGCTGTCATCACTTGGGAGTGGTCTATGTTAAGGGTAGTATTTAAGGGGCTATGCGTCATTGGAAGGGGCATTCTTGGGGCATTCAACATTCAGACGTGAGCCGCAATAGTGAACGGACGTTAGCAGAGAACTCTACGCGCTTCACAAAGCAATCCGTTTGTACCTTGGCAATCATAACTGATTTTGTAAAGTAATAAGAAGATTCAAATTAAACGTTAGCTTGGTCACTAGACTGCAGTTTTATTTTCGGGAAATATAATAGAATAACCAAGATGGCGGATCAAGAAAAACCACGTGGCCAACCGCCTCTATCCCGTTCGCCCATCCGACATACTTATATATGTACAGTACATGTATTCTATCCGTTACCCTAGTATCGCATAATAGAAGCCTTACAGTGCTTACTTTGGAGCTAGGCTAATCGGTGTGAGTGTTAGAAATATGTTGATATTTGTTGCAAGGTTTTCGAATACGAAGCGGTGGTTCGAGACGCCGTGGACGTGCACTACCCTTGCGCCGAGATGCAGTGCGCCCACAAGGTGTCCTGCGTGACCTGGAACCAGTACCACAAGAACGTGCTGGCCTCCGCCGACTACGAGGGCTGCGTCTGTGTGTGGGACGCCTCCACGGGCCAGAGGACCAGGGCCCTGCAGGTATCGTGTCCCACGTGCCCCACGTGCCCCACCTGCGCCGAGATGCAGTGCGCCCACAAGGTGTCCTGCGTGACCTGGAACCAGTACCACAAGAACGTGCTGGCCTCCGCCGACTACGAGGGCTGCGTCTGTGTGTGGGACGCCTCCACGGGCCAGAGGACCAGGGCCCTGCAGGTATCGTGTCCCACGTGCCCCACGTGCCCCACCTGCGCCGAGATGCAGTGCGCCCACAAGGTGTCCTGCGTGACCTGGAACCAGTACCACAAGAACGTGCTGGCCTCCGCCGACTACGAGGGCTGCGTCTGTGTGTGGGACGCCTCCACGGGCCAGAGGACCAGGGCCCTGCAGGTATCGTGTCACACGTGCCCCACAAACACATATACATACGAGTGACGAGGTGAGGTGAGGATTATACTGGTATAGGCTGTATGATATCGCCCTACGACCGGTAGAAGCGGAGCATCGATGAAAAATGTTCCAAAAACGGGAAAAAATGTTCCATTTGTGAGCGTTTTTTGAAGTGAAACTTCTTTGGCGAATGCGTTACGCGTTACGAAAAGTGTGTTCGGGCGAGCCGAACGGAAGTTGAGTTGGGGATATAAGCAAGAGAAAGCAGTGCACGTGCACATTTACTTTCTCTTATAGCTAGTTAATGAAGTATGTATATGTACATACATGTATATATTGCATATATCTTATATATAAAATTCTCGTGTCACAATGTTAGTTACCATACTCCTCCGAAACGGCCCGACCGATTTGTATAAAATTTTATATGCATATACCGTGGGTCTGAGAATCGGCTACTATCTATTTTTCATATCCTTAAGTGATAGTGGTTGTCCACCTGTAACGTAGTGTTCTGAAACCTACAATGCGCCTTCGCGCCAAAATTCAAACTATTGGATATTGTAACGTAGTGTTCCCATATGGGTTAGGAGGAATGTTATCCCAGGAAATTGATAGAACACTACGTTACACACCCCTATATATTTTTTTATAATGTGATATTAAAAATACATACAACCCTAAATTTTCTCTTCTACCACCTGCCGCTATCTTTATGGCGATTGGCGGTACGAAGTTCGTTGGGTCAGATAGTATATATATATATATATATATATATACATACAAATGGAGCTAAAGAAGTTTCACTTCAGTCATGTGGTCATAAACACACTCGTTTTTTTTATAGCCAGTTAGCAAATGAGTCTACCCCACCTGATGTTAAGTAGTGATAAAGTCCAAACGTGAAGATAGCTGGTACAGCAGTTATAAACTGCCACACCAACCATCCTCACCTTGCCGGCCTGCAGAAATGCTTCTTCACGCCTCTCTTAAAGGACCCCAGATTATAGGAAGGAGGGAACACGTGCGCGGGCAAACACGGGTATGACGCCGCACACTACTCCATTGACTATCGTCCAAGCGTCAGCTACTCCCTACAGCTGCGTTATTTTTAGGGCACTAACGCTCTGGCGTATGCCTGGCGTCGTCTCCCAACTCGTCGGCGTCTGAGTGGGTCTGCTAGGGGGTCCTCACCCATTACCGTTTCGCAAAAGCCTTTCATGGCTCTCCATGCCCCTACGCTGCTGACCATAGCTTGCACCACAGCCGGAATTGACAAATCGCTGCCGATCACAGCTATAAGGGTTGCCCTCTCCTGTCCCCAAGTAGGACATATTTCCAGCGTATGCTGCGCTGTGTCCTCCGACGCGCCACACTCATGGCAGATGACTGTTGGTTCCCTTTTCGCAATGTTGCGCAGATACCTCCCGAAACACCCGTGTCCCGAAAGAATCCGCACGAGGCGGTAAGAGAGCGAACCGTTTCGTCTCATCACATAAATAAAATTTTGACTATTAGTATGACAACTTTATGGCTTATCAAATTTATAATTCATTTATAATCTACTTTGACATGCATGTAACAATAGACAATTTCAAATTATATTCACAAATTGTTATTCCAATGTAAAAATAATAGTACTTCTTTCATAGGTCCATATCTATTTGTATACCTTAATTAAGGTGGAAATGTAGTGATACTAACAAAAATTTTATATACCATGTATACTAACCTATGTTTCACAAATAAAATTCTGATTCTGATCACCCATTCATCAAGCACCGGGAGAATAGCCTCAATAGTGCGATGTCCGGCACTCGGCTCTTGAAGCATTTGCCTCCACATTTTTTTCTCATTATTCTTCAGGGAGAGGGTTTCCGCTATGAGCCCTAGCGTCCGCAGTTTTTCGGTATACCGTGGCAAGGACCTCGGCTTCTAATTCTCATGGAGGTGTGCCAGCTAATATACATGCCGCCTCACCGGAAACAGTGCGATAAGCTCTGATAATCCTGGCCGCCATGACCCGCTGCGCTCGTCGCAAGAGTCTTGTTATGGGCAGTCAGGGAATCGACCCATATGGGTGCCCCATACAGTGTGATAGAGCGCACAACTCTACCAAAAAGCCGTCTTTTTGGTAGAGTTGTGCGCTCTATCATCCACCCTTTGGTCCGCCGAGGTTGGGCATTAACCTGTAGAGAGCCCCCGCCACCCTCATTAATTTAGGAGCCAATCTGCGGAAATGTTCCTTGAAGTTCCGCCGACTGTCGAGAACGATTCCTAGGTACTTCATCGTCGACCCGACGCGTATTGGAACTTCACTTACAACGATTTGCGCGTCGGCCGTTGGTGAATTGCGTGGCCCATGGAAGCATATTGCTTCCGATTTATTATATAGCCGCCTTATGCGACCCACCACTTGTGCTGTAACCGCTGTGGCAAGTAGACTTGCTGCATGGTAAGTTTTTCCGCGGGCTGTTATTAGGGTGTCGTCCACGTAACAGGTTACATCGACTCCTCGCAAAGTATCACCGCTTATTACCCAATCATAGCCGATGTTCCACAGGAGCGGCCCCAAGAGCGACCCCTGTGGGACACCGCATGTTACTTCCCTGCAATCCCATCCGCTGTTCATAGGGTATATGACCGATAAAACAACCCCACCCCTCGAAACTTCTCCTCATGCTGGGAACCGAAGAGTCGGACATCACATTCTTGGAGGACTGTGCAAGGTTGATTCTCCTTCACCACGTTGTTTGTACTGATTTTAAGACGCAGTTTTTCTTCAGGCCCAGCGTTAATTTGTCTCATCGAGTTATCAGATCGGTGAAGATCGATCTTATACGGTCCGTCTTACTACTGCTAGAACTGCATACTTTAGTTACTTTCATATGTGCCGAAGTAGTTTAAGCTATCACTTCTGTCGTGCGTCCCGAGACGCGCACGCTTTTTAGAGAGATATCGTAATAAAATATAGCCACATAATTTGAGTCAAAGGTTTCACCTATTGAAATACAGCCCAAAATAGAACGAACATGAAACAGCATACCTATCAGCAGGTTGTCATAACGCGTCAGAGTGTGGTTGGTCGGGAATGATTTAAGAAAGGTGTCCCAACGTGTCACAGTGTGGTGTGACTGGGTTGGGAATTATTTCAGAAGATCTCTCAACGTGTTACAGTGTGACTAGCTGGGAATAATTTATCAAAGTTCTCCCAACGAGTCGCAATGTATAGGTATCCGCTATACCTATATATTTGCAAAAAAAAGTCAAACCAATAACACGAAATTTAAGAACAAGCTTGCTGTTCCATGTTTCAGATTCCAAAAATCAAGAGGTTCATTTCCGGGTTGTAGTATTGCATCGTTTAACAAAGTTCCCCGAGACCCGATCGAGCTTCCACTGACTAAATTTAAATCTCAGATCAAAAATACTCTTATGAACGAGGGCTATTATAAAGTTGATGATCATCCAAACGATCGTAATGCATGGACATAGCGTTTCTTATAATTTGATATTAAACGGGTATTAGTCATTTTTCATAACGGTAATATTGTACCTATCTAATGCCGCTTCCCATATACTACTTAAAACGCGAACTATAAAATTAATCGTAACTATATATTTATATTCTAGATGACGTAACGGAAGGTGACTTCAGACGTATCTCTGAAGTAATCTTTCAACTCGACGACACCGTATATAACAATACAGGGAGAAAAAAACGGCCCTCGCCGAGTTTCTCGCCGGTTCTTCTCGGTACAAGGTCTCCCGCCGTAGTTTCGCGAACCGACGGCGTAGCTTTTCGACCTTCCCGAGCGCTCGTCGAGCGAACAGCCTAGACCTTCCGAACGACATCCGATTGGATGATCCCCAGGAGCACGACAAGCGCGCGTGGTCGGTGCACTTCAACCGCGCGGACGTGCGCCTGCTGGCGAGCGGGTCGGACGACGCGCGCGTCAAGCTGTGGGCGCTCAACGCCGAGCGGTCCGTCGCCACGCTCGAGGCCAAGTTCAACGTGTGCTGCGTGCGCTTCAACCCGCGCTCCTCCTGCCACCTGGCCTACGGCTCCGCCGACCACTGCGTGCACTACTACGACCTCAGGGCGCCCCGCCATCCGCTGCAGGTGACCATCCCATCATACACCGCACCACACACCACACTACACGACGCGCGCGTCAAGCTGTGGGCGCTCAACGCCGAGCGGTACCACACCACGCGAGAATACCTCGGACTACTCTAAACTACACCACACTGCACTACACTACACGAGAACACACCATACTGCACTATAATACACCACGCTACACTAAATGCACTACAGTACACAAGAATACATCATAGTACACCACTAAAGTACACCACACTGCTCTAAAATACAATATAGTACATGTAAATACAGCGTTGTGCACCATAATTCCCCACCCTGCTCTGAAATATACTTTTGTACGCCTCAATTATACACTACAAAACATCGCAAAATCTATACTAAAGTACACCACCCTGCTCTTAACACACTTCACTGCAATGCCACAATAAAAAAAATGTGTGCGTGTACTAATGTACACACGTAAGAAGTGAAACTTCTTTATGGCCTTATTTTTCGAAAAATGATCTACATGCAACTTTCCAGAAATTGGTTAAATAAAGTTAAATTAGATAAAGTTTAAACAAAAGGATTTTATTATCATAGACATGAATACAAATTACTGCCTATGAAACTGTTATGATTACACGGCTCAGTAATCTAAGGCGCATGTTCCACCTCCGACGATGAACGATAAGCGAGTAGAAACTAGAAACGAATTGGCAGTCCTGAGTTAAAATGCACGCGCACGGCTTTTGACAGCCAAGCCAGCTTAACCGAGCGAGTATAGCTGAGCGAGTATCTCTGAGCGAGTACCGCTGAGCGAGTATCGCTATGCGAGTTTGGCTGAGCGAGTCTTATCTTTAATAACTATTGTCACTCAGCTACAAACGAGTAGAGAGAGTTCTCGCCGGCGACAGTGTGATCATTCAGCTATCAACTATTAATATAAAAAAAGATGGCGCGTAACGGAAAAATGTGACGCGTAACCGAAAAATGTGACGGTAAATTTTTTTCCAACGCCGATAAAGAAGTTTCACTTCAAATAGCAAGAATGACGTCACGCGCGTCAAACTGTGGGCTCGCAACCCGGTATTCTTCTGCCATCTAGCGTACGGATCCACCTATCTGCGTTCCTTACTATGATCTAAGGACGCTAAAGCATAGGTGAAATAATCACACTAATAAACACAACACTAAACTACTGCATAATACACCACAACATACTTCTATACGCCACACTACACTACATCACTCTATAATACACTGCACATGTGCGATAATACAACTAGACAGGAATATATTACACAACATAATACTAAATTACAATGCATTATAACACAATACACTACAATATTCGATGACTTCCATGATATGAGTACCATTCTAAATTAAAATTAGAATCTAATACACTACACTAAAGTCTAATCCACATTGCACTTAATACACTACAGCACACGTAAATACACCGTAGTGCACTATAATAGGCAATACAAGACGTCGGGTATCTTCAAACTCATGATCAGATCTTCAGGGCATTTAAGTAAAAACCATCTCGATCAGGTCATATTTCAACTTGAAAAAATGACATCCAAATCGGTATATTATTTAAGGATTTAATTTATAACACCCCTCTTTTTGCGTCGGAGGTTAAAAACACACTTCATTATAATGCGATTCAAATAAGAATAGGAAAGCCAATGACCTCCATCTGTCAAATGACGCTTGAAAAGTACGGTTTGCAAAAAATCTTTTTAGCACTCAGCTAATTCTAGAATAAAAAAACCAAACATTTGTTAACAAACATGACGACGATGACAACTCCGGTAGTTATGCAGAGCTGAGCGGAATTGAAGAGCTAGATTCCGATCAATATTTTTACTCACACAGTCATAAATGTTATTAAAAATCGGTGTTTTTTTTTTCTCAATCTTAGTAAATAAGTTTTATTTAAAAAAAAACTGATTTTTTTTGTCACTTAATCTTTGTAAATAAGTTTTATCAAAGAAAAACTTTTATTGCTCACTCTACCTATTTGGTTTCAATTGACAGCTTTGACATCACAAAATGGCACCCAGTCGATCCTATTCTTAGTTGAATCGCATTATACTACCACGAAATGGACATAAGCCCTAAGGATAGTTTATTGTGGATATTAACCGCCGAGCGATCCTTGGCCACGCTGGAGGCAAATTTCAACTTGTGCTGCTTAACGCAGCCCGCGATCCTCCTGACATCTAGCGTAAAGATACGCCGATCATTACGAGCATTATTACGATCTGAGGGCGAAGAAAAATCCGTTACACATGAGCAAATACATTATAATGCGATTCAAATAAAAATAGGAAAGCCAATGACCTCTTTTAGTCAAATGTCGCTTGAAAAGTACGGTTTGCAAAAAAAACTTGTAACCCTTTTTTAGCACTCCGCTATTTCAAGAATAAAAACCAAACATTTGTAAATAAACAATAACAAATATTGATAATTAATATCGGTTGATATTTTTTTTTCACTTATTGAGCTTTGGCAATGTATGGTTGATAACCTAAATCGTCAACCAAATGTCACTTTAAGTTTCATTCAGATTATGCATACTCGACTTCAAACTTTCGTTTACATAAAGGATGCATGTTCGTATGTGACCTAGTAATAGTGCATGATTATTCATAACTACTCCGGCGGTAATGCACAGATGAGCGGAATAGAAGAGCTAGATTCTGATGAATGTTTATTCTCACTGTCTTAATAAATAAATATTATTAAAAATCGATGGTTTTTTTTCTCAATCTTAGTAAATAAATGTTATTAAAAAATCTGATACTTTTTCTCACGTAATCTTAGTCAATAAGTTTTATTAAATAAAAACCTTTTTTTGCTCACTCTTCCTATTTGGTTTGAATTGACAGCTATGACATCACAATATGGCGCCCAGTCGGTCCTATTCTTAGTTGAATCGTATTATAGATCACTACAGTTAATTACAATACATTACACCAAAGTACACTAAAAAAAAATATACTGTTTTCTACACTCTACTGTAATAAACACTAAACGCAGAACGCAAAATCAAATCAAAATCAAAAAAAAATATATAAGGCTTGTGTTATGGGATACTAAGGTAACGGATAGAATACATATACTGTACATATATAAGTATATTTTCATAGAAATACATATCAAACATCCATGACTGGAGTACAAATGCTCGTATTCATCACACAAACATCCGCCCCCGCCGGGATTCGAACCCGGGACCTCTTGAGTCGGCGACACCGTGAAACCCGGCGTGCAAACCGCTCGGCCGCCACGGAGGTCGTCAATCATGCATTATCTCTCTCCTTTTTAACAGGTTTAACTTTATTCAACGTTTTGTAATGAGTAACATTATTTCGACAATCATCTTCGAGATAAATCAAAACTGCTGTAGTGGCCATATACATGCAAAGTTGTATGAAAATCCTTAGCTATTGTGTTTTAGTGGCCAAATAAATTACATAGTAAACTCCTACCTTTCGTTAAATTAAAAAACGAAACACACAACACTTGAGCCACGCAGACCGTCGAGGAAAGGGTGCGTGTGTAAGAAATACTATATTTATTTATTAATAATGAAATTTTCGTACACAGGTATTCCGCGACCACCGCAAGGCCGTATCGTACGTACAATTCGTAGACGCGCGGTCCTTAGTATCGGCGTCCACAGACAGCCAACTGAAGCTATGGCGGGTGGATTCACCCAGATGCGTCCGATCGTTCAGCGGTCACGCTAACGAGAAAAACTTCGTCGGCTTAGCGACAGATGGCACTTACCTCGCATGCGGGTCGGAAAACAACGCTCTATATGTCTACTACAAGGGACTGTCTCGTCCGCTCCTAGCTTATAGGTTCGAAGCTGTCAGAGGGTTTTTAGAGAAAGAGAGGAGGGATGAAGAACCGGCGGATTTCGTTTCGGCCGTCTGCTGGAGGAGGGAGAGGCCCGACAGGGCGTTGCTGGCCGCCAATAGTCAGGGGACTATCAAAGTGTTAGAGCTTGTGTGATACGAAAAGGAGGACGCAGAGTCCGACCCGATTTTACTCTAAAAAGAGAAGAATAAACATTCAAAGTGCAATGATTTTGGTGAAACCCTGCTTTGAGAACATTTATTTGTGTGTTTAAATACAAAAGTAACTATGACAGATTGATTTTGGTTCCGTTAAACAATCAATATCGATGAGTTATGGAATTTTGGATTGGTTGGACCCTTATCCTTTAGGGTCTAAATAAAGTACAGAACAAGCTAACCAAAATCGACAATTTTATTGGATGTTGGATCTTAATGTGTTTAGTTTAACGTTGAAAATCAATCTATACACTATTGGCTCTTGACTTTTTAACCATACTTTACCATACTATTTAAAGAGTAAACTCAGTGTAGCAATTTGTATTCTCAAGATCTTGAGAGCGAATACAGTTAAAAATGAACAATGGCACTATTTCGGTGATGATTGTGCAAATACTATTAATACTTTATTATCTAGACGATGTGATAACCAAGCTGTTATTTAATGCATACACTGTACTTGTCCCAAGTTACAGAATCTTATCCACCTTTTAATTATGTTCAAACTAATCAAGATATAATATTGAATGCAGTCAGATAAATTAGGGGTTTAAAATTTTGCGAAAAATAACGGTCCTAAGTGTGGACCTTGCGCGACACCATATAGTGCACATCTTGCTGAGAACTTGTTTCAATTATAAAAAAAATCATGAAACTATCGTTGACTGATTTGTGTGTATATGATATTTATATTTACATGACAATCAATAGCCAAGTCGAATACTCTTTTAAATTGTGGTTTACTAAATCAAAAGCCTTTCTTAAATCCATGCTTCCCATAAAGTTGAGTCATTTGTAGGCCTTTATAAATCATTAACAAGACTTTTCATTATCTTACTCCGTACATTTTACTCATGAAATAGCAGCTTAGATCATGTCAAGACTGTGTGATGTCACATATATGGATTGTTAAAAATAACAGTTACTCAATACTCAGTGATAATTAGAGATGTGTTAGTGCAATGAACGAACAATACCTAGAGACTGTGAAACTAGAAATTGTAACTTAATAAGTGATACCAGGTTGTAGATCAATTTAATAGAAAATTTTAACAATTTAAAAATCATCAGCCACGAAACCTCGCGAATGTATTTATATAATTAACAGTAATTGTATACTTTGATTCCCCTTATGTTCTACTTTTAACAGAACTAGCTAGCTAAAGTTCTTCGATGTGAAAATATTTTAATGTAAGTGAGAAATAAGACCTTTTAAGGGTATACATGAAAATAATTTGCAAAACCAAAAGTTTTAGCACAAACCATGCGATGAACAACTTTAAAGAAAACTTGTCAAAATCAAAATTATGTTTTCGTTTTCAATGAATTGTTTAAATATAGCTCATATGTAGATATAGTGTGTATCCAGATCTTGTGAAAAATAGATAGGTATGTTATTTTTGAATATCATCCCTTCGGTCGTTCTTAATAAACCTATACATAGATTCATATAAGGCTTTGGACGCATTTTATGTTTATTAAATAGCAAATTTAACACTGGATTAGGCGTTTGGTGAAGTATTGTCTTTCAGTCAGACTATCATTAAAAATACACCGTTAAATTTTTAGTTTCTTGAGGAACTTAAAAATCTAATCCACAAAAATATTGATATATACAACGCACATTTATATAAAACATATCTAGATGGAATTGTTAACCGTTTAAGTTACGTAAATCCTTAAAGAAGTTTTATTTGAATGAATTTATGCCAGCTAAGAGTTGTTTAGAGACAATTAGAATTTTTTGCGGAAATATAACTTAACTAAATCGTTCTCTGAATTGGCTAGTAAATTTTCTCATTTAACTCAAAATTCGCGATGTATACATTTCTACATCTTTTCAATTTAACTCCACTACTCTTAACATCTGGTGGAAGAGAAGATGTCGTTACTGAGCTCTGAATGAAAACTTAACTAACTGTAGTCGATAGAATATTGAGAACGGTCACCTCAGAAACAAACTTATGAAAATAAAAATAAGATAAACGTTAAAAATCAATTTAAAATTCCTACATTGATGTACATAATTTGTAAACCCTACTCTTTTCACGGAAACGAGACAGTGGAAAGCGTTCTTTATCGCACAAACAATTGCAAAAGAATTGAGACTGCATAATACGATAAATGGGCTGTCATTGGTCGGAATAATGATAGCGCTACAATTCGGCCAATGAGAGAAGATTCATAATACGATAAATGGGCTGTCATTGGTCGGAATAATGACAGCGCTACAATTCGGCCAATGAGAGATAAGCTTAACTCTCATCGGTTCCGTGATTAAAATATAACTTAAAGTGCGGCAAATGAAAGAATGCGATCTCAATAGGTCGTGTCAGTTCCTTATAGCAACAGAATTAGAGTTTATCGGATCTCTTTATATTTACTTGATCGAAAGTGGACTTTCTTCTGTTAATTTAATGATCGCGCATATTGTGTCGGGCCGCATAATTTGCCTAGGATATTGGTTGCGATGTGGCCCTTGCCGCGCCGACACAGAGTGCTATAGCAAAGGGATTGATGTCATACAGTTGTACGGACGTTTGTATGACATCAATCCTCTAGCCCGTCACTCACGGCCCATCTTTTTTTATTTGAGTGTGTATGCTGTTGGTCGCAGATGACCGTTACAGCGTCACCGGGTTTGGGGACGGCGACATCCTAAGGGGACCTCAAGCCGAGAATTGGCGAGTGCCTCTAGAGGTATTTCAGGCGGATGGCGTCTCCCCACGGGGGGAGTCTTCTCTCCGTCTGAAGCCTCTAGACCACGAGCACCTGGGGGGGTCGGCTCAACTAGAGGGCGTCTCTGAGACTCGGACCTCGGCTCTAGTTGGCCGTTGTCATGGGATCTGCGGCCCATCGTAATGTGCGCGAACCTTTAAGGAACTGAAGCGACCTGTCAGGGTGGCATTCCTTCGTTGGCCGCGCTGTAATACACACTCACAGAAAGAGAGAGAATAGTATTAAACGATTTTACTCTAATAAATGTCTATTTAGTGGTGTACGTAGAATATCCAGTGATATCAAGTGCCAAACGCTAATACCTGGTACCGGCAGCCTCGACATTGATAACAGAATTACTTGTAATCATAACGCCGCCGGCGAAGCGCCACAAAAATAGTTTCTTAATTTTCAAACTTTTCAACAAAACAAATGACGAGTGTCCGTTTCTGGGCCCAGAAACAGTACAGTTTCAATTGCATCTACCAAAACTTGCCCCAAGACCATAACCTAACCTTTCCCATATAGGATGGTAGGAAAAAATATTGCACTATTCTATACCAGCTTCTAAGGATGAAATGATACTATCTAAGTATCGATACTGTATCGGTCATAAAGTATCGATGCCTACTCGGTATCGATAAATTTTGACGAACGATATTACAATTACAAATTCAGCCACAGTTTTAATTTAACGAAAACAAAATAACAGCCTCACGCTACGCGATGAACGACACGAATGACTGAATAAATTGGAATAAATATAAATCATACGCAAGGCCAACTGAGCAGTAGAAAAGATGCGGTCGCGACACAAATATTCCAACTAGACACATACACAGTTCTATACAAGGGCGGATCCAGGGGGGTGGTTATGGGGGTCATGACCCCCCCCCCCCCCCCCTGGGCTGGGTCCATCCGTACCCACTTCACAATCTGTACTTCAAATTCCCCCCCCCCCCCCCCCCCCACCTGGCGCCAAAGCTGGATCCGCCCTTGGTTCTATAGAATAAATAATATGAGTTTTTTTGATACTGCTCAGTGAGTGACCGACCGAGTAGCTATACAAGTATATACTTCATGATACTACTTGTTACTCAGTTCTAAAGTATCGATGCCAAAAGTACTTGGTATCGAAAGAAAAGTATCGAGTAGTTACTTGTATTTACTCGTATCGTTTCATCCATACCAGCTTCCAATAAGTCAGTAAATTAAAAACCTTTTCGTGGTGTTGCATTTCTGTCGGTCAGTAAGGTTCCAGGACTCCACGCAGGGACGTCTTTAACCTACTGGAGGCCCTGGGCATATTACAATAATGGGGCCCCTATGACTATGATGTGATTATGGCTTGAAATGGAGCGAGTCACACTGATGATTGTACCATTATTATATAATTTAATTTATCTAAGCATGCTGAAGTCGGAAAGCCTAATTTTGGCGAGAGTAGAATAGCTTCGCGCATGTAAAAGCTAGTAAGTTGGTATTGTAGTCAGTAATTTAGCTTCGATTTCTTCGAATTATACAGGTTTTTTGGTAATAAATATTGGTTATCGTTTGGTGATCTGACAGGAACTAGGGACTTTGGATTTGATCTGAGGGAGGCCCTATCGATCGCGGGGCCCTGGGCACTTGCCCAAAGTGCCCACTGGGAAAGACGGGTCTGGCTCCACGGGATATGGTCCTAGCAGGCGAGGGTGTGAGTGATAGCTTTTGTGTCGCAAGCGTGTATAGGCCATACGGTTGTTAGTCACACTTTTAACATAAAAACATTAAGCATAATTACATTTCACTTAACTTACACGCAAGTATAGCTAGAAGATCAACTCAACAACACTGCTATAAAAATATGCAAATAGTATACTTACCAAAAATGGTGTCAGCTAATTTTATGGAGGAGCTCGATGGCGCGATGCTAAGCGCGTTCGGCTGCGATCGTTGAAGTACAGCAACTTTCGCAGTGGTCGGTCATTGGATGGGTGATCAGAAATCTTCTATCTCGATTTCCTCCGTGCTTCGGAAGGCACGTTAAGCCGTTAGTCCCGGCTGCGTCTGCAGTCGTTAGCACCCGCCCAGTTTATCTTATATATAAAAATTCTCGTGTCACTATGTTAGTTACCATACTCCTCCGAAACGGTTTGACCGATTTTTATGAAATTTTATATGCATATTCCGTGGGTCTGAGAATCGGCTACTAACTATTTTTCATATCCTTAAGTGATAATGGTTGTCCATCTGAAACGTAGTGTTCTGAAACCTACAATGCGCTTTCGCGCCAAAATTGAAACTATTGGGTATTGTAACGTAGTGTTCTCATATGGGTTAGGAGGAATGTTATCCCAGGAAATTGATAGAACACTACGTTACACGCCCCTAAAATTTTTTTTGGCTAATATTTATTTTTTTATAATGTGGCATTAAAAATGCATACAACCCTATATTCTCTTCTACCACCTGCCCCTATTTTTATGGCGGTACGAAGTTCGCTGTTTCAGCTAGTATATTTTTTTTATGGATTGCTCTATGTAGGTGTGCATTTAATCAAAAGCATTTTTTTCTAAAAGATAAGGCAGTAACTTAACTCTGACTTACGTACTAATAAGTCAATATTCCGTCATCAAGTACATATGTCGAGGCTGCAGGTCCATCCCCGTAACAAAGTAAGCGATAATGTTCAAGTGTCGTGTTTAGGATACTAGATGTCGTACTGTCTCCCGATGTGTTCCAAAACTTATCTGTAGTTAAATGTTAAAAAGAATATATGAATATATATTGGTGTCGATCCCGACATGATAACATCAGTCTCTCCTTGTCATTCTGTAGGTGACAGATTGTCTTGGTTGGATAATACTTTTTGAAAATCCTTTCGTTAATAAATAAAACTAGTTTTTACGGGTTAATGCACGAAACTTTATTTATTTATTGACGTTTCGTAGCCTTTACAGGCTTCGTCGTCAGAATAAAACTTTTATTTCTTACTTTTATTTCTGACGACGAAGCCTGTAAAGGCTACGAAACGTCAATAAATAATAGTACATTACGATACGCGTGACCTAAGTTGCCTATTACTGTTTGAAAGTATATTTCAAAAGAAAAAAAAATCAAATATCATTACAACAAAATAGAATTTCAATGTATCCATGAACGTTTATTCCTTGATTGGCATAGTAAAGTTAAGTTACGCGTATCGTAATGTACTAATTCTACATGAGTGAAGTTGGTCAATTCATTTACACACCGTGCAGAAATAGGCAACTTAGGTCACGGAAAAGCGTGCGTAAAGTGCGGGTTTAGGTCACACTGTGCTATAAATAAAGTTTCGTGCATTAACCCGTAAAAACTAGTTTTATTTAATGAGTGATGTGCGTGAAAACCTAAGAAACAAATATCCTTTCGTTAATGTTTTGTCTATGGGAATGTTCGCATTAACATCATAGCATTAGGTACGTCTATGCTTTAGTTATTATGCTGCAAGTACATTTGGTCGTTAGCCCGTGCACCCGCACGAAAGACATTACTCGAATTCGGGCGCCCGAAGCAATATTTACACTGGGATACGGGAGGAAGAGTACGGGCGATCTCGACTGCGTTCATGTACACTAAGTCTTTTAACCGAATTCCATTGGGGCTCGTATTCCTGCCTTTCTCAATCTAAAATGCGGACAAGTGACATATGGTTGATTTTTCAGTCTTAAATTGCATCTTATACAGTTTTTAATTCTCTATCCATCTGTGTTTAACAAGTATTCGTATCTTTTATAATTCTGACTCTTAAAATCCGTCATGTGATGAATGGTTACAAAATAGCAATAATTTAAAGTTTACACTCTGTTTTTTTGGCCATATCTCAAAAGTTTAAACTTGAGGACGGCAGATTCGGGCTAATGACCAAGTGTACGCGCCAACATTACGAGAATCAACCTTAATGAAAAACTCTTATAGAATTGAATTTTCAACCTTAACGAGAACTTCATAAGATGCAAAAATTATGTGTACGATGTTATGTTTATGGAAAATATTGTTTTCTGTTTGCTAAATAAGAATGTGTATAATTGTATAGTGCCAGTATTTGTATGTATAATTTGGTATTCTATTGGCGCACACGAATTGGTTTGAAAAAAGCATTAATAAAGAAACCAATCTGAAACGACGACTCGACACATTCCATCCGTCTCGCACATCATTCTACGGAAAATAAAGATAAGGAGTCGCCATTATGACCTAAAGGTCTTTGTTACCAGGTCATAAACTAAAAAAAAAAAAAAGAGTCGCCATTTTGGATTCGTTTCTTTAATGGCGCGAGTTTTTTTACGTCATCGAGTATGATTTCAACCGTTATTTGCTATCCGAATTAATTATGGAAGATCACATGTTGTGTACAGAGTTAATGATGTGTTTTTGTGTCGCCTCGTGTGTATATGTATATATTTTGTAGTTGTTATAGTCTGTAAGCGCAGGTGTCGTCGTGTTCCTACCTTCGTCCCAATAAATAAACACAACCCACGTTCAATATGAGTTTTATTATAATTACTTTATTCAATTACCTCTGAGACAACCGGCAAACAAATAAGACAATGTTTCTTAATCTTATTTATAGAGAGCATAGATGGCGGGCGTAAACTGATGTAATAGCAAATATTTGTGATATTCATATAGTATAGTCCTCTCTTTTCGTCGCGGTCCGTACCTGCTATATTGCTAAAAGCGCATTCAGAATGGCGCGAAGACTCCTAAAGGCTAATAGAACTGCTTATACTTAAAATAGGCATAACTTTTATTGATATAATTTCAGTCGATGAAGTAGTATGCTCTGCTCAGCTGACTTATTCACCAACTTTCTTGACATTTACAGTGTACCTGCGAATACGGATGAAACTTGCATATCCATCGATGCTTTTGAAAACAAGTATCATTGGCGTTATAATAAAGCAGTGTTGGATCACTACTACTTTATTATATGCTGCTATAGGAGCTCGATAGCGCAAGTGGTTAGCGCGTTCGGTTGCGATCGTTGAAGTTAAGCAACTTTCGCAGTGGTCGGTCATCGGATGGGTGACCAAAAATTTACTATCTCACGCTCCTCCGTGCTTTGGAAGGCACGTTAAGCCGTTGGTCCCGGCTGCATCTGCAGTCGTTAGCCAATAACCCGCCAATCCGCACTGGGCCCGCGTGGTGGGTCATGGCCTAATCTCCCTATTCCATCTATAGGGAAGGCCTGTGCCCCAGCAGTGGGGATATTAATAAGGTGATGATGATGATGAATGGATCACTAAATAGCTCTGCAATTATCACTTTCATCTGTCAAAAGCAAATAGCCAATAGGCGAACTGTACCCCTAGCACGAACCATTATCGAATTCGAATAGTTTGCAAACCGAAATGTCAATGACAAATTTTGAATGGAAACTTGAACAGCAGCAATACACATTTGACAATGACATTTCGGACTCGCAAACGATACGAATTCGATATTGGTTCGTGCTAGGGGTACTGGTATAAATTCAACGGAGTGGGTGAAAACGCCAAGTGTATTTTTTTGAAACCACAACAAGTGCAACTTTATTTTAAAGTTTCACTTTAAAAGTATGGGGTGGTATAGGTATTTAAATGAAAACAAAACTGAAATTATGCATAAGAAAATAACTTTTTATTATTTATAAAATTAATTTCAATCTGGAGATAACATTGATTTGATAACAATGATTAAATTAACATTTAAGTTCATAAGAACCCAGACACGAGAAACTTAAATCCTCTACGCAAGATCCATCCAGCTCCAGAATGGAGTGCAAATAGGGTCATTAACAGTATTAAAAAGCAAGTGCCAAAAATACCAAAATAAAAACACGAAAAAGAACAGAAACAGCACCCTTAGTATGTGTTTGCGTTCACGAAAACTATCATAGTTTTCGTAATTGTAAATTATGTTTGTATGTCCATTTTGGTGAAAAGTAACCAAATATACTAAAATTTAAGAAGACTCAAATGATTTAATGATACAATTTAAACACTGTTTATTTGTATTGAAACGAAAACAATAAAATCAACGAGGGAGCTCACGAAAACTATGATAGTTTTCGTGATTGTAAAACTCGTACTAAGGGTACAGTTTTTTTATTAATTGTCGCATGACCGAAAACTGCCGGAATAAGCGGAAGTCTTTGACGTTACATACTAAATTCCATTCAATGGATACAACAAATACGTACACGACATTGATATATTGATAGATATTCCCTATGTTACACCGCGCTCCTTTGTTACACTTACCATTTATGACATTGAAAATTTTTGTTACAAAAGCTAATATTGTTTAATTTATCAGTCTTAACGTAACCACAAACATGACCACGTAATATTATGTAATTCGACAGCCAAACCTCCATTAAAATATAATAGGAAATAATATAGTTCAGTCAATCTAGACATTCAAAGGTACGGTTCAGAGTGAGTGAATAACATTTCAAAATTATCATCGTATTACATTACATCGTATATGTTGAATTATTTTACTCATTTTCAGCTTGATGTTAAGTTATGTACTTTCACTCTTATTTTTCTTAAAACTAGTTTTAACGGGTTAATGCACGAAACTTTTTTTTTTCAGGTCTGCTTCGCAAAGCAGAGCTGAAAAGGCTGCGAAACGTCAATAAATAAATTAACATTAACAGCTTTAACCCGTGAAAACTAGTTTTATTTAATGAGTGATGTGCGTGAAAACCTAAGAAACAAATATCTTATTTTTCTAATTTGACCGGATAAGCACTGTTACAACCATCTATATATATGCAGTAATTTTAAGAAACATCAATATTCTGTTGTATATATATTTAACTAGTGCTTGTGGACTAACAGAACATGGCATAAACCAAAACAACATACATAAAAGAGTGAATATTCATAATTTTGTTTTACACAATAATAATTACATAATCCTGCTACGTATTAAAGTCAAGCTTTGATAACATCGCTACAAATGATTTCATTCATCTTTAGCATGTCGCATGACATTTTTAAATTGTTATTAAAAAAATTCGACCTGAAATTGCATTGTGGTTTTATAAAACCACACCAATTTTTTGTTTTGTAATTAATTACATATATGTATAAACCAAATGAACACAATAAAAACTATAATTATAATGCACAAGTTTGTGACCCTTAGCACGAACCATCATTATCCATATATTATCATAATTCGAATAGTTGGCGAGTCCGAAATATCATTGTCAAATTTTGAATGGTAACTTGAACAGCAGCGCCACAAAGTACGTAACGAGAACTAAAAATCAATACACATTTGACAATGACATTTCGGACTCGCAAACGTTACGAATTCGATATTGGTTCGTGCTAAGGGTACAACTCGCTATAAATTATATTATGAACAATTCTGACCACATCACAAAGGAGAACACAAATTAGTGACGTTTCGTAAAAGAAATTGATACCATTGTAAGTTGTAACAAATTGTATAAAAATGATTATTAACAAACCACAATATATTTGTATTTTATTATGAAAAGTTATAAACTTTCTCATGAGCTGTAAAAATTCAACCATTAAAAAGGAGGTGGGAACAGGTGCCCCCCTGCTCTACACCTACACATACTAAATGTCATGCCCCCCATGCCCCCCGAGGTTCTATCAGCTGGCAAACTTGCCCCCCTTCGCTCCCTTCAAGGCGACTCTTTTTGGATTAATCACAGTTAGAATAATGAAAATTGAAGGATTACTTATTACCATTTTTTTATAGCTTATTTGTGTTCTCAAACTTTGATGTTGTGATGAATCAATGTTCATTTTGAAAGACTACGGCATACATAATTTATAAGTCAATAAAGTTGATTTTACTTCCTTTAAAATATATAAACTTAGTAGTAAACATAATTGGACACGGCCAAAATTATAGTTTGCCAACTGTGATGGACTACTCATACGTACAGTAATAGCTTTTGGAACGCTGAGCGTTTTATTGCTAACTCTATGTATCGCCGCACACGGGTCATCGACCTCAACCACAAAACGCCGCCACCGGCATATTTCTTGTAGTTTTCATACATTTTATATGGACTCGTGACACACAGTACGCCGGTGGCCGCCACACGCTACAAATGGTCGTTACTCGCCAGTGGCGGCGCTAGGCGTCGGCAACGTCGGCCACCGCTGACGGCCTCGCGCCTGAGGGGGCCTCGCAAAAAATTTTTACAAGTTACCTGTTTATTTTCGTTTTTCCTGGCCTGGCTTAAGTAGCCGACCCCGAACAATTCGGGGAAAAAGCTAAGCAGATGATAATGACTTTTGTTATTTTCGAACACGTGCGTGATGGAAGCGAGTAGTACTTTACGGGTATTCAGAATCGTCTGTCTGGCAACACTATTTTTGTAATTAAACTATGTTTGTAATTATTTTTCGTCATCATTTGATTATCAACAATAAAACTCTTGCGTTTACTCATGCGTTATTTTATAATATGGCTCACTTAATTTAACGGTGTTTACTGCGAAATCAAATAGGCCTCGCGAACTTGACGTCGCCGACGTCCACATGTGGTCTAGCGCCGCCACTGTTGCTCGCTTCTCGTAGCCCGCACCGGCCACTTAATGCGCCGATACAAAACGCCGCCACACGTGACTCGCGCGATTCCCCACCCCTCTCTCCCTTACCTTAGTCGGCCGCTGTCGCGCGCTTCAGCCACTTTTCCAACTTTGAACTGTTCCAATCATTCCAACAGGTTTTCTATATTAAATAAATCATGATTGTATTGACGTTGTAATAACATAATGATTTGTAAATGTTGTTACATTATGCTTTTAATGTTGTGGAGTTTTTTTTCGCT
Organism: Chilo suppressalis; assembly: GCA_902850365.2. Classification (NCBI taxonomy): domain Eukaryota; kingdom Metazoa; phylum Arthropoda; class Insecta; order Lepidoptera; family Crambidae; genus Chilo; species Chilo suppressalis. Next base: position 778,997 of record OU963919.1, read on the forward strand.
TCAAAAGTGTTGTACTATACATCCAATTTGAATCAAGATATATTGATTTCTGATTTCTTTAGTAGCCGCTTCTAGCTTCTCGTGGCGGCGTTTGTGGCGTGTGGCCCGCGTGCGGCGATACTAACCTAAGCTTACCTGATTTTCAGGCAAAGTTCCCCAAAAATATATGAACAGATGCAAGATTCTCTTCTCCATTTTTTCCACAAATTCAATATTTACAATTATGCAGGTGCTTATAATTTAATAAAAAAAAAAAACAATAATTGCGCGTTTCTTTCGCGATTATGCAGTAAGGCACTATACGTAGTGTAATAACGGTGCCCAATTTTTTCCGATAGATTTAAAAAAAAATCAAAGTTTCATATTCTGTGCCACTTACTTGGTTATTTATTAATTTTGACAGAGAAAGAAAAATATATTTATTTATTCATTATATTATAGTTATTTATATTACTTGTGATATCAATTATTGCATTTAAATAAGTTGGACCTCAATCACTCTTTTCACGTAAAACAAATTGGTTGTCTGTTTACAGACGACAGTTTTACGTGATAACGTCATAAAGAAGCATTGCTGAAAAATTGCATAATGGTGTCGATTCTGGCATGATTCTCTAAAGCTAAACTTAAATTTGACAACGGTGCATCCTTGTCATTCTCTATACAGAACGACAAGGAGAGACTGATGTTAAATTTAGTTTTAAGTTTAGAGAATCACGCCAGAATCGACACCAATTGCTAGCTCTGACGTCACGCGAGGATAGAGATAAATATAATGCGATTCAACTAAGAATAGGATCGACTGGGCGCCATTTTGTGATGTCAAAGCTGTCACTTGAAACAAAATAGGTAGAGTGAGCAATAAAAGTTTTTCTTCGATAAAACTTATTTACTAAGATTGAGTGAGAAAAAACATCAGATTTTATTAATAAAATTTATTTACTAAGATTGAGAAAAAAACACCGATTTTTAATAACATTTATGACTGTGTGAGTAAAAATATTGATCGGAATCTAGCTCTTCAATTGCGCTCAGCTCTGCATAACTACCGGAGTTGTCATCGTCGTCATGTTTGTTTACAAATGTTTGGTTTTTTCTAGAATTAGCGGAGTGCTAAAAAAGAGTTCCAAGATTTTTTGCAAACCGTACTTTTCAAGCGTCATTTGACAGATGGAGGGCATTGGCTTTCCTATTCTTATTTGAATCGCATTATATGTAGCCGCCTCGGTTTGGGCCAATCGTGCCTCTCTATCGCTTGTTCCGCGCTCTCGCTCGCACGCGCAGCCTCGGGCGGAACGTGACACTTTTTCGTGCGTGCAGCCGGTGCTCATCGATTTATAACACGTTATCACGTCAAAAACTAGAAAATTATTTATCATAATTTAAATTATTATTATGTAACATTAAATTAACTATACCTAATTAATTTGGATAGAAATTCACCCGAATCAAGGTTGCAGTACCACAAAAATATAAGTATTTTAAATTTTCTACACTTCTTACTGAGCCCGATTTCACCATGTCGATATATGTCACTGACATATTATGTAATATCGAAGGATGAATAAATGAATATTAGAATATTTCCAACACTCACACCAATTAGCCTAACCTCAAAATAGGCTTGCGTTATGTGATACTTGGGTAACGGATAGAATACATATACTGATAACATATATAAGTATATTTAAATAGAAATACATATTAAACATCCATGATTGGATTACAAACGCTCGTATATGTGATAAATCACACAAACATCTGCCTCCGCCGGGTTCGAACCCGGGACCTCTCGAGTAGATAACAACTTAAAACCAGGCGTACAAATAACTCGGCTACGTAGGTCGTCAAATTTAAGAGAGAATTATTCGTTATTTGCAAACGTTCCTGTCAGACCCCTCTTTCCCAGTGGGCACTTTAGGCAAGTGCCCAGGGCCCCGCGATGGATAGGGGCCCCCCTCAGATCAAATACAAAGTCCCTAGTTCCTGTTAGATCACCAAACGGGGGTCATAGGGGCCCCATTATCCTAATATGCCCAGGGCCTCCAATAGGTCAAAGACGGCACTGGTTCCTGTATAAAAACTCATCTTTTCATGCTTTCGCAGGACGCGGAGAGTAATCTTGTAACTAACGCCGAAAACACTATTATCGTACCGCAAATCTGACACAGCCCCGAGCACATGTCAGGAATTATCGACAGCTTATCAAATATGTCGACTTACTCTTGTTTCGCAACATTAATGTCACTGAAGTAAGATTCGGACAATAGGCATGATGACGGGGTATAATAAACGAAATTATATTTAGTCCGTCAGTTAGATGATCAAAAAATAATGGACACGTATTTTTCTCGTCAAAGTTTGGGAGTAGGGGCTCGTGACGTCACTTTTGAGTGAATTTTCACTTATAAGTGTACTCAAACGTGACGTCATGCGACTTTTCAAATCAATATTTCTCTGCAATGTTTATATTATGTGAAAAAAGAAAAAATACGTGTCCAATACTTTTTGATAATCTACCTGATAAACGAAGAAAAAAAATATTCATCATCCCTATTGTAACAAAATTTCATTTTTATGACATATGTCGACTTGGATAAATAGGGCCCTGGTGTAACCTAACCTAACCTAAGTATAACCTTTCCAAGGATTGCATACCCAAAGTAATAATCAAATCCAAATTGTAGATGATTATTATTGATAAGAAAAATATATTTTCTTAAAGACCTACTATAAAATCACAGCAATCAATTTAGAAATCACAAGATTTTGACGTGACAACGTCTTAAATTAGGTTGCGGCTGGGAGTCACTTATGAAAAAGTGTAACGCTCGGTAACGTTACGATGAGTTTAAGTTTACATGTACAATGGTGTCAATTCTGACACGATTCTCTAAACCTAAACTTAAATTTGACAACAGTGTATCCTTGTCATTCTCTATACGGAATGAAAACGAGAGATTGATGTTAAATTTAGTTTTAAGTTTAGAGAATCCCGCCAGAATCGATACCAATGTTTTAGTAAACAAAATATATTTCTATAGTTAAAATTTGTGCAATTCTTATTTTCATTCAATTCCTTGTTCCTATTGTGCAATTTAATTATATTCATATCAATAAATATTCTACCGAGAAAAAGACGTTGTCACGTAAAATCTTCGCCCGTAACACCGACTTTACAGGCAACCATTTTTTTATGAAAAATAAACAAAAACACTGCTCTTTTCCGATAACAATCACCGTTCAAACCCTGGAGACACTTCAATCAGATCACACTTCCCTTCATACATAATCATGAATTCTTTTTCATCGGTAACATCTCTTCAAGGTTCACTAAATCTTGGGTAAATTCTAATAGAAGACATCGAGGTGCACATAATCTTGAATCATTTTTCTTTAAGGCGACCGCTTCGTCACTGCGTGGGATTGTTCGGGTTGTACAGTTTCCTCATACGAGGCCTGACGTGGGCGCGGGGTAGCGACGCTTGCGACGAGGGAGGGGGCAGGGGAGCGGGGAGGGGGGCGGGGAGGGAGAGGGGGAGGGGGGGAGGCGCGCCGCCAGAGCGCAGCGAGCGCCGCGGGGGGGCAGGGGGAGGAGGGGGAGATGCTGCTGGAAGGAAACATACTTATGTAGGTATGACATATATATTTTGGAGTTTACTCCTTAATAATCGATTTGCATATATAAGGGGCCCGGTATGAGAAAAATGTGAGGAGTGAAATCTATCTTAGAATGACCTCGTTACGTTTTTACTGTCTACGCTGTAGCAGCCGTAGTGCTACACCGTAGCACAGTATCGTAGCGTACCTTTATTTATGCACATCTGAAATTGACTATTGTAAAAATATTTCGTCGATTAGTTAAAACAAATGTATATGAAATGAATAAATATATATTTATATATGTATATTATTTTCATTAATTGGTTAATTTACCCTTTCATACAGTATCAATCTTTTTTAAGTTAAATAAACTCTTTTTGCGAGACTATCGAACTTAAAAAGTAAACTCCAGTCGTGCGTCGGAGCTGACACACACAATATTTTTACAGGTAAACCGCTTAACTGAGACGTCGCCTGCGGGGTACAGGGTGTGGTCCCCCACAGACGACGGCAAGGAATGTGCCCGCCGCTCGCACCTCTCACGTCACGGTGCCCGGTTTCTGTTGTAGGGGAGGGGGGGAGGGGGGGGGGGGGGGGGGGGGGGTGTCATATAGTCGTTGTCAAGACACAGTGGGTACAGATTGCGAAGTACTGATTATGAAGTGGGTACAGATGGACCCAGCCTGGGGGGGGTCATGAGGTGGGGGGGGGTCATATAGTCGTTGTCAAAACACAGTGGGTACAGATTGCGAAGTACTGATTATGAAGTGGGTACAGATGGACCCAGCCTGGGGGGGGGGGGGGTCATGAGGTTGGGGGGGGGGTCATATAGTCGTTGTCAAAACACAGTGGGTACAGATTGCGAAGTACTGATTATGAAGTGGGTACAGATGGACCCAGCCTAGGGGGGGGGGTCATGAGGTGGGGGGGGTCATATAGTCGTTGTCAAAACACAGTGGGTACAGATTGCGAAGTACTGATTATGAAGTGGGTACAGATGGACCCAGCCTAGGGGGGGGTCATGAGGTGGGGGGGGGGGTCATATAGTCGTTGTCAAAACACAGTGGGTACAGATTGCGAAGTACTGATTATGAAGTGGGTACAGATGGACCCAGCCTAGGGGGGGGGGGGGTCATGACCCCCAAGACCCCCCCCCCCCGGCGGCTCAGCGAATACACTATAGCAGAGGACTTTGTTAGATTCCGCACTTTCGTTGTGTCTGCACTGGATATGCTTCAAAAACAAGTGGAATTCCTGACTCAGGAAGCTAATCGGCGTGAAATACGTAGTCGGCGGCGTATGCTTCTCGTGTACGGAGTGGCCGAGCAAAAGGATGAAGCTGTTGCAGATATGTTCCTCAGCTTGGCAATACAACGGCTCAAGCTTACTACTCTGTCTAGGCAAGATATTGGCCGCATTCACCGGATTGGCAGACCTATGGATGATAAACCCAGGCCTATTTTGGTTAAGTTCTTTGATGCATCTTTAAGGAACAAGGTCTGGTTTACCAAAATACATCTGAAAGGTTCTGGTATAACTTTAAATTTGAAAAGGGTAAAACGTGTACAGTTGAAGACGGTATATATTGAAGTGAGTAAGTGTCAAATATAAACAAACATTACGGCGGGTACACATTGGGCGCTCGGCGTTGCGTTGAGCCCGCGTTGATTGCATAAACACGCCGCGCTCGGCTGGGCGTTCGGCGAGCGTTTTGTAGGGTGTGTTTCTAGCAGTACGAAAATGGATGCCGAAGTGATTACTTGTGTGTGGCTCCTCTACCGTCGCTATAAAAGACGGCGTATTTTTTTTTATTTTACGTCTTTTTAGCGTCTTATTTTTTTTATAATCGGGCCATTTCATGTCCTAAATAGCTGGTCGCTTTTGGATTTCATCAATAAAGAAATCTGTGTCTGTCATAATGTTCGTGTCTATTTTTCCGTTGAACTGACGTCTACACTACACCAAAGCGCGTACTAAGTATCTCGAAGCGCGCAGCTAACGCCCGCGCAACGCGCGATCATACGTAAAATATGAGAACGTGCGTTTAACGCACGCTTGACCAGAATCGCGCGCTTGCATGTGTACACTTCAATAGAACTCCTGTGTTGCCGACCTCTTTTATAGATTTAGTTTTTATGGTTTTTTGAAGTGTTTTTAAAGTATTGACATTTTTATGATTTTTGCTATCAAAATTGTTATTGTGTGTCATAGTCTTTGCTTGTCATCAGCTTAAATATTATTTTGTGTTTAAAATCGTGTTAATAAACCCATTACGTCCTAAACCCTAGCCTACATTTTTCATTCCACTAGCTCTCCGCTTCATCCTGGTTCTCGAAACGCGCGTTAGCAAAGCGCGCGTTGGAAAACGCTTAATGTGTACACCACTTAAAAAGTATAAAAATAGAATACAATAGGTTCTACAATTAGCCAGTTACAATATTATCGTGCTCTCCCACAGCCGAGGACTCAGTTAAGCGGTCTACTTATAGTTATCAGATAAAATATTGAATATGATTAAGACCTATTCCACGGTAATATTATCTATACAGTATTGTGACTCCGCCCTGTCCTTGAAAATAAATGCCTACACCGAACGCTGCGTTGGCACGCGGTAGGGCCGCCCGCCTACAGTATTTTATGTAGTTTTGTTTTTAACGCGAGTGTAGGTAGATTACTCGTTTGTCTCTTTTTTCATCCTAACCACTTATTTATATATTAATCCAGATATTTTGCCCGATGGAAAAACCGAAATACCTAAATATTAGAAACAAATAACGTACTAGTAGATAGGTATTCTATAAAGGTAAGACACCTTTCCAATATTTCAGGTAATTTAAAAAATGATATCTCTGGGTGTGTTATTGAAGAGTTCAAGCAACCAAAAACAGCAATTGTGCTGTTGTACGATATTGATCGTCGTTTGTTCTTTTCCATACTAAATTATGTAGGTATCAACTTAATTAAATCAAATATTTACAATACAAAACGCACGTTTAAGCACGGCTAACTGCATAAAAACAATTCAGACTATTCGGTCGTCGTTGCGGCGCGGCGGCGCATTCGCGACTGGGTGCCCGCCGAGAGCCCCTCGAACTCGAGTGCTGTAGGTATGACTCACTTTCCGACCGTTTGTATGAAGATAGAATACTGTATGATATTATTACCGTGCCTATTTCAGACGGATGTTATCCAGCGTACCAACCAAGGTGAGCTTTGTGGAAAGTTGGTTTCCATCCACGTTATGATTTTCGGCTACACGGATGTAATCCAAGCGCCAACACGCATTCACGAGCCGTCTTCTGGCGTGAAAACACGTATGCACTTGTATCATGAGCGGACTGTATTAGTGACCATGTTGTAGAAATGGCTCCAAAATTGTCTAACTTTCATAAAGTGGCCATTGCCTCAGGAGTTTTGTGTGCAATAGACGACGAAAAACAACACAAAGAGAATGTCTCATAAGCATGGGAGATCTCTATAGAGATCAATTAGTTCGCTAGTAATATCGCGTTCGCGACTGGCCTTCGGATGACATTTTTACATGCATACGTGCGCACCCGCTGACTGCCACAGCGCAACTGTAGGCTTGTTGAACATATATCGATGTATCGATATTTTTTGTTCGATATATCGATATTTTTTGCCGATATATCGATACATCGATACAAAATAACTAATATCGAAATTCGTATCAAAAACGATATTTTTTTTTAATTATTAGCGGCATATGACGATCTAACTAAATTCGTATCTGGAAAAATCGTAACTGGATCTCAGATTAATAATATTCAACATATCTATGATCTGTGCTGTATTTAGTATTGTCTATTATTTGTAAATCTGTTTCGCTGGTGAATTGGTTGTGCTGATTTCCATTATATTCTGCGAAGTGTGTGACTGTCCAGTCTTGTTAACGAAAGAGACCCTGCAATCATTTAACTGAGAGGCCCTGCAATCATTTTCATCATTCGAAAATAGGGTCTATTTTTAGGGAGATAATTTTCATTCCATTATTATTCCGCGTATCATATTTCGTGAGCTACTGTACGATATTTTTGGGAAAATTGGTCCGATATATCGATGTTTTTTTCGCGATATATAGAAGCCGATATTGATATTTTTTAAAAGATCGATGCATCGATATATCGATTTTTTTCAACTTTCGACATCCCTACGCAACTGTCTTTGGTTGGATGTAATCCGCCGGACAAACGGTTGTAATCCACGCGCTCCAACCGCGGATGTAATCACGCATCCGTAATCCAAGGACATTGAAGGTCAAATCAAAATTTGTATTACATCCTTCGTCTAGATGGATGGCAACGGGCAAGGTCACCATCGGTCGGTACGATGGATTTCATCCGTCTGGCTTAGGTCTTAGAGATCGTTCATTAATCGCGCGAGGTTAGAAAATGAAAAATCATGAAATATTAAGGATGTTACACATCAAAAATATAACTAAAATTATTCCTGTTGAACAAACTAGTAGTCGAGTACGAAAAAAAGGGTCTCCATATGAAATCTGCACTGCCGTCTTTTTTGACATTGGTGCCTTTAAGATGTTGCTGTTCCACCTATCTCACATCTATGTAATTATTACATATTATAGTTGGATACGTACTGATTTATACGGGTTTTGTTTGGTCGGTGTACCTCAAGAAATAGCTACTAAAAACCACCCCTATTTTTTTCAATATTTTTTTTTGCAGCCCTGTAGTTATTTCAAAAATTATAAAAAAAATATGAAATGTAAAGCTAATTGAGAGCTTTCATTTCGCGTTGGTTTCATGCGAATTTCTATCATAGTTTCGTAGAAAAATAATTATGAAGTTAGGGGTTGCAACTTTCATTTTCCCAAAACGAATGGAGTTAGAGTTTTTATAATTGGCCAAAAATTATCTTAAACCACTAGCAACATCTCAAAGGCACCAATGTCAAAAAAGACGCCAGTGCAGATTTCATATGGAAACCCGGCGAGACCCTTTAAAATACTCACCGATTGTAGTGTTAACGTTGCTCTTCCTCGCTCTGAGTATCCGCTCCTTCCTCTCGGGGGAAGGGGAGGGGGACCGTGACAGCGCGGGGGGTCGGGCGCGGGCGCGCGCGGGGGACGGGAAGGGGGAGGAGGAAGAGGACGAGGCGCGCGCGGGGGCGGGGGAGCGGGAGGGGGCGCGGGAGGGGGCGCGGGAGGGGGAGGGGGGGGAGCGCGTGTGCGAGCGGGGGGGGGAGTGTCCGCGAGCGGCCCACGCGCTGCGTACGCGCGGTACTACGCATAGCGGGTTGGGCGCGGAGCTCTTTTTGCGGGATTTGATTTCGCCTGTGGATAAAATTTATAGTTATCACATCATAAGCGGCCCGAATGTGCGCTGAACATTGAGCCAGCAGTGGCGATCACTAAACGCGACCCGGCCCGGCCCAGGGCACGATAATATTATCTATACAGTATTGTGACTCCGCCCTGTCTTTGAAAATAAATGCCTACACCGAACGCTGCGTTGGCACGCGGTAGGGCCGCCAGCCTACAGTATTTTATGTAGTTTTGTTTTTAACGCGAGTGTAGGTAGATTACTCGTTTGTCTCTTTTTTCATCCTAACCACTTATTTATATATTATTCCAGATATTTTGCCCGATGGAAAAACCGAAATACCTAAATATTAGAAACAAATAACGTACTAGTAGATAGGTATATAAAAAATATTCTATAAAGGTAAGACACCTTTCCAATATTTCAGGTAATTTAAAAAATGATATCTCTGGGTGTGTTATTGAAGAGTTCAAGCAACCAAAAACAGCAATTGTGCTGTTGTACGATATTGATCGTCGTTTGTTCTTTTCCATACTAAATTATGTAGGTATCTACTTAATTAAATCAAATATTTACAATATAAAACGCATGTTTAAGCACGGCTAACTGCATAAAAAACAATTCAGACCGTTCGGTCGTCGTTGCGGCGCGGCGGCGCATTCGCGACTGGGTGCCCGCCGAGAGCACATCGAACTCGAGTGGCGTAGGTATGACTCGCTTTCCGACCGTTTGTATGAAGATAGAATACTGTATGATATTATTACCGCGCCCAGGGGTTCCCGATCACCGCTCGAACGCTTCGGTAGTTTTCCAATTACAGCACTAGAGCGCATTATGCGGCATAATGCTTATCGTTGAATGTTTCAACTGCAGCAACGCTTCGTACAATCGAGCACACTCAAAAGTAATGCTTATCGTGTGATGCGTGCGATCGTACCAACTCAGTGACAGAAAATCAACAAGTGTTTTTTCTTTAAGTTGGCATTGATCGAAATGTTTTATTTATATAATATCGTTAGTAATATTATTTATTGTTGAAAAAATATTAAAGCTTTCGTTTCATTATAGTTCTTTTCAAAACTGGGGAAAAAAAAAGAAATATAAGTATGGATGAAGGGACAAACATTGACTTTTTTTTCAACACTGAACTTTGCGCACTCTGCTGGTGCATTTGAAAACTAATTCACGTTCCAATTAAGCATCAGCATAATTCGGCATTGTGCGGCACTGAGTCGCATTATGCTCTGTAATTGGAAAACCACCTTCGTTAGCACCTGTCCTGTACACAATGAAAATGTGTACAGGACTGTGTATGAAAAAAAATGTGTGCGTGTACTAGTGTACACACGTAAGAAGTGAAACTTCTTTATGGCCTTATTTTTTTCGAAAAATGATCTACATGCAACTTTCCAGAAATATATATATAGGCGTGCGCTAAGATTTTTCAAAAACTCACCCACTAAAGGGGTATAACTACACCTTACCTTACCTTGTGTGAAACACGAATATTTATAAATTTTTAAATATTATTGTATTATTTAAAAATATTTTTATAACAACGATATACAAATGTCGATACTTTTTTTTTTAAAGTTGACAGAAGAAGCAATATTTCGGATGAGGTAAATAGTGCTCTTTTAAAAAAAAGATGGCGCGTAACCAAAAAACGTGACGCGTAACCGAAAAAAATGTGACGGTAAATTTTTTTCCAACGCCGATAAAGAAGTTTCACTTCAAAAACTCAACCGCAGCTTGTGGACGCGTATAATGGCCGCACCTAGTGGCTCCGTGTGCGCTCTCTAATAATCTTTTATATAAAATTCTCGTGTCACAATGTTAGTTACCATACTCCTCCGAAACGGCTCGACCGATTTTAATGAAATTTTAAATGCACATTCAGTAGGTCTGAGAATCGACTACTATCTATTTTTCATCCCCCTAAGTGATAAGGGGTGTCCACCCATATATATCATTTATTTAGATTATTTGGATGTATTTTTTTTTCTTTTAAGTTTTAATAATGTAGCATTACAAATTATCACCCTTCTATCACCAAACCCCTATTTTTAAAGAAAATCCCAAGAAATAATTGATATGGCTAAACATTTTGTGTATGACATTATAACCTAACCTAACTTGACCTTTGATTTTTAATTATTTTATTTGATGAAAATTATTAAATTTAAAATAATGTAATGTATTAAATTAAATAAATGATTAGGTGTATTTTTTAGTGACATGTGCCTATTTCTATAATAATTGATTATGTATTGTTATTATGACTATGAGTTATGTTGCTCGAAATAAATGAATTTTATTTTATTTATTTATTTTAAACAACATTTGCCAAGTCAGTTAGTAGTTTTATAAGAGTTGATATAGAGAGTCTCTCTTAGTAACTAGACCTACGAACCACTCGTCCCCGGAGGTCGTCAATTAGATAATAATATTCTAAAGAAAACATAACTAGAAAAAAATCCACGCGGACCAGGCAGCAGACGGGACTCGAACCCGCACCCACTGCCGGATTTAGGGGAGGGCAACCGGGGCGAAAGCCCCGGGGCCTCCACAAACGGGGGGGGCCCACAATAGAGACTTTGAAAAAAATCTTTCAAATTCCAACTACACACATCAAAAGTGTCTAGGGATCAACATATATTTTTGCAATAACTTTTCTCCTGATTGATATTAATTAAAATTTTCTTTAAGGATTCATCAAATAAAGTGTTTTCGTTTGTCACAGTAACGATAAACCAAGTCACCTTTGCATTAATAAAGAAATTTGCCATTTTCCTAATAAAGGGATTTTTGACATTTGAACCACTAACACAAAAGTTCGAAAAAAAGACTGAAATAACAGTTTTCTCTAAAATTTTATTGGGTAACTTAAACAATTAATAATCCGTATTTCTACCGCGAACACTAACAACACAAGAACATCGGTTTGGCATACTCAAAATGAGTTCATCCAAATCACGCTGTGGAATGGCCGCCCATGTTCGTTGCAACAACAAAAAAAGGTCTTCTTGCGACTGGATACCCTCCATATTCGGCAGAGCTCTTCTCTGTAGCATATCCCATGCATGCTCAATCGGGTTCAAGTCTGGCGACTGAGCAGGCCAGGGCAGGACATTGATGTTAGCTGCGGCGAGAGTCTGTCTTACAACTCTTGCGGTGTGCGGTCGTGCATTATCATGCATTAACTGAAATAAGGGACCGATTTGCACTTGTAGAGGAACGATGACGTCTGATACAATCGTCTCAGCATAAATTTGAGCGTTGAGGTTGCCTCTGATCCAAATCAACTCAGTTCTTCCGCCGATCCAAATACCCGCCCATACCATGATGGTTCCACCACTATAAGGATGGACTTCCTGGCAGGATTTTAATCGCTGTTGGCGTCCAGGGGTTCTCCAGTGTCGTATACGTCTTGTATCCGGTCTCATACCAAAACGAGACTCATCAGAAAAGCACACGAAACGCCATTGTTCTTCTGCCCAATTTCTGTGTTCAAGAGCCCATTGATATCGAATCCTACGATTGTGCATTGCTATAGGTGGTACCCGTAGCGGTCTTCGGGAATGAAAGTTCACTTCATGCAAGCGGTTTCTGACTGTTTGGTCGCTAATTAAGTTCCCTGAAGAGTGATGAAGCCTCACGGCTAACATCATGGCGGTTATTGTTGGAGCTCTTCGAGTTAAGATTTGAATGTATCGGTCTTGTCTCCGTGTGGTGCAGCGATACCGTCCTCCATGGCGCTCAGCCACGGTACCAGTGCTTCGGTATCGTGTCCAAAGTCGACTGATAACACTCTGACTTGAATTCAGAGCTAAAGCCACAGTACGTTGCCGGGAACCAGCTTCTATCATTCCCACGGCTCTGAGCATTTCTTCCCTGCTTAAATGACGTCGCCGCTCCATAATAACGTTGGTTTTAATCAGTAGTAGGGAAACAGTAGCACTAATAATGTCTTCAATGCGTTGTATGTTTTTATAGGGAAAATATTGACAGCTGATTTTCATCTTTTACTCGAATTTGATTCACAGTTCCTGATTCAAATTATGAAATGCACCAAAAAGGATCCATATAAATTTATAAAATCATAAATTTATTACAAAGCCACATCTCAATCTCAAGAAATCCGCATAAAAATGCTTGATCCCTAGACACTTGATGTGTGTAGTAAACACTAGTAAACATCTTTTCCTTTGATATTTTTTTTTGCTCTTTTACCTTTACCTACAGCCTATAATACTTTGTACATGTAACATACATGATTATTTGATTATATTAATCTTAAATAACAGAAATCATTGATCTATATTTGTTCACTCCAATCAGGCAATCAGTGAAATATCAAAATCTCAAATGGCCCTGATAAGCACTTCCAATTCACTACCCATCTTGAGGGAGTACCCCAATCGCTTAATGGCTGAGTGGGGTGGTACTTGCCGGCCGGGCCGAATTTAAGGCAGGGCAGGTGGGGCTGTGGCCCAGGGGCCTCCACAACAGCTTAAGAAATAACAACATTTCGATGGGTCAACAAGAATACAAATCCTAAGTGGCCCGGGGCCTCCACAATCCTAAATCCGAGCGAATGCACTGACCAATTATGCTACCGCGGCCCTCACGGACCGCGTCGAAATTCTCCTAGCCATTCTTAAGCTGCAAGGCAGCGCCATCTCTTCGCATTATAGGTAACCTTCTTTAGATTTAAACATCAAGCAGTTACATGCTTTAAAATAATAAAAATTATAATAATATTCTGTTAAAATAAACAGATTGTATAACTACCAAGTATTTAAAGAATATCTCAAACATGTTTGTAGTATTAAAATAATCGTTTCACAAATAAAAAATGCTATTGGCCCATGAGGGGATCGAACCCGCGACCTTCGCGTTATTAGCACGACGCTCTAACCAACTGAGCTAATGGGCCGATGTGTCGATTGACCAAATTTATCATCTTTTTACACTCTGCTCTAGCTATCATCATTTCATTTTCAGTTTATTGTGTACATTATAAAATTATGACCCAGATAATGTTAATCCAACCACAAATCGCTGTACATTATTTTATTGAATAATAACTACTATCGATTTGAACATTGTAAACATTATCACGGCTGGTCTTTTTTGTTTAAATAACTATTTTTCATTTGGTTCCATATTGTTAGTGTTCTTAACTAATGATTCTAAACTAGCAAACCAGTGAACCAAATGTTCACCAAAACCTGATTTAAAAAAAAAATGTATTTAATTAATTGAGAACTTCGGAGATTTTGTGTGGTTTCGTTTGAAATAGAAATCACGTGATTTCTCGAAAACCGGAAGTGCTACGTTACTCACATCCGGTTTGTAGTCTTATCAGACTATTCTCAACTTATAACTTAAACATTCTCTTTATCTATCTCTTACGGTTTGGCCGCTGAAACAGCACCACGGACGGACGGACGGACGGACTTGTCTAATAGATAAGAGATGTTACTGGTGTCCGGGTGACCGGCACGTAAGTTGATTTCTTTACAATAGATGTCGCTAAGTGCGACTAAACGTGATTCATGTAAGTTGATTTTTCTGAGAGATAAACTTTTTTAATGTAATATAAATAGGGATGATGACTAATTTTTTTCTTCGTTTATCAGGTAGATTATCAAAAAGTACTGGACACAATTTTTTTTTTATTTACATAATATAAACATTGCAAAGATATATTGAAAAGAAAAGATTTGAAAAGTCGCATGACGTCACGTTTGAGTACACTTATAAGTGAAAATTCACTCAAAAGTGACGTGACGAGCCCCTACTCCCAAACTTTGACGCGCTATAACTTTGTCATTTTTTGGTTGATTGCCCAAAGAAAAAATACGTGTCCATTATTTTTTGATCATCTAACTGATGGACTAAATAGAATTTCGTTTACTGTACCCCGTCATCACCCCTACTATCATGTTTGTGTACGATAGCGCAATAAATAAATATTGTATTCTACCACATACATGATAGTACTTTTATACTGATAATTAAAGCAATTCGTGCAAAATTATTCCCTAACCATTCAAAAATATCAAAAATGCACAACATTAATATTCATGTTACCTATCACTTAGCCGGCACTCCCGGAGTGCAACCCGACGTTTTTTTTATTTGATGGAAATTAATGAATTTGAAATTATGTAATTTATTAACATATTTTTCTTTGTGACAACTAAATTATTAGGTATATTAAATTTCATAACTACTGTTTTGAATGAATTTCAAATTAAATAAATTACTAGCAAACCAGTGAACCAAATGTTCACCAAAAAAAAATGTATTTAATTAATTGAGAACTTCGGAGATTTTGTGTGGTTTCGTTTGAAATAGAAATCACGTGATTTCTCGAAAACCGGAAGTGCTACGTTACTCACATCCGGTTTGTAGTCTTATCAGACTTTTTTAACTTATAACTTAAACATTCTCTATATCTATCTCTTACGGTTTGGCCGCTGAAACAGCACCACGGACGGACGGACGGACTTGTCTAATTAAATAAATTATGAGTTGCATTTTAGTGACATGTACCTATTTCTATAATGATTATGAGTTATTTTGCTCGTAAATAATGACATTTATCTTTATTTATTTATAACTGGTGCACGCGTGCCCCGCGCACAAGGTCTTTCCAACCTCTTTCCGTGTTCTGTAGATTTTTCCACACAATATTTGCCGATGACGATACATTACGGAGCTGTCAAATTTCGTAATTGCGGAGCAGAAATATATAGTACTAGCTGACCCAGCGAACTTCGTACCGCCCTAAAAAATAGGGGTTGTCCAGCGGACAAAATTGTGAATCTAAACCATTCTCAGATCCCCTTGAACACACACAAAAAAATTCATCAAAATCGGTCCAGTCGTTTAAGAGAAGTTCAGTGACATACACACTCACAGAAGAATTA
Organism: Chilo suppressalis; assembly: GCA_902850365.2. NCBI lineage: Eukaryota > Metazoa > Arthropoda > Insecta > Lepidoptera > Crambidae > Chilo > Chilo suppressalis. Next base: position 794,847 of record OU963919.1, read on the forward strand.
TATATATAAAGACTAGTGGCCCGCCCTCGCTTCGCTTCTTCGGTGTAGAGCTGTAGTGTAGACTATAGTTTTTGTTCTCAGGCTTGTATTATACACATTCTTCTAATACCTAATTACAATAGCTAACTCGCTATGTCCCAGCATTTTAAATCTGTATATCTTCGAAAATTTTCATTCAAATTACATGCGTTAAAGAGCCAAATTGGTCTATATTAAATGCACAATGTATTTAAGGTACTTAATTGGATAAGGATGAATGTTATATTGCTGAATATCGCTTCGTAAATAATCTATTATTTCTCGTAAAAAGTATAGGATAAAAAATGGTTATTGTGGATTATTCCTAAGAGATAGACATATACCATCGCGAACTTTATTGTAGACCTTTTTAAGGTGTACAATATTGTAGTACATTATTTTGATCTATCTCGTACGGTTCAGCCAGAGCGTTAGCAATGTAAGCGCAAAAAATGTGTTTATTTACGACCTTACATTAAAAACCTCTAAAATTATCAGTGTGTCTCTACTATATTATGCATGTATTATACATATAAACCTTCCTCTTGAATCACTCTATCTATTAAAAAAAATGTGTGCGTGTACTAGTGTACACACGTAAGAAGTGAAACTTCTTTATGGCCTTATTTTTCGAAAAATGATCTACATGCAACTTTCCAGAAATTGGTTAAATAAAGTTAAATTAGATAAAGTTTAAACAAAAGGATTTTATTATCATAGACATGAATACAAACTGCCTATGAAACTGTTATGATTACACGGCTCAGTAATCTAAGGCACATGTTCCACCTCCGACGATGAACGATAAGCGAGTAGAAACTAAAAACGAATTGGCAGTCCTGAGTTAAAATGCACGCGCACGGCTTTTGACAGCCAAGCCAGCTTAACCGAGCGAGTATAGCTGAGCGAGTATCGCTGAGCTAGTATCGGTGAGCGAGTATCGCTGAGCGAGTATCGCTGGGCGAGTATCGCTATGCGAGTTTGGCTGAGCGAGTATCGCTATGCGAGTTTGGCTGAGCGAGTCTTATCTTTAATAACTATTGTCACTCAGCTACAAACGAGTAGAGAGACGTTACTCAAATCCGGTTTGTAGTCTTATCAGACTATTCTTAACTTATAACTTAAACATTCTCTTTATCTATCTCTTACGGTTTGGCCGCTGAAACAGCACCACAGACAGACGGACTTGTCTAATAGATAAGAGATTTTATCTTTCCTCTATAATTATTATTAGGTAACTCACCCTTGGCGGCGGCGGCCCTGAGACGAGCGATTTGGTGAGCGGGCAGAGCGAGCTTCCCGAGCGACGGCAGGATGTACCGCAGGTAGCGGTTACGGAGCGAGTGCCAAGATCGACCTGTGTACACGCAAATACTAGTCAATTCATCATCATCATCATCATCATCAGCCTATTAGTGTCCCCACTGCTGGGGCACAGGCCTTCCCTATGTATGGAATAGGGAGATTGGGCCATGACCCACCACGCTGGCTCAGTGCGAATTGGTGGGTGCTAACGACTGCAGATGCAGTCGGGACCAACGGCTTAACGTGCCTTCCGAAGCACGGAGGAGCTCGAGATAATAAATTTTTGGTCACCCATCCAATGACCGACCACTGCCAAAGTTGCTTAACTTCAACGATCGCAGCAGAACGCGCTAACCACCCGCGCCATCGAGCTCCTCAACTACAACTAGTCAATTATTCTTATTAAAAACTTCAATAAAAAAATGAGGAGCTCAATGGCGCAAGTGGTTAGCGCGTTCGGCTGCGATCGTTGAAGTTAAGCAACTTAAGCAGTGGTCGGTCATTGGATGGGTGACCAAAAATTTACTATCTCGAGCTCCTCCGTGCTTCGGAAGGCACGTTAAGCCGTTGGTCCCGGCTGCATCTGCAGTCGTTAGCACCCGCCAATCCTAACTTGGCCCGCGTGATGGGTCATGGCCCAATCTCCCTATTCCATCCATAGGGAAGGCCTGTGCCCCAGCAGTGGGGACATTAATAGGCTGATGATGATGAGGGAAAGGGGGATTGACTTGACTGCCACTTACTTTGACTTGATTTATTACTTTGACCACGAGTGCTATAGAATTTGAAAACATTTTAACACTTGACATTGGCTAAATGCACAAGCTGTGCGAAGCCATTTAAAAAAAAATCAGTTTCTTAGGTTTTCACACACATCACTCATTAAATAAAACTAGTTTTTCACGGGTTCATGCACAAAACTTTATTTATTTATTGACGTTATTGAGATTAAAAAATATCCAAAATATTCGAATTTCAATAGGGAAGATGGTTGGTATATACCACCAGCTTGGGAACATATTATACAGGAGATAAAATCTCAACCCCGAGCACACACTGCAAGACCATCAGATACTATTAGTTCTTTTTGTTCGCATAATTTAACATAAGAAGGAGATAGAAAGCCTCTCTTGAGTTTGTTTCGCCGGTTCTTCTCAGAAAGGGCTCCCAATTTAGAACCGGTGGTAGTTTACGGTAGTTCATTAGGGTCTAATAAATAAACTCAAAATTACAAAATAGAATTTTAAATAAAGTACTTTATTAACTAAATTCAGTAATAAATTCATATATAGACAATAAAACTTTAAAAATCGAACAATGAAATAACCGAACGCTCAATAAAAGTCTTTCGAAGGTAACTCGACAAAATTAAATACAAAATTGATTCCGACGATGCAGCCTGTAAAGGTTGCGAAACGTCAATAAATAACGTAGTTAGAGAGTTAGTTTCTGTATTCTGTAATTTTACTTTTCAACTGTTGCATTATTTTTTTGTTGTTTTTACATTCATTGGGTGCCCACGATACAGGACCTCCTAGTGTGGGACCCATGGTTATAAGCTGATTGTATGATGTAAATTTTAATAAATATATTTGTATTTGTATTATAAATAAAGTTTCGTGCATTATCCGGTGAAAAACTAGTTTTATTTAAGAAAAAAAACAGTATTATCGTTATGATTTTATTTATTTTTTAAGCATTTAACTGCTAGATGTTTTAATCTAAAGAAAAGTTTACTAGAAAAAAATCCTATAAATATTATTTCCTATAAATTTTTCTAGTAAACTTTTCTTTAGATTTAAACATCTAGCAGTTAAATGCTTAAAAAATAAATAAAATCATAACAGTATTATCGTTGAGACTCACTCTGTTGCGTGAGTCGTTGGTACTGGTCCTGCAGCTCGCGCCACACGCGGTTCCCGTTGACGAGTCGCGCGCGCTCGCCGCCGCTCACGAACGATACGATCGTATGGTCCTCCAGATTCGAGTACTCTCGCTTTCCCCAACACCTGGCGCCCACACAGCTTTTATATACCTCTACACCTTCAATGTAGCCTTTATATGAGTTTAATACAGCTTCTGGAGGTTCGGCGAGCCGTTATAAAGCTAACAAGGTCTCAGCCCACATACAGGACTCAGCTCCCCATCCGAAAAACTAATATAATTTAAATATGGGCTTTAAGTATTACTCTTTAGTGCCACGCGTTGCTGGCAAGCAGTCTGTGCGGTAGCCGAGTGCCGACTGCTAGTAGGCCATTTCCGCATCGCTATCAATGTGATCCGCTGTCGGCTAGTTGTGTCACATGGACTGCGAGCAGTCGCCTTGGTTTAGGCTTAGATTAAAACAAAAAGGGAAGATACGGCATTCGCTGCTCAAAAGTGATCCGCTTAAATTGTGGTCCACGACCATAATTAGCTTTAGTCACAATTTGACATTCTAACACGCTGCATATACACTCAATATATTAATATTGCGTATATTCTGTGTTATGAAGATATAACAATGCCTTCGATATTTTTATAAAGAACACAAATAGTTCAAAATCAAATGCCCCGGCAACCTTTTCATTCGTAACACTGCCAAAACATTTTTTCTCAAAAATCAGTTTGTCGTGAATATTATTTACGTAATCGCCATTTTGTAAGCAAGAAAAGGACACCAATACGCTGCTTTGAAGCGTATAGTTCTGTCTCGCTCGCTCGATTGATGTTTATATACAGACGTGTGCGTGGCGAGAGTTGCTTATGTAGTTAAGTCGGATCATATTTTATTTGATGCTAGTATGAGCATACCGTATCTACCCTTTTTGTTTTAATCTAAGGGTTTAGGACGGTGTTAGGTAGCGGTATCGGAGCAGAGTCCAATAAGTGGGTTGAGACCTTAGATCAACTTTTAATAATTAAAAAGTGATCTTAATTTGAAAAGATCGCGTAGTGCAGCAGATTATTTTTTGTACACGGAACTAGGTTTGTCCTTTAAGACTCCGCGCGCACTATGCGGCCAAGGTCACTACCAATGGTCGTTACGACCAGTATAACCATAGTTGGCCGTTGCAGCCGAGTATGGTTTCTACAGATAATCTGGATGTTGCGGCCTCTGTCCGTGGCCGTGGCCGTCTAATGCACCAGGCGCCTTACATATCGAAATAAAGCGTAGCTTATACAAGATTTTAATACAGCTTAACGTTTTGGAAAGCCTCTAAAGAGACAGATTTTAGTTTTTTAAGATGTTCAAGTGAATTAAATTATTATTTATTTTTAGTTTGACATATTGCTTAGTAATTTTGACATTTAATTCTAACTATGACTTGTTCTATTGTAATTGTAATTTATTAATATGGATTTTTATATAATTGTAAACCTAATTATTTCATAAAAAATATTGTATACCTTGTAATAAGGTCGAAATGTAGTGACTCTAAACTTTTAACCTAACACCAATTTGCTGTACTGTAACCTACATTTCACAATAAAACATTTGAATTTGAATTCAAGTGCTCCAAGAGCAACTATAGAGTTTTCAATATATCAAAGCATAAGCACTTTAACTGGAATAAACAAGTCTATAATACAGCGCCTAAGGTTTAAAATGCTGCTATATAACCTGTAAGGTTTTAGAGAACTGTTATAAGCAGATGTTATGGATGTTAAGGCAGCCTTTAGTGTTTTTAAGCTTGACAATTCAAGTTATTTATTTCTAAACATTTCGGCTTCTTCAAAATGAGATATTAATTTACTTTATGTTAACAAGTTCGGCACTGGCGACGTGATGCTCAAGTCATAACAAACACTTATTTAAGTAAATTGGTGCCAATTCTGACGTGATTCTCTAAACTTAAAACTAAATTTAACTTCAGTCTCTCCTTTTCATTCTGTATAGAAAATGACAAGGATATACTAATGTCAAGTTTAGGTTTAGAGTATCATGCTGGAATCGACACCATTGGGTATTTAAATAAGTATTTATCACTTTCATTTGTATATCATGAATGGAAAATTATCAGACTTTTGCTTACTGCAGTGTTCTACAGTGTTTAAAACTGATACACTCCTAACAAGGGCGGCTCGGCCAGGGGGGGGGGGGTCATGGGGGTAATGGGGGTCATGACCCCCCCCCCCCCTGGGCTGGATTCATCTGTACCCACTTCACAATCTGTACCCACTGGGACTTGATCACGACTATATGACCCCCCCCCCCCTGGCACCAAAGCTGGATCCGCCCTTGACTCCTAATACCTACAGTAGAATCCGTTTATTATGACTCTGCCTATATTGACCAACCGCCTATTATGACGTAATTACACAACGAATTTTGGTTTTCATATAAAATTCATTGTAACAATGTCGGATATAATGACTTCGCTTACAGTGACTTGTCGCTTATTATGATCCATTTTTAATCAATTTTGTCCGTTTATAGTGACCGACATGGTACTTTACACCTACGGTAATGTTCGTTGATTCAAATTGAACATCAAGCATTGTTTTTAGTGATATGCTATGTAAAAAATGTCATCTCAACGTCGTAAAGCATTTACGACTGAGGAAAAAGGTGCAATAATATGCTGATTAGAAAATGGAGAATCAAACTCATCTCACAAACAAAAAAGTTTCACAAAAATGCTTTGTATGACGTCCGCTTAGTATGACGTGTTTGTCGAATCCCTTGGAAGTCATAATAAACGGATTGTACTGTACTTTCATATTATTCAAAATATTTATTAGATAGTAACATTAACAATTTCACATCATAAAACTATAAAATACACTAGCTATAAACAAATAAGTCTCTATCTAATTACATAATTCCTATATATATAAGTAAAATATAAATACTAGAACAATAAAACTAAAACTAACCTTAAAACATAAAATTAATAACTAAAATATATTATTAGAAGGAGTCCCTTTAGGCAAGGAACCAAAGATACTGGCAGCATTACCTCTTTGAATGGCTAGACTAATTCTTTGAATTTTATATTATTTTTTATTTTTATTTTATATTTTTTTTATATTATTTATTATTCAATATCCGGCCATTTAAAAGGGCCTTTGGTTTACATAAACAAAATATTGTTGTTAAACTTTCATGGTCAAAAATTATTTGGAGGATTGTTACCATGTACCTTGTTTTTTTATGAGTCTCCGATATTTCGGCATTGTTGCAAGCGCCACGATCACAGAGTAACTGAGAAATATCGGAGACTCATAAAAGACAAGGTACATGGTAACAATCCCGTTAATAGCTATAATACATAAAAAAAAGCTTAAAATGTTAAACATAAAATAACTTATATTCGTTTCTTAACTTTTTTCGTACACCACTTATTTAATGATACATGCTTAAACAGGTTCAAAAATTAAATATTTAATTAATAATAGTTTAATTCTGACGTCTGAAACGTCAAAAGTAATAAAAAAATGAAACGCATTATGAAACCGTTTAAGCGTGTCTCATTTAATAAAATATATTGTTTACAACATAAAGTATTGAACTCATCCTTGGTCACATCATCCGGGGGAAAGTTGATGGGGGAGGAGGCGTCGGGGGTTACCCCAAAGCGCGGGGTATGCGTAATGCATTTCCCATCGTAAAATAAGGGGGGGGGGGGGGGGGGGGGGCGCGCTGTCCGATGTTATATCAACTTCATTCGTTATCACGTCAAACATTGAAATATGAATTTCAATGTTTGAAGTTTGTAATATCGAAAGCAATACGTTACGTCTCGAATAGTTCGACCGTTCGAAGCAATTCTAGCTGTTTTCGTTCGCAAAATGGCGCATTCGACATTATGAGAATAGCGCTATTTAATTTTTACTTGAAATAAAATTGAATTCCAACTTTTTTTCTAATTCATGATTAACTTGAGTGCATGAGAATTGCCCCCCAGGTGCGAATGTGGTCAAATGCACTATTATTTTTTTATAAAAAAAAATAGTTATACCCTGGTCCATTATAACTTATACCTAATGTTATTAATCCGATTTTGAGTAACCTTTAACATAAACAGAAATTAGTTTTAAATATAATAGAAAAATAATTAATAATTTAATAAGTCTTGTTATTTGCTCTGAAAAGCTTAAACATAAAATATTAAATTCAATGTTCTGTTTATTTAATGTTGGGAGCATACATAACAATTCAAATCAAAATCAGAATTAAATAAACTATGATAGCCTCTTAGCTATACCTCAACCTGTTTTGCAAGAAAAGTTGACATTCTTATAATATATTGAATAAAAGTAAAAAATATACAGGTTATATTATTTTTCTTTCTTTTAAGCATTGCACTATATTTTTTTAACTGCTGGATTATTCATAGTAAAATTTTCTTTACATTAAAAAAAACATATATTTTACAAAATACCTTTAGTTCCTTTGTTTGTATCTAATTAAACGAATAATTATAGTTAATTAAATCAAAAAATGGTATATACAAATCAAAGTATGCAATCTACATTACACACCTACATAGAAATTTGATATGAAAAGATGATTACACTCAGAATTGGTCAAAATTGTACTTATTCCTAAGATTATCTTATAATTTCAACCCAAATCTTATAATATTTTATGTTAAGTGTATAAATAAGTATATTTTCTAAATGACAAACTGAAAGGCATGAGTTGAAATTAAATGTTTATTATAAATAATTATGTAATTTAATACATATAATGTAGACTTTTAGAAAATAGTTTCTTATCATATATGAGCAATATGATTTTTTGGTATAATTATTTATACTATAAGGTGGCACAAAATAACCAGAGACACGCATACGCATGGTACATAATGCAAAATGAAACTTTCATAAATAAAATAATATATTTTTTTAACCAAAGAATACATTCTTTTGACTGAAACAATTAGGCCCTCTTGCCATATGAGACTAAAAACCGAATCAACGAGGAAAATAAACAAAATACAATATACACTCAAACACAAGGTAATTTTTTGGCACCTTTACAAATTAAGAATGCAGTATAATTGGTACAAATTATTATGGTAAGTATACAATCATTGGCTAAACTGTACCTTCTGGGCCCACAAGTAGATAACTCACACTAGGTTAGGTTAGTATTATGACTATCAAACAGAAAAAAACTATAGAGAACTTTTCAACAACAAATTGTAAACGACTCATGGGAACAGAAAGTACAGTTTTATCCAATAATTTGATGAGAACGTGTCCGGTCCGTGATTCATACAAACGATATTCGCAGGACGTTGTGGCTGGTGAGTGATCGCGTGTCGGCGGGCCGGCTGCAACGATATTGATGGCTTTTGAGTTGATGCCGAGACTGCAGTCGGGCTTGTGGGCCTGTGCGCTCAGCTGACCACTAGGTATGCTACATACACACCAGGATATTCAGAGGAACAAAGCAAAAAACATTGCCTAAATCAAGTATAATGCGATTCAAATAAGAATGACCTCCTTCTGTGATATCACGGTTAAAAAGTATGGTTTGCAAAAAAAACTTGAAATCTTTTTTTAGCACTCAGCTAATTCTAGAATAAAAATCAAACATTTGTAAACAAACAATAACAAATATTGATAATTAATATTGGTTGATATTTTTTTTTTCATTTATTGAGCTTTGGCTATGTATGTTTGTTAACCTAAATCGTCAACCAAATGTCATTTTAAGTTGCGTTCAGAAACTCGATTTCAAACTTTCGTTTACATAAAGGATGCATGTTCGTATGTGACCTAGTAATAGTGCATGATTATTCATAACTACTCCGGTGGTAATGCAGAGATGAGCGGAATTGAAGAGCTTAATACTGATTAATGATTTTTCTCACACAGTCTTAATAAATAAATATTATTAAGAATCGGTTGTTTTCTTTTCTCAATCTCAGTAAATAAGTTTTATAAAAATAAAACTTTTATTGCTCACTCTACCTATTTCGTTTGAATTGACAGCTATGACGTCACAATATGGCGTCCAATCGGTCCTATTCTTAGTTGAATCGCATTATATATGCATTAGAAGTTATACTTCCTCAAGTCACTATGTTTTAGTAAGAGAATCTCCTACTAAATAAATATCTACTGGAGTTTTGAAAACAATTTTAAATTAAAATTCGCTTTTATAATTTTTACCTAACGCATCATAAGAAGAAAGCGATAGATATATACCTTCAATAATTGCTTTTATGTTTACACAAATTTTCAAATAACAGTTTTAATGAGAGTAGTTGATAACTACCCTCAATGAAACTTTTAAATTTAATTGTTATAGCTACAACAAAATACTAGTATTTTACATACATATACATCATTAACATAATGGTGTATGTTTTCTAAAGACATCTCAAGTTATCTTCAGAAAATATACAATGCTTATTGGATTTTTGCTTTCGATTATAAATTGTTTTGTTTCTCTAAATGCTGATGTGAACATACAATAGTGATTTCTCTAGTGAAAATCATATTAAATTCTCACTTAAGATGGTAAAAAGGGTGATAAAACTCCCTGGTGGTAAGCAGTCACCATTTCCAATAGACGCTTGCATTAAGTAACCTTACCCGAACCCCATGAAGAGTACTACCAGGTGCTTTTGAGACCCAAGCACTAATTTTGATAGCTCCGTAACTGTATCCACATTGTCAAATTTATGGAAGGAGCCAGTTTGTTAATACGCCCGGTTCTTACATTTCATTGAAACTTTCATGATGCGATACAATCAGTGAAATGTCAAAATTCATGATTATATTTATTTTATAATCCACTATAATATAAAACATATAAAGGAGTTCAGGTAGTTAAAATTGAGAAAGAAAAAAGACGTTAATGTTTTTACCAATAAAAAAAAAATAACAAGTTTTGTTGGTTACAATTAATAATTATGAACTATTGTGGAGATATTTTTACAATTTTTGAGTTAAATATGTCGATTGATATGAATCTATTGTTATAATCAGTACAAGCCCTTACCACGAAAGTATTAGCTGTATATTTGGTGCTAATTATAGGCAAACTAAATAAACTTTTTAAACGGGAGCCTGCCCGAATGCATCTTAAACCAATGCTATTCAAAAGGAAAGGAGAGTCAATGAGATTGTTCATAATTTTATAAAGAATTATATTTAATTATCAGATAACAGTTTCAAAAGACTCACCTATTTGATGCGCCCGATGTTTTGGAGGACTGGCTAGTCGGTCTCACGGGGTTCGCCTTTGGCGCAGACTTCTTTGTAAAAAACTTCGGCTTCTGTGCCGCAAATTCCTTGCTGGAACTGCTCACCACTTTGGCGTCACTGGAACTGCTCACCACTATGGCATCACACTTTTCACTATTTGAAACGGGAGGCACTTTCTTTTTACTCACTGCACTACCGTCTTCACTAGCACCACTTTTGGTGGCACTGCTTATATTTCTCCGCACAGCTTCAACCATTAACATTTTCCTGAGAGTTCTGCCCGCAGGGGGATTCACTAAATCTCCATCCTTTCCTTTATTTTCGACGACATTTTCCTTATCTGCTCCATCATCAGACGTCGACGAAGCTATAGTCTGCACTGCAGTCCTCCGTCTCATCTTATACCTCTTGTTACTATTCTCCTGATCGGATATGGAGCGAAGACCTAATTTCGTAGCGAAGTCTTTCAACGATATACTATCCTGCGATACGCGACGTTCATGTAACATGCGCTCCAACTGTTTACAATGAGAGAGCGACACTATAGGGTTTATACGGTAGAACAGTTTCATTTTGAAGGCATCGTCCGTATCGAAACGATACACATCGAAATCTAAATCGTGTATGAGTAAATAGGTGCGGTACAAGTCAACGTCGCCTTCGTGGATCACCAGCTCCTTGCAGCGTGAGCGTTCTCTTTCCAGACGTGTGTCTTCGATGCTGCTGGCTATTGAGACTCGTCTTTTGGGCGGTTTCTCTGGTACCGGAGATCCTTTGCGTTTGGCGCGAGGCTGCGGCGCCACTTGGGCTGTGTCCGTTTGGGTCGCTTTGACCGGAGATCTCGCAGACTTGACGGGAGAATCGATTTTGGTTTCGATAACGTTTTTATCAGGTTCTGACGCTTGAACGCCGGCGTCGGATCGTGTCGTTGGCGTCGTCGCAGCTTGGATGTGTACATTCTGCGCGACCTCCTTCAAACTTATATTGCATCTGGAAAGGATGTCGTCAATTAGACGTAACCATAGACATGAACTGGATGAGAGTAGCACAAAATCGGGAGCAGTGGCGTGCATTAGGGGAGACCTGTGTCCAGCAGTGGACGAACATGGGTTGATGATGATAGACATAGTATAAGTATTCTTTCCGTTACCCTAGTATCCCATAACACAAGCCTTACAGTGCTTACTTTGGGATTAAGCTAATTGGTGTGTGTTAGAAATATTTATTTATTTACTGAGAATCCATCGAGCGACACTCGCAAGGAATTAACAACTCTCTAGAGGCGATTGTCCAACCGACGACGACGAGTTGGCGACCAGCGGGAAGTGAGTGTCCCAAGTTTGTGGCCATGCGAGCATCGCTGAAAGAGTGTATATTGCTGTGTATTTAATACTCTTGCGCTCAGTGACAAACTGATGGAGCGAGTTCTCGCCAGCAGTATGAAGTCAGCGATCAACTATTAATATATACATCTGTTTTGTTCACTCGGAATGTACATGTATAGTATGATTTTTGAGCGAAAAAATATCTAAAATCTGCAGTCGTTAGCATCCACCAATAGTAGTCGCGTGGGTCACGGGCCGTTGGCTCTATTCCATCTATAGGGAAGGCCTGTGCCCCAGCAGCGCGGACAGCGATTATGATATTTCTCTATAATGATAAATATAAAACTAGCAACTGACTGATTTCCGTGCGAGCTGCAACAGCAGTGTCGGTGGCGTCGGCTGCGCGAGCGGCGCACGCGGACCTTCACGCGTCTGAAACAAGACACACTATGAGAGAACTTATTGAAATTTTGGACAATACCCTACACACCAACCTTGAGAGATCGTGGAGATCTTTAGAGGGATGGGCCTCCCCTCTAAAGAAGCTCAGCAGTGGGCGTTGTAGGGCTGATATGATGATGATGATAACCTTACATACGCAAAACAGGCGCCATATGGACGTAGAGTTGCGGAAACTCCCGATGCATAGTTGACGGACAATAGCTATGTAGCAAGGCCAAAGGAGAACATCTCCCTCCGAGCAAGGTGTTGTTAGCTCAGGGGCGGCGGCCTGCCGTGGGACCTCGATGCGCTGGTTCTGGCAGAAATGCATCGAGGTTGGGTCGAGGTCAGGGAGCGGGGTGAAAGACTTGCCCCAGCAGAGCTGAGGCATGAGGCACGGCGATGGGATGAGGCACTCGCCCATGTTAGCGCCGGCCACCGGACGATCGAAGCCATTCGTCCGGTGTTAGAGGAATGGTTGGGTCGCCGCCGCGGCGGCCTCACGTTCCGCATGGAGCAGATCTTGACCGGGCATGGATGCTTCGGTCACCATCTGCACCGTGTCGCACGTCGGGAGGAGACGGCCCCGGACGACACGGCCGAGCACACCTTATTGGAGTGCCCGGCCTGGCGACACCAGCGCCGTGAGCTCATTGCGGCGATGGGATGCGGAGCCCTCTCGCTGCGGAGCATAGTGGAGGCCACGCTCCGCAGCGACAGGGCATGGGAGGCGGCCGAAGGAGGACGGGTAGGAGAGGACGGCGGCGCGCCCGTCCCATGACCCTACCGTGAGTCAGCCTGACGGCCACCGGCTCTATTGACAGCAGAAGTCACCGAGGATCTGTAACGCTCCCTCATGCTTTCATCGGAGGAGATGGTCAGAACGCAACCATCCTTAGAGAGCAGGCTGCCACCGCCGCACTCCGGACCAGCACTACCGCCAACCCGAAAAAGCTGGCCGAGACCTGGAGTGAGTTAGAAAGAAGAGAAAGGAAACGGAAGGAAGCCACTGCACCGGCGCAAGTGCCAAAGAAGAATCCGGGGTCGGAAAAGACTCCGGACAAGACGAAGAAGATACCTCCCAAAAAATCCAAAGCGAGGGTTCCGAGTACTGCGAGCGATGAGTGGCAACGTATAAGCTCTTAATAGATAGGGCGGAACGGGCGTTTCTCTCCCAGAACTGGGAATAGAGACGGGGCTGAGAGTCAAGAATAAAGCGGGAGCGAAGCTGGCAGCGGAGAAAACACTGACGCCTTTGCAGAACGCCTGAAGGAGTTCGCTGAGGTGGGAAGGCCAGAAAAGATGATGGGCCTCGACAACAGATGAGGTCACAAAAGCGGTGGCGAAATTGGGGGGATGCCCCATAGGGAAGGTTGTGGTATGGAAGACACATGTTGGGCCTTGTGGCGTCGGAGTCACAACGGTGAATGGGGCACCCCATTGGGGCCGCTAAGAAGGTGGCTGCAGGAGGCAGTGTGATGGTAGGAGCCGTAAAAGGATACGAGTTTTTGGCCCTTTCCCCATGTACTGTTGCAGGGGGCACACTGCATGTAGGTTCAATAAGCATGTACACCCCAAGTTAGTGGAGATCTGGGCCAAAAGACATACTGATTTGATAAGTATTTTTATCACTACACTGTCGGTCCCTTCATCATCGTTTTCGATGGCAATTTCATCTATTTTTGTCGTCCGGAAGTAGTTACAGGCAAAGGTAAAGAGACACAGATGATGTCTGCCTTTTCTTTAACAGTAAATGTGCGTCTAGCAGCTGTACTTACTCAAAAGTTTACTAAGCCCAGTTGCTACTCAGCCTACCTACTACAGCTAAGTAGCTACAGCTAAGTAGCTGACATCTATAAACAAAGGTTAGGGTCTCGACACTTGCTGGCCATCTGTGTGGCATGTTTCAACCGAGCAGTCTTTCTCGTGTCTCTCTCACTACTGGATATTGGCGAAATTTCTGTGTAAAACGGAGAACGCCACAGAAAAAAAAAAGTGTGGCAAAAGGTAAGAAGTGTTTCTGAAGTCGCAAAATCTGCATGGGCTTTCTAGGAATTTGTTACTAATGTTTTATTAAAAACACCCAAACTCTGCATTACATCCAAAGTTGCTATAGCCGCATGAATTTTGTACTAAAGTATGCTTTAAATTCAAGGGACTTAGATTTAACATCGCTATAGGTAAATGGTCGCTACAACCAAGGTCGTAATAAATGAAAACCTGTAACTGTATTTGATTAAAGTATATTGAGGAAACTAAATAATATGCACTATGTAGTCAGCACAGATACCAAATCAAACAGCAGTGTTTAACAGAAAGCGACCAGGGGTATTTTGAAACTAGCTATGTTAAAGTGAGGGAGGAGCTAGATGGCACAGGTGTTTAGCGCGTTTGGCTGTGATCGTAGATGTTAAGAAATTTCGCAGTGGTCGGTCATTGGATGGGTGACCAAAAAATTTATATCTCGAGTTCCTCCATGCTTCGGAAGGCATGTTAAGCTGTTGGTCCCGGCTGCATCTGCAGTCATTAGCACCCGCCAATTCGCACGGGGCTCAGGTGGTGGGACATGGCCCAATCTCCCTATTTCATCCATAGGAAAGATGTGCCCCAGCCCTGATGATGATGATGAATGTTAAAGTATGATTGTAAAAGTAGAATGCGACCATTGGTAATTTTTGTGATCAAACAGAATCAAACTGTAACATAGGTATTGTAAGGTAAAAAAATAAAAAAAAAACTGTGTAAACTATTTATTTAGTTGGTTATTTCAAAAAAAGAACGAAAAATTCTGGAGGCGATGGCCGGGTGATGGTAGCCGATTTAGCTTCTCAGCTTCCATTTAAAGTGAGAGTTGTAACGGGCGCCGGGAAGCTGGTAGCGTCTCCAGGTGTCCGGAATAACTTACGGGAACATCAGCTTTTAATCTCAAAGGCAGTTTTGACTAGGGTTGAATGATAAAGGTGTTTTCCTCTTCAATTATTTATTGTGAAAGTGTACATACCAGATTGGATTCCAGGCGTCAAAGTACATTAAGTATTGGATTTACTTAGACTATTATGGCTGGTCCATGGTCAAAGATATCAAAATGATATTTATAAAGATATCATTAAAATTAAAGATGATAAAGACAAGATAAAGAGTATAAAGATCACTTAAAGAGCTGAAACAAAAGAGACATTTGTGAGACCAGGCAACATGGCTAGATATACCTATGTATGACAATTTTAATCTTAATTCTTACCTGCAATCGCAGCTCTTTTAAAGTTTTACTAATGGGCCATTGGCACCAATATTAGTTTGCAAAAATGCGATGAGCGCATTTTTGGAAAAAGAAACCGAACTATAAATTATTATTATATTTCACATTTTTAAAAGTGACTGTTCGTATCTGCAAAGAACCGAAAAGTAATGTTGCCAGGTCGTACTTCCAAAAACGCCGCGAGTCTCAGTGTTGGCGCATTAAAATTTAAATTTGGGCATGGACTAACCATAAATTACAAAAGTTTTCTTAAATTTAGAATAACAATTATTACGTATTTATTTTAATGTTTTATGAAATTAAGACAATTTTTAAAGATGTGTTTCGTTTATTAAAAAAAAATAGGGAAAATCCTTAAGTGACGGATGTCAAACCATATATTATTTATCTATGTATGTGACGGCGTAGATACGACGTTACAATTCCCCCCCACTAGATTTTATAAAAATAACGAATGTTATTTTTATAACATCCAACTACACCTAACAGTAAAGAAAGAGGAAAGAAAAAAATGATTACTTTATAATAATCTAATAAAATTTCCATTGACTGGCATGCAACTGGTTAAATATGGTCGGCACACTCGCCCCATATAAAACAGCAAGTCAATTTAAATATGAAAACAAAAGTTATATTAAAATTAATTTATTGCAGAAAATATTCCAATATACGGATTTCTTGTTATGCATTGAAACGCTTCTGGTTTAGAGTAGTCAGCACCATCGCCTTACACTAAACATTCGAATACAAACAATATTCCTAATAAAATAAACTTTATGAAAGTTTCAAATTCTTAACACATAAATGTGTGGAAATAGGAAAGAGAAAAAAAAAACGTTCTACCGATTCAACCGATTTAGAGTAGTCGGCACCCTCGCCTTACACTAAATTATCGAGCAGAAACAAAAATTACCAAACACAATAATAATCGAGTTGGAAAATTAAGTATTGTGTTACCGAATACTACTGATTCAATGCAGTCGGCACCTTCGCCCTACATAGAATGATCAAGTAACTACAAAATTAAATGCAATCTAATACAAAATGAATGCATTTCAAAATACAAAAGGAATGCACTACAAAAGAATGAATGCATCACAAAATTAATGCACTATCGAATACCACTGATTCAATGTAGTCGGCTCCTTCGCCCTACATAGAATAATCGCATAGCTGCATAAAGAAAACAGAACGAGTTATTAATGAAACACCGTCTGGGAAAATGGAAAAACAAAACAGAACGAGTTATTAATGAAACATCGTCTGGGAAATTGGAAAAATAAACAGAACGAGTTATTAATAAAACACCGTCTGGGAAAATAGTATGTCAGTCATAAGACTAACACTACGAATTTTTTCCAGCAAAGCTGTAGGAAAAACACAGAACATTCTAATGATGTCTAGCAAACCTATAAAATAAATTGTACCAAATCAAGTATGAACTTGATGGAAAAGGGAAAAAGGGGACACCTAAAGGTGTAAAAGTACCTACAGATCGAGGAAAGTCGACTGGGAAAAAGTAAAACGGGAAAGTCCGTCTAAAAGTCGCGTCCGTGTAATAGTTCTTAAGACTACAGACTAAACACAAACACCTAAACAAACTTTACAAAATAGTAAATTAAATAGTAATCCCTAAACTTCAACTATTTATACAAACGAAATAAACATTATTACGTTATTAGTAGACTATTGTGGAAGAACAACAGAAGCTAATAAGGAATAAACGTGGAAACAAGGAACTCTAATCCATTAAACTAGTTAATGAATAAAGACCAGAAATAAAGTATTAAGGATCTCCAAAAGTTTATAAGTCTTTAATGATAAAACGTATAAGACTTGGAAATTTAAAAACAAAAGGTTATCTATATAAATCCTCAAAAATATGAGATCTTATAAAAATAAGAAGACCCAAAATAAACTAAGATAAGATCCTATGATGCTAGAAGCAAAATCAAATTCTTCAAAAAAGAGTTAAAACATCTAATTGCCAGATAGAATATTATTAAATTAATTTAATTAACAAAAACATGCCTAATAAAGTGATACCAATTTAATTTTTAAAACTGAGATTCTATTTCTCCGCTTTAGGAATCCTCATACATCACCATTCAATATATCCACAACCTTTTATTCATCCCTCATGCATCACCTTGCAAGTGGATCGTTTCCAAAACGCAAGTGAAAAGAACCAAAGTGAAATTTAGAGAGTTAAAACTATAAATGTCAACTATCAAAATGAACAAAATGACTAATTATTCAAGTTATATTTTCAAAATATCTTTAATGTGGTATCTACCAGTACTATTTTTATCAAAATCTTTTAATAAATAAACATTATTTGAAATTTTGTCAATTATTTTGCATTTAACAAATTTAGGTGCTAACTTTGAAGAAAAGAAATGAATTGCGTTGGATTGTACAAAGTTTCTCCTCCATACAATATCTCCAACGTCATAGGAAATGACTTTTCGATTCGAATTATAAAATTTAGCATTCTTTTTATAAGATTTTGCTAAATTATCAACAACTTTAATAAAAATATCCTTAAGTGAATCTAACAAATTACCATAACCGTCAGGTTTCTCAATATTAATATCAAACAAGTCATCTATAGAAGAATATCTATGCAAGGACCCATTCAACACGACTTCACGACCGAACATAAGAAAATTTGGAGTAAAACCAGTAACTAAATTAACAGTACTATTAATAGCACTTTGAACATGGGGAATAAACTTAGACCATGTTCTATGATCATTTGCAACATAACATGAAATACAGGTTTCTATTGTCTTATTGAATGAAGTTCCTGCCATGATTTTATCAGTTTGACACTCCTTATCCGTCATAGTGTAAGATTCTTATAAGACTTAAGTTATTTTCTCTATTTCACAGAAAAATATTAAACTATATTGTAAGTTTAACAAAAACTACCAAGTTGTAATGTTTTCCAATAAATTTAAGTTGTTTTTATAAAACTAACATTAATTAACAGTTAAATTCTAATAATTTTATCAATTATTCAATAAAAATAAGAATTACCAAGAACTAATTCTTGTAAACAAACACTTTATGCAATAAAAGTTATCTCATATCATTGTATACTAAAATTTGCAATGAAAGTTTAAGTGGAAATTTATTGACAAATTGGAAAGTTAAATGCAATGTTTATGGAAACCTACAGTTAAATTAACCAATAACAGTTATTCAGGAATATGAATTAACCAGTATAATATCAGAATTAACCTGATACTATATCAAAACATTTGAACTTCAATGTACAAAACTTAAGTTTGACATGTAATAAAACTTGTTATGTATTGTTGTTGTAAAAAAAGTTAATTTTGCATTATCAATTGCATAGAAAACTGATCAATAGACACTGTGCATAAGTGATTAACAACAGGATTAAACAATTAAACTATTTTCAGTAAACACTTAGTAATAAACACATGTACTTACTTGAACTTATATTAAGTTTACACAATTCTGTAAATGATAGGTTAACACAAGTAAATTATGCATGAAACAATATTTATTTCTTGCTGAAAGCTGAAATGCACATTAAATAACAAAACAACAATATTATGCAATGACTATTTGCAAATAATTTGTCAAATCTCAAAATATGGTCAAAGAAAGTTGTGTGAACGGTTATTAGCATCACATTTTCTTCTCAGAATCTATTTATTCTAAAATATATTATGTACTAATTACATAATAGCAAATTAGTTTATAATGAAAGTAAAATATGGCTATAAGCTTGCCAAAACAAAGCTTTGAAGCAAAAATGGAAAAAGTTACTCGATGAATGTTATGTGATAATAACATTCAGTTCAAAAGTGAAAAATTAATGAATTTATGTTAAACAAAATGTGAAAGTTATGATGGATATAGCAAAATAACTATATTTCACTTACAAAGTTACAAAATATCCTAGTCAAAATCCTGTCCCTATGTGAGAGGCGACATTGTAAGGTAAAAAAATAAAAAAAAAACTGTGTAAACTATTTATTTAGTTGGTTATTTCAAAAAAAGAACGAAAAATTCTGGAGGCGATGGCCGGGTGATGGTAGCCGATTTAGCTTCTCAGCTTCCATTTAAAGTGAGAGTTGTAACGGGCGCCGGGAAGCTGGTAGCGTCTCCAGGTGTCCGGAATAACTTACGGGAACATCAGCTTTTAATCTCAAAGGCAGTTTTGACTAGGGTTGAATGATAAAGGTGTTTTCCTCTTCAATTATTTATTGTGAAAGTGTACATACCAGATTGGATTCCAGGCGTCAAAGTACATTAAGTATTGGATTTACTTAGACTATTATGGCTGGTCCATGGTCAAAGATATCAAAATGATATTTATAAAGATATCATTAAAATTAAAGATGATAAAGACAAGATAAAGAGTATAAAGATCACTTAAAGAGCTGAAACAAAAGAGACATTTGTGAGACCAGGCAACATGGCTAGATATACCTATGTATGACAATTTTAATCTTAATTCTTACCTGCAATCGCAGCTCTTTTAAAGTTTTACTAATGGGCCATTGGCACCAATATTAGTTTGCAAAAATGCGATGAGCGCATTTTTGGAAAAAGAAACCGAACTATAAATTATTATTATATTTCACATTTTTAAAAGTGACTGTTCGTATCTGCAAAGAACCGAAAAGTAATGTTGCCAGGTCGTACTTCCAAAAACGCCGCGAGTCTCAGTGTTGGCGCATTAAAATTTAAATTTGGGCATGGACTAACCATAAATTACAAAAGTTTTCTTAAATTTAGAATAACAATTATTACGTATTTATTTTAATGTTTTATGAAATTAAGACAATTTTTAAAGATGTTTCGTTTATTAAAAAAAAATAGGGAAAATCCTTAAGTGACGGATGTCAAACCATATATTATTTATCTATGTATGTGACGGCGTAGATACGACGTTACAGTATGTAGAACAAATTTTTGCTTGCTTCAAAAATGCGCATTGGTCGCTTTCTGCTTAACATTAAATACGGCTGAACTGACTTGTAACATGAATTATTACAAGTATAACTAAACATCGCCAACCAACTGTTTTTTCAGTCCCGTTTGAACATACCTCAATAAAACATGAATTTAAAATACTATAAAAAAAAGTATGCACATAAGTTATCTCTGTAAACATAATAAAATTACTGGTACTTAATTCCATTATATGTAATTGAATTTCGGGGTAATTTGTAGGAGGCGGGGAAGGGGGGGCTCCCCCCGACCCCCCCGCCATAAAAGATTTTTGGCGGAAATGCAGTTTTTTTTACCTAACCTAAAAATTCATCAAATCTGTTAAATATAGTGGAATTTCAGGGGGATAGGTATTAGGGAAGACCTCAGAGGGAAGGGTAACCCCACACTCCCTCCCGGCGTTTTTTTTACAGAAATGATAATTATAAAAAATTAGAGGGGTTTTAAAGGTAAAACTGTACTTCCAGGGCCTAGAGGTGATATTTGATTTTTTTGTAGAAAAAGTCTCTATTAACAAATTTTTCTTTCTGGCGCTTCCCCGGCCGCTGCTGCGGCACGCTCGCTTCGCTCGCTCGGCTCGCGCGTTAAGGTCACAACACTAACCTAACCTAACCTAGTGTGAAGTATCACCACACAAGCGGCTCATTGGAGTCCAAAACTCTAGCACTACACTCGACTCTTCAGGCAAAGGGACAGCAGAACTCGAGGCCGAAGGAGTAGTCAGCCGATGTTAATATCAACAGGATTACGAAAAAGCTCTCAACTGCGACAAACATAAACACTGACTGACAGATCTCATAATGGCGGTAAATTGTCACATTTTGACAATAGTACCAACATAATAAACTTATATTTACCATAGACAACGAGGAACATGTTATTTTTGCATAAAAAAATGGCAGCACTGATCAAAATTGCTGTCAAAATTGACTCATAACCTACAAAAATATTAATTTTCAATAAATTTTTTCTCAAGTTCTATTTGTTTCCGCCTAAAAAGATTTCGTGTACGTGTTTTTAATAGTTAATACTTTGCGTGACAAAAATTTCAGCTTGCAACTCAATTACATATAATGGAAAGCTGAGCCAAATTACTTTTTTTAAGCATTTAAATGCTAGATGTTTAAATCTAAAGAATAATAAAATTAGCTTTAAGGAGGCTTTTTCAAGGTGGTCGACTCAACGGCGTACCAGAGCATTTTTTTGTTGTAATTGCTTACTAAGTAAATTAAGTCTACTACTTTGTTTCATATAGGGTAATACAGTATTATTGCATTGTTTTATGGTCGGAAAACACTTACTTGCGATGAGGCAGCGGCGGCCCGTCATGCACACTCGACGGCTTGTTCTCTGCATGGGAGCGCAGCGCGCGGAGCACTTTGGAGCCGCGCGCCGCCACCAGCCTCCCTTCCTTCACGTACAAGAAGCGAACGGGCGCAGCCCCGACGCCTTGTACGCGACCTGTGGACAAACACACTTCGCGCCATCGTCCACGGGCCCATATAAAAAATTTCGTATCCGCACTCGGCATTATTCTTCGCTGCTGCGAGATATGAATTTAACAAATAAAAACTATCACGAATTAATTTTATTTAAAGAGAAAACCCGCGTTTTCTCTTTTGCAAAAAAAACTGGCGGTAATGCTGTTTACGTGCTAAACGTCAAATTTGACGTCTGTGGTTGACATAAGGGTTAATTTTTCATGGTTACTTTAGGGTTTTTGGGCGGCGAAGACTACTGACTCCATACAGCCAATTTTAAGTTGTATTCTTGAATATTAAAGCCGGAGCCAGATTTTCTTTTCTTTGTATCTGTTTCAATTCAATGATGGATGGCACAGGTGCTGGCAGTGCATGCGGGGAAGGTGGCGAAGAAAACAAATTTAAAGACATTACTAATTTACCATTGCTATTTTTCTCTTATTTGCAAAGGACATCGGGCAAATCATATTTGGATCTTTGAACGTCTAGAATAGATATTTTTACTAATATTACTAATTAAATATAAACAGTTTTTACAACTTGGAATAGTTATATTTTTTTAAGCATTTAACTGCTAGATGTTTAAATGTAAAGAAAAGTTTTACCAGAAAAAATCCTCGCGGACCAGGCAGCGGACGGAACTCGAACCCGCACCCTTCGCAATCCGGGCGAATGCACTGACCAATTATGCTACCACGGCCCTGATGGCCGCGTCGAAATTTTCCTAGCCTTAAGCTGCAAGGCAGCGCCATCTCTTCGCATTGTAGGTAACCCACAATGGCAACCCGTCTGCTGCCTGGTCCGCTTTGATTTTTTTCTAAAAAAACTTTTCTTAAGTTGTAATAGGCCACTTGACACTTTTTGGAAATATGTTTTAAGAGCCCTTTTACAAAATTGCGCCGCTCTAGTTTAGGTAAATATGACCGGGAGCGTGTCCGAGTCGCACGAGCGAGACATCGACGCGGCCGAAGTTCAGTATAGCGCGCTTTACCAAATTGATACTTTAATATGCAATTATTGATTATACAATAAATGCAAATATAAAATAAAGTTAATTTGAAGTGCTAAGATGGATCCCTACTGTAGCAACGAACGATTCTAGATAGGAATCCTGAGTGGAGCAAAGGATACAAGGATTAAGTTTTTTTACTATTGTGAGAAAATAAATAATATATTTATAGTACCCATTGGTTGCGTTTTGGAAATGACAATAAAGATTAATTATGATTATTACTAATGATTGTAACTTTATATGTATGATTTGCATAACTTCTGTTTGTTCAAATTTTTTTTATTCACTAAGTAATTAAATGAAAAGTTTGTTCACTGTTATCGCTGAATAAAATCCCTTTTAAGAGTGGCAATGACAAATAATATTTTATTTACTTGTATTTTTAGTATTGACTTTTTGAATGATGATTGATGTTTGGTAATAATCAAATATCAGTAAAACTGTACTAAGTGTAGTTTTGTCTTTGCCTTCGTAGTTCATTTAATAAAAAAGTTTTCGCACTCTGTATTTTCAATATATCTGTAAGAGTATTTGATAAAAAATAATAAGCATGTTTTTTTTAGTCGTGTAATTTCCATTCATTTAAATAAAACCCATCAAAAGTATTTAACTTTCATAGGAACTCATCTCTTACACACCTAACTCATGAAATTTTAGCTGCGAGTTCTCGTATGGTAATTTCAGGATAAATAATGTGAAAACGGAGCTGGGAGAGTTCACACCTCCTCCATCACTAGCTGCTGTAAAGCACATTCAATAAAATCTGCTATTCTCTATACAATTAATTACTCATCAGTGTTATCAAAGATTATCATCACTGATGCTATCATAACCGGAAGCAGTCTGGTAGTATAACGTATCACGTACAATGATTGTCTCTTTTTGAAACTGATGATTGATGTTTTGTTTTTCGTAAATTACAATGAAGGTTATATTATAGTTATCTATAATAATATATTATTCTTTGTGGATTATTACGGTGACAAAGGGCCACAATACATTTAATTTTAATAAAAGTATGACGATAATAAACAAAATACTTATAATAACAAACATCTGAAATTTCCTCGCTCATTGTCAATTCTATAAGTTCTTATTTCAGCTAAGGTGATATTGATATTTGACGGTCCAACACCCAGTCTAGTGTTTCCAAGTGCAAAATGTCCTGGTATCATTACACGTCCTCCATCAACCATATACTCCTCCTGAAAACAGATTATCTAATTGACTACAATACTGCTTTTATCGACTACAATACAATACAAATTACTGTCAATTGAACTTATGGAGCAAAGAAGTCTAAATATAAAATATTAAAAATAAACTTTTTTGCTCTGGAAATGCATCCCATTAGTTTAAGTTTAAAACATAAAACCAAACTGCTAACATTGTAAACCATGTACCTAGTGTAGTAGTGAAATATCCATTAAGTCAGTATAAAACAAATAAAATATTTAAATTAGAGTTTGACGCTTCCTTTTGTTCCTCGGCTTCGATTTCCAATCCAACAGCATTTTTTTCCTATATAATTAAATTTATTATTATAATTTCAATTTCTCTTTTCATTGTCTACTTCTAATAACAACATGAAAAACTTAGTTTCCGTTGCAATCGAATCCATTGAACTTATGGTCGGTATA
This sequence comes from Chilo suppressalis, assembly GCA_902850365.2. NCBI lineage: Eukaryota > Metazoa > Arthropoda > Insecta > Lepidoptera > Crambidae > Chilo > Chilo suppressalis. The sequence goes on from OU963919.1 coordinate 819,473, forward strand.
GTATCAATATTTTCGGGGTTGCCATTAAAATTTTGTTTCCATCTAAAATACATAGAACTGTGGATTTCTATTCTAAATATATTATTATGTTAGGCCAATATGTACTTTGGCGGCCCACGAGCTTATACTTGTTATACTTGATCGAAATGCAAAATTTTACCGCACTCTAGCTTTTTTTATAGACATAAGGATAGATTGACATACCCATTAAGTCAGTAAGTTAAAATTGTTGGCCATTACAGTACAGTACCCTTGACTGATTACAATTTTATACCAATGATACTTGAAAAGTCCGGACAAATCACACATTTTTATACAATTAAACATTTTTATACACCCATTGACACCACAAAAATAAAAAACGAAATGTTATAAGCATATTCACCTTGCTTCACAAGCTTTCTTTATGGCTGCATCATTTTTTCGTTTTCTTTTTTTGACACAATGGTGAGCAGGAATTTTACGCCCCATTGTAAAAGCTTATAACAAAAATATTAGTTGAAGCAACGATAATTAATAACTAGGTAGGTACTTATTATAATAATAAAATTTAATACGGTTGTGGAAACTTACATACAGTCAACGATTAAACTTTTGCGGTCGTAGTATATCCAGTCAGTTTTACGATGAATGCACTCGTGGCATCGCTCGGAACGCGTGCGGTACAAAGCGACACAGGTCCGACCTCCAAAGGCGCTGGCGCCGTACTGAACCGCAGTGTTTCCACTTTAATGATTTCCTTTCCCCATGCCTTAATTCAGATTTCCCCTTCTTAGGAAACTTTTCCCCTCAAAAATTATTCTGCTGTAGTTTTTAGATTTGGCACTAGTGTAGTAACTTAAGAAAAAAAAGGTCTTAAACTATCTTATTCTGTGACAGATAAATAAAATATATAAAATCTGCACGTGTTGCCACAGTTTCTTTTATACGGCAACACTCCAGCCCACGGTATAGTCCAAAAAAAATGTTCTGTGCGGCATTATTTTAGGCTAGGCTTTGCCCATAATTTCCCGCAATTTCCCCTTTTCATGTCTTTCCCCTTTTTCTTCCCCTCTGGACCCAAATTTCCCCTTAAAAGGGGAATTTCCCCTCATTGTGGAAACACTGACTGAACGGCGTCTAGATTTGCACTACTATATATTGCATTTTACGGGTGATGTTCAGAGTGTTATAAAATAATAATTAATGAAATTATTATAAAATTATATACATATTTCAGTAGTTCAATAATTGTAGATTAGTTTTGTAACAGTTTTTGATAGTAATTCTATTTAATTCAATATCAAAATACGAGGTAAACCTGCGTAATTTTTTGGGGAAACTCACGGAGGTTAGATGTTTTTTTAATAATTAATGAGATGGAAAATCAAGATTCTAATACATTATGTTGCAACATAAACATATTTCTGGTGTCGTAGTAATTAATTTGATCTAATTTATTGAACATTATTGTGAGATTAAGGCGTTTTAAGTTGTGCATATTATCGTTTTTTCCGTAAACTAGCTGCGGTAGAACGATCAGTACAAAAAAATGGAAATAGTATTTGAAAATATTCTACATTAATTTTCAATAGGAAGAATAAATGTACTGTTTACTTCTATTGGAAGTAGTCAAAATCTCTTCTAAGGGGGCAAACGAGGCGCTCTAAAATTGCGATTTATTGCAAAAAATGTGAAAGGGCTCTTAAGTGGTTAATAATTGTTCTATTAGACCGAAAAAAAAGTATTGTATTTTTTTTTGACCTCGAAAACTACAAAACTTTATTTTTAAAATAGATTTTTCATGGAAATACAAAAACGCTGTCGGCCATTTTAGTCCATAGATTATCAATGTTATGACGTCAACAAAATCGTAAACAAACATTCGGAAGCACGTATTAAATAACCTGAATCTAAAGAACAATGCCCATTCTTGACCTGTACCCTTAGCACGAACCAAAATCGAATTCGTATCGTTTGCGAGTGCCGATTGACAATATATTTTTTTGTATGGAAAGAACAGCTACACAACGCACGTAACGAGAACTAAAAAACAGTAGCACGAACTTTTTGCAATTTGGCGCGTAAAGTTTACTTTCGAATTTCGAATCAAGATCGAATACTAAACGAGAAGTAAATTCATATTTCTATGGAAAACCGTAGCACGAACTTTATTTTGACATACGGTATCGTACCACTCGTTGGCTGGCATTCGAATTTATTCTCACTTCGAAATTGATGGTGACAAAATTTACGAGTATTGTCATTAAATCTTTAAAATTAAATTTAATTCATAATAAGTTTAAAATTTACTAAAATAATATGTTGAGAAGTTTTAGACGTCCAACTGTTAATTTTATTACCTAGCTGGAGCCTAGGGTTATAGACGCAACTAGCGGCCCGCCCTCGCTTCACTTCGGTGTAGAGCTGGTGACAGTTTTTGTTCTCAGGCTTGTATTATACACAATGACATTCATCTATGATTCTTCTTATACCTGCATGCAAAGTCTCAGTCCGATCAGTTTAAAATTGAAAAAGTTATATACAAACTTTCATTCCCTATTTTATCCCCTTGGGGGTAGGATTGATCAAAATCCTTTCTTAACGGATGCCACCGTCATAACATCTACCTGCATGCCAAATTTCAGCCCGATCCGTCCAGTGGTTTGGGCTGTGCGTTGATAGATCACTATGTCAGTCAGTCAGACCTTTGAGTTTTATATATATTATATAGATTAGAAATGAAGAACAAGAAATAAAAAGGTAAGCTAATTAAAAATTAACATCATCAACATTATACACACATCAAAAGTGTCTAGGGATCAAGCATTTTTATGCGGATTTCTTGAGATTAAGATGTGGCTTTGTAATAAATTTATGATTTTATAAATTTATATGGATCCTTTTTGGTGCATTTCATAATTTGAATCAGGAACTGTGAATCAAATTCGAGTAAAAGATGAAAATCAGCTGTCAATATTTTCCCTATAAAAACATACAACGCATTGAAGACATTATTAGTGCTACTGTTTCCCTACTACTGATTAAAACCAACGTTATTATGGAGCGGCGACGTCATTTAAGCAGGGAAGAAATGCTCAGAGCCGTGGGAATGATAGAAGCTGGTTCCCGGCAACGTACTGTGGCTTTAGCTCTGAATACAAGTCAGAGTGTTATCAGTCGACTTTGGACACGATACCGAAGCACTGGTACCGTGGCTGAGCGCCATGGAGGACGGTATCGCTGCACCACACGGAGACAAGACCGATACATTCAAATCTTAACTCGAAGAGCTCCAACAATAACCGCCATGATGTTAGCCGTGAGGCTTCATCACTCTTCAGGGAACTTAATTAGCGACCAAACAGTCAGAAACCGCTTGCATGAAGTGAACCTTCATTCCCGAAGACCGCTACGGGTACCACCTATAGCAATGCACAATCGTAGGATTCGATATCAATGGGCTCTTGAACACAGAAATTGGGCAGAAGAACAATGGCGTTTCGTGTGCTTTTCTGATGAGTCTCGTTTTGGTATGAGACCGGATACAAGACGTATACGACACTGGAGAACCCCTGGACGCCAACAGCGATTAAAATCCTGCCAGGAAGTCCATCCTTATAGTGGTGGAACCATCATGGTATGGGCGGGTATTTGGATCGGCGGAAGAACTGAGTTGATTTGGATCAGAGGCAACCTCAACGCTCAAATTTATGCTGAGACGATTGTATCGGACGTCATCGTTCCTCTACAAGTGCAAATCGGTCCCTTATTTCAGTTAATGCATGATAATGCACGACCGCACACCGCAAGAGTTGTAAGACAGACTCTCGCCGCAGCTAACATCAATGTCCTGCCCTGGCCTGCTCAGTCGCCAGACTTGAACCCGATTGAGCATGCATGGGATATGCTACAGAGAAGAGCTCTGCCGAATATGGAGGGTATCCAGTCGCAAGAAGACCTTTTTTTGTTGTTGCAACGAACATGGGCGGCCATTCCACAGCGTGATTTGGATGAACTCATTTTGATTATGCCAAACCGATGTTCTTGTGTTGTTAGTGTTCGCGGTAGAAATACGGATTATTAATTGTTTAAGTTACCCAATAAAATTTTAGAGAAAACTGTTATTTCAGTCTTTTTTTCGAACTTTTGTGTTAGTGGTTCAAATGTCAAAAATCCCTTTATTAGGAAAATGGCAAATTTCTTTATTAATGCAAAGGTGACTTGGTTTATCGTTACTGTGACAAACGAAAACACTTTATTTGATGAATCCTTAAAGAAAATTTTAATTAATATCAATCAGGAGAAAAGTTATTGCAAAAATATATGTTGATCCCTAGACACTTTTGATGTGTGTATTTATCGTTTATTTTAAATGCTATTTATTTGCTCTATTTCTTATTTATACACAGAGATATTCAGACAAGGGCGTTTCTCAGGAAAACATAATCCTTTGGACATCAACGATACCGAATTTTGTAAAAGATACGGGCATACTAGAGACTCGTTTGAATTTTTAGTCCAGGAATTAAAAGCCAATACTACATTTAAGTCAACAAAGAGGTTGAAAGTGGAACACATGGTTAGAACTTCAAAATCAAGTCCAAATGAGAGTAAAAACTAGCTTCGTACAATTAGTTGCTAGTCACCTCCCATAAATTTGGGGTGCCGGAAATGCATAGTTTTTTTTATATAAAAAAAAACAAACTAACCTCAAAATATATGAAAAAAAGGTAAAACTGTACTTCCAGGGCCCAAGAGGTGACTCGAACTTTTTGTAGAAAAGGTCTCTTTTAAAACAATGTTTTTTTTGACAACACTAACTTAATCTAACCTAGTGTGAAGTATCACCACTTGGGCCCTGGAAGTACAGTTTAGCCAACACATCTTTTTTGCACAGGTTCCGCTCGTTCAAGCTCGTAGATGGCACAGGGTCAAGTCCACTATCCGACGCCATCGTCAACAAATCAATATCCGAAAAGGTAGCCAAAATCGTACAACTATGCAATCCAATCGATGTCCAAAAACGTAGCCGAAGTCCTACAAGTATGCAATCCAATATATGTCCAAAAACGTAGCCAAGTCGTAAAGAAAACCAATAAGAAACAGCGGAGCACATTTACGATAACTCGAAAGTCAACTGTCAAAAATGTCAAAACTACAATCAAAATGGCGGATTGGCGTTTCGTTTCATGCGTTTTTGTACTTCAATAGTTTTAAAATCTTATCATTACCTAAAATATCATAGAAATTACGTTTTGTTTCACGCAATCACAGTACGGCAAATACGAACTTTAAAAATTAATCAAAAATATTTAAAGGCGACTCGGCGGCGAAAAGCCAGGGTCATGATAGAAAATACTTTCGGCAGACTCAAAAATAGGTGGCGATGCCTCAGTAAAGATCGAGCTCTACATTATAAGCCTCAGAAATGCGCAGCTATAATAACGGCGTGCTGCGTGGTGCTTCACAACATTGCCGTTAAATATAATGTACCCGAGCCTGACCCAAGTGATGAAGAAACAGTAGAAAGTGGGGAAAATTCTATTGGACACAATATACAATATGAAAACGAGGCTAATGGGGATGATCTTTTTGGGGAAAGGGCTCTACGAAGTCTTTTGGTGAATAGAATCACTAGGATTCATCGTTAGACAGACCCTATTGTTGGCCACTGTCAATCCTGTATTTTAATTGAATAAAACACTTTCTAAACAGGTTTGAATTGTGCTATAATTTTTACATATTCCCCGTAAGCTTAAGCTAAGCTTAATGATTGGTGTACTTGATAACATGAGAAATAAACCTGTACCTTTACGTTAAATAGTATCATTGTATCTAGTGTTACGGGTTAATTTTAAATAAAGTACAATAATATATATTACTGGTAAAAATTTAATAAAATATTTTCTTAACAAAATGAAATTTACAGATTTTCTTAATCCACAAACATTCAACCATCAACTATTCAAAATAATTCATTAACCTTTTGCTCTTAAACAATTATATCTTTCATGCATCATTCAGTTTTTCCTTCCAAAAAGCCCTTCAAAACATTCATTGCTTCTTTCATATATTCTAGCCGTTGAGTTTGCAAAGCAAGCAATGATTCTGCAGACTGTGGTGGTTCCGAGATCAGTTTGTATGAGTGATTCTGCAGACTGTGGTGGTTCCGAGATCAGTTTGTATGAATGATTCTGCAGACTGTGGTGGTTCCGAGATCAGTTTGTATGAGTGATTCTGCAGACTGTGGTGGTTCCGAGATCAGTTTGTATGAGTAATTCTGCAGACTGTGGTGGTTCCGACATTAGTTTGTATGAGTGATTCTGCAGACTGTGTTGGTTCCGAGATCAGTTTGCATAAGTGATTCTGCAGACTGTGTTGGTTCCGAGATCAGTTTGCATAAGTGATTCTGCAGACTGTAGTGGTTCCGAGATCAGTTTGTATGACTGATTCTGCAGACTGTGGTGGTTCCAAGATCATAAGTGATTCTGCAGACTCTGTGGTGGTGTGGTACCGAGATCAGTTGGCATAAGTGATTCTGCAGACTGTGTTGGTTCCGAGATCAATTTGCATAAGTGATTCTGCAGACTGTGGTGGTTCCGAGATCAGTTTGCATAAGTGATTCTGCAGACTGTGTTGGTTCCGAGATCAATTTGCATAAGTGATTCTGCAGACTGTGGTGGTTCCGAGATCAGTTTGTATGAGTGATTCTGCAGACTGTGGTGGTTGTAATAACGTCTGGGAAGTTCCAGGTAAAATCCATTCAGTGTCATCTGAAATGAAGTATAATGTATTCAGTATTTTTTATTACTATTTTATTTTTAGGGTTGCGTACCCAAATTGTAAAACGGGACCCTATTACTTAGACTCCACTGTCCATCTGCCTGTCTGTCATCAAGCAATATCTCATGAACCGTGATAGCTAAACAGTGAGAATTTCATAGATGATGGACTCTGTTGCCACTATAACAAAAAAATACTAAAACATTATAAAATAAATACAACAATTGTGCCATTTCTACTCGACATTGTAATAATCGTTTATATTATATTTTAAGCATTTAACTGCTAGATGTCTAAATCTAAAGAAAAGTTTTTAATAGAAAAAAATCCACGCGGACCAGGCAGCAGACGGGACTCGAACCCGCACCCTTCGCAATCCGGGCGGTAGCACTGACCAATTAATTATGCTACCGCGGCCCTAATGGCCGCGTCGAAATTTTCCTATCCTTAAGCAAGGTTGTTTTTTTTCTATTAAAAACTTTTCTTTAGATTTAAACATCTAGCAGTTAAATGCTTAAAAGATAATAAAAACAACTATAATTGCTATTTCTTCTTTCAAATGTTTAATACTTGTAAAAGTATTAATTTGACATTGTGGGTTACCTACAATGCGAAGAGATGGCGCTGCCTTGCAACTTAAGGATAGGAAAATTTCAATGCGGTCGTCAGGGCCGCGGTAGCATAATTGGTCAGTGCATTCGCCCGGATTGCGAACGGTGCGGGTTCGAGTCTTTTCCATTAAAATTCCATTAAAAATCAATTTGAACAACGTTTGTAATGGATTCGGGATCACTTTTATTTATTTTGGCTAAGGTCGAAACTATTTCAAATCTTTTTTTGCTGTAATACTGCACTACTAACCGAGCAGTTTATTAATCCTGTTAACAGTCTCATCTAATAGCAAACTGAATGGGCGCATTTTATAACCGAATTAATTCGGTTATAAAATGCGGACTTGGAACATTCTTTATGGTAGCACTACATTTTGTTCTGTGTGATTTTAAGTTTTCGGCATCTTTATTTTTTCTTTAGATTGTAATAGTCTCTAATATTGTATAGATAATGGTGCGGAACCTTTTGTGTCCGTCTCTTTTTATTGTTGAATGTACTTATTAAAATTACTTAAGCATCTGCAAAGTTTTTAATGAAATTTGACATACATTACCTGGATTAAGACATAGGATACATTTTATTCCGGAAAAATATATGTTTCTGGGATTCACAATAAGGTACTAACTATAAAACGGCGAATTCGCGAGCGAAACTCATCACACTAATGTTAGAAAGGCGATAGTTTGTCAGTGTGTGTGTGTATGTTTGTTACTTCTTCACATATAAACGGCTGGAGCGATTTTAATAAAATTTGTTAAGGAGCTAGCTGACACCCTGGATTAACACATAGGCTACGTTTTACTGCGGGAAAATATCCCTAATAAACCGCGGGTAACACCGCGGAGCACAGCTAGTTACAAATAAATATGTTAATATAATCTTGAAAAATTTAAGTATTACTGTGTAAATACATTTTTGTCCAAAAGCAGGATTTACTCTTCTTAATTTTTAAAGTGACTTTTTTATAATTGCATTTAATTCTATTTAAAACTTATGAACCGTAACCTGTGCAGTTGAACTGTAACCTGTGCAGTTGAACTGTAATCTGTGCAGTTTTGTGCAATTTCATCTACTACTACTATGTATTACTTGAGTAACTTCTTCTCTGGGCGCATTTATATTTTGCTCTATTGCAATCTCCTGACAAAAATATAATATTTAGGTGTTTATAACTATAATGTACGATACTTATTAGATAATAAACTAACATAAAAATATACAAACCGGATGACCGATTTCAACTTCGGAAACAGGTAGCCCAGAGCCTGCCATTTTGCCTATCAATGCCATCACCCTTTCCTCAATATCTGTAAGACAAGTCTTCAATGCTGGCCCAACACCCGCACTTTTTGTGGTTTTATTTATTTTAGCCCACTTCTTTTTTTGTGTTGTTTTTGAAATCACTCCACACCTAAGCCCGTACAAAAAAGAAGAAAGATATTATACATATAAAATATTATACATGAGGAGCTCGATGAGGAGCTCGATGGCGCAAAGGTTAGCGCGTTCGGCTGCGATCGTTGAAGTTAAGCAACTTTCGCAGTGGTCGGTCATTGGATGGGTGACCAAAAATTTACTATATATCGAGCTCCTCCGTGCTTCGGAAGGCACGTTAAGCCGTTGGTGCCGGCTGCATCTGCAGTCGTTAACACCCGCCAATCCGCACTGGGCCCGCGTGGTGGGTCATGGCCCAATCTTCGTATTCCATTCATAGGGAAGGCCTGTGCTCCAGCAGTGGGGACATCAATAGACTGATGATGATGATGATGATATAATGTGCAGAATAAAGATCCTTGCCAGTGACAGATGCCATTAATTAGTGTGAAAGTATAAACTTCGTTATTTGTAATGAATTGCTCCCTCACTCTCCGCCATTTCTCCTCTGTTTTAGAATCGCCACTTCCCTCACTGTTTAATGTAATAGTCAACTCCTGCCATTTTTTGTTACACCATTGCCGCCCTCTAGGACCACCAGAATCGCTTACACAAATCACCATTCCTAAAAATATTTATAAAATTATTACAGTTTCCAAATATATTTGACGACCTCCGTGGCCGAGTGGTTTGTACGCCGGGTTTCATGGTGTCGCCGACTCGAGAGGTCCCGGGTTCGAATCCCGGTGGGGGCAGATGTTTGTGTGATGAATACGAGCATTTGAACTCCAGTCATGGATGTTTAATATGTATTTTCTATATAAATACACTTATATGTATTCTATCCGTTACCCTAGCATCCCATAACACAAGCCTTACTACTTTAGGGCTAGGCTAATTGGTGTGTGTTTTGGAAATACTTATTTATTATTTATTTAACAAAACAAAACATAAGCACTAGATTTTTCGACAAATTAATCACACAAGATCCGAATGATTCTTAGACAAAAAATTGTCTCTATATCACTCCGTACCTTCGTTTATTAAAATAATTGAACTATTAAACTTAAGTGGATAACCACCATAATACTCACATTGCTACAATATACATTTAAAATTACAACCTAACAATCTGTGTTTAATTATTTTATTTGTCATTCTCTTATCTTTCCATGAATTCTACCATGTGAAGATATTGGACGTAACTTGTCTTCATTTTAATTAGATAAGAGTAAGTCCAATTAAACGTTTCTGTGAAATAATTTTCTTTCTTTTTTTTTTCTAAATGGCTTCGCACGGCTTGTGCATTTAGCCAATGTCAAGTGTTAAATGTAGATATACAAATACTATAGCACTCGTGGTCAAAGTAATAAGTCAAGTCAAAGTAAGTGGCAGTCAAGTCAATCCCCCTTTCCCCATGTTTCAGTAAAAGTGCGGGGATTTACTGGAACCTCCCCGTGGACTTCCTGACGGAACGTCGAAAGACACTTTCCGCTATTTGTTTACACTTGCCAACACTTGTGCATGTTCCCGAACACTTAGTGGTTAATAATCCACCATTATTAGACACTAACATCCGCCACAACACAATTTTTAACAAGAAAAGCAAAACTGCTAAAGTGACGCTTCCCGATCCCGCCAAAATCTCCTGTGAAATAACTTTATCAGTTTCCCGCTTCCAGTCTTTTTTTTTATTTTTTTTTATTCTAATGATAGGCAATGGCTCGACTGTACCATACATGAAAAATTTTCAGACCATTCGTTCAATTTCATCTCATCTACATGTGAGTGCTTACCTTATAACACCTATCGAGTCGAATTTCTTTCGTATTAACGAAAGTGAGTGAATTATGTTTCGTGTTGCCGAAATAAAAAGCAAACGTATCTCGAATCGTACATTTTTACGGAAACTATTCGAATTCGATATTGGTTCGTGCTAAGGGTACTTGAAGGTGGTCGCAAAAATTAATAAATAAATAAAAAAAATGGGTGCGTGTACTTATGTAGGCGCGTGAGAAGTTATCCTTCTTTGGCATCGTTTAAAATTAGTTTTTAATTGAATGCAAATAATTAATTACAATAAATTAATAAAAAGTCTGGAAAAGGACACAGTCAATAAAGTTCAGTTTTAATTTGAAAAAATAAATAAATAATCAAAATATTCAAGTAAAATCGCTACTGAATATAATTTATTAGAACATATGTGATTTGCACTTGTATGAAACTCAAACACGTATTCCGAATATACAAACTAGAAACATGTGGATAAATATTATAAATATGAATACCTATAACTGTTACTTTATTACAAATAATAAAGATGTGTTTTTTGGTTCTACTACACCAATGGTCAAGAGATGGCGCTGTAGTCTCCTGAATCGCGCTTTGGTTCCGTTGTTCCAGATTAATAAATACTTTTGATATTATTAATATGAATACCTATAACTGTTGCTTTATTACAAAAAATAAAGATGTGGTTTATGGTAGGGATGTCGAAAGTTGAAAAAAATATCAATATCGGCTTCGATATATCGCGAAAAAAACATCGATATATCGATATATCGGACCAATTTTCCCAAAAATATATTTAGGTCAGCAATAATAACAATACAAAAAAAGGTAAATTTAAAAAATCAAAAAACCCGACTGCTTAATTATACTTCAAATAAAAACTGAAAAGAAAAAAACAAGTCCAGTAGTCCATGATTCTGTTAATAAGGAACAAAGCTACTTTAACAGTTGGGACCCACTGTTGAAAAATATTATGTATTCTTGAATATCTAATGGGTCCCGACTGTTAAAGTAGCTTTGCTCCTTATTAACAGAATCATGGACTACTGGACTTGTTTTTTTCTTTTCAGTTTTTATTTGAAGTATAATTAAGCAGTCGGGTTTTTTGATTTTTTAAATTTACCTTTTTTATTTCACACTTTTTAGTTAGTTAGTATTTTAAGACGGTATATACCGTAGTCTTGTTACTTCGGTAAGGGAATTAATATCGCGGGAATTATTAAGTACCTTGCGTCGGTCTAAAAGATTGATTTATTAAGACATATAAAGACTTTACCCGCGGGGTCAAGGCTACAGATGGGCCTCAATTTTGCCAAAAATGTGTGAAGTTAAATCAAGTCGTTACATAAATATCTCTAATGTATGTTAATTTTATAGTAAACAAGCACTTACTCAAAAAGTCATATTTTGTTTATGCTTTTTTAATAATTTAGCAGTAAATATTAAATTCATTTACTTTTATTCGTCGACTATTTAAAATTGGCAGTGGCTGCATTGTCATGTCAATGCCGGACGTCTAAGATTGTGATATACACAAATTCAGTGTCAGTCCCTAGTCTCATAATTTGATATACCTACATAATTCACAGAAAGCCAATATGTAGATGCCAGAAGTTAACTTCAAATGTTTTTAATCACCCTATATACAATACCAATCAATGACGTTTATGTCACAGGTTGAAGAAAGCAGTAACTCACGCCTGTTGTTTTGGACAATGGTGGCAACTGCCTTAGATCACTAAATTAAATAATTATGCAATCACCAAAGCAAAGTTTATAATATTTGATTAAACTAAAGGCGCATAATAAAATTTTCATAACGTTAGGTAGAGCACCATAGCAATCTCATTTATTATCAATTTATAGTTCTCTTTGTAGTTTTCTTTTAAAGCGTTCACATTTAACAGGTCAAAGACTTTGTGTTCGACAATTTTTTTTTGGTAGTGTAAAGCTCGAATGAAGAGTACTCCCAGTAGTGCAAACATGGCAATTATTTTCCAAATTTTTTTTTGTTATAAAAATACCGAATAACGTATCACTGTTAAGCACAAATGCTAAGTAACTTTTACAAATATAATCAAACTAGCTGTTACCCGCGGCTACGCTCGCGTGGTTTTCCTATTTGAGGCTATCATCCTCTTTTGACATAGTGAGTAAAAAAGTAGCTTATAGCAACCCAAAGCTTCAACCAATTAGTGCAGTCATTGAAGCGAAAAATACGGTCTTACCTCCGAATTTTTTACTGTGAACCGTTTTGCATGAAATTTTGGAATTAGGCTCACCTTACCCTTAACTTCAAAAGTGAAAATGATCTGAACTCCGCCTATTAATTTTAAGGGGTGTAAACAACCCCTTAATGGAAAAATTGACATTGAGTCATTTTATAGCTAGAAAACATGTCTCATAGTAAGTGATGAAGTTGTAAAGTATTTTCTAACATAATTACCTCATATTAAAATCATTTTCAACCCCTTGAAAATCTTACAACCCTTGCAAACAACCCCTAAATTGAAAAAATCACAAAAAAATACTTTGGTATGACATAAAAAGATTTTGTATTAGAATGCATAAAATGCATCTGCTCGCCGCTAGATGGCATTGACCACATCGATTAAATTTCAGACAAAATAAAAAACGGCTTTGATCTTTAATATCTAGCTTACTATTGCACTTAGAATACTCTATAAAAAACCAAATTGTTCATTGTTTTACCTGCTACAATTTTGTTTTTTATAAAATTTTCGACAAAACTTACATTTTTGGAGATATTTGCAAAAAACCGATGAAAAACGGAAAAAAAAATCGAATTTTCAATTGCCAATAACTTGAAAAGTATTGGATTTTTTGAAAAACATTATAGATGATTTTTTGCTTAAAATTTATTACAATACTTATTTTGAAAAAAAAAATTCACCCCCGAGAAGGGGTGGCAACCATCATTTTCACTTTTGAAGTTAAGGGTAAGATGAACCTAATTCCAAAATTGTATGCAATACGGTTCACAGTAAAAAAATTCGGAGCAATAATGCTTCAATGACTGCACTATATATACTTACCAAATTTCAAAGTGGTTTAGGCTTCGAGGAAGGATAAACAAAACAAACACTCTCATAATAATACCTAATACTACTATGGATAGTACGTAATAAAACTTCAAAATGTAAAAGCATTAGTATTATTAGAATAAAGGGTTTAATTATTTTAAACACATAGCAGTACTATTTAAGTACGCTACTGTACACGATGTTATGTGTTTTTCCATAATTTTTATCAGTGAGTCAATTTTATACATTCGAAGAAACTACCAAAATACCTACCTAATTCATTTAATGCACAACAAAACCAAATCACAAAGGAAAACAAAAACAGATATGGTACCTTGGTAAATCGTATTTCTTTAAAATCAATCAAGGTAGGTAGGTACCTACTGCTTGCTGTTGCTTACCTGCTGAAATAATAAGCACTTAACACCACCACGTTGATTCTTCTCTAATAGCACAGATAACAGAATACTATTAAAAACAATAAATATAAAAAAGTAATGTTCATGAATAGCGCCATCCGAAAAACCTCAGATTTTTAGTGCAAGTAAACTCGACTCGGGTAGCGACATCTCTTCAGTTTCACACGCAACAGCTTGGTTTTCGAATTGTTATTCGAGTTGGTAGCGCCTACCTCTACTCAACATCCAGGATCAATGTCCACTTGAAAATTATTGGATAATACTCGATTAAGGGACTAAAATAAATCATAACAGCTGTTTATTTAGTATCTGTCTACTGTAAACAGCTGATTATTTAATATCTATTTGATGTTTATAAGATTTTCTGGTAAGATATTAGGACACTGAAGGAAGTCGCTTTTTTTTACTAATATTGTTTTAATTAAAATATCTACCTACATGACGTTAAAATTAACAATAAATATTAAAAAGTCATGTTCATAAATAGCGCGATCTGAAAAAACGCAATATCACAACTCACATTTTTAGCAATTAAAAATTCTCGATAATAAAGACGGGTGGTGCCATCTGATAAGTTACTCAGAAAATATTATTTCAAGAGAGACTACTCGGTTGAGTTGGTATTCGAGATGGTAGCGCCATCTCTATCTATAATCACTCGAAAATGATATTTTTATATTATAAATTTAGAGTAGTATTAGCTAGATTTAATTTTAAAAATGAGATTAGAAAGAAATTGCGTAAAATTACCTCGATTTAATAAATGAAACACTAACACAAAATACTCGGTATTGAACACGAGTGGTGCCATCTCGTATTATTATGTTAAGATAGCAACTTCCACATTTCAAATTTAATCTGTCTTCGTGACAGTAGCGCCATCTCTATCGGGACCAACCATGAAAATGGTTAATTTAGTTGAAAATTATGTAAATTCGAATACATTTAATTGAAAAAAAGTAGCCTATAGCAGTCTCATAAGTTCAAGCTATACATATACCAAATTTCATCACAATCGGTTCAGCGGTTTAGGCGTGAAGAGAAGACAAACAAACAAACACACTTTCCCATTTATAATATTAGTATAAGTATAATATAATATTATAGATGCGAAAGTGAGTTTCTTTGTTGCGCTTCCGTGCCCTAATAGCTAAATCGAATATAATGAATTCCCATATAGAAGTAGATGGGAACTTGGTTCTTAGCTACAATATCGCAATACTTATAGGCGTAGGGAGATGAAAGGGGTGATTTACCTATAAAAATCTACATTATTTACTTTGAATTTTGCAGAATTATTACAAAACCAATATTATCGCGAGCTGATTAATAAATACAGGGATTCCAATAAGTATGTACTTACTAGCGAAAAATGGGTTATTTGTCATTATAATAAGTAAACCTTTTTTGTAAGATTAAGTAATATCGTTAAAAAAAATGAGAAACAGTAAAATTCTGAGCTTTTCATTAAAATTCAATAATCATAAATACCTATTATGATAATATATTTTTCATCATTCAATAAGAAGGAACTGTATCACAGTTTTATTGTTAGTACTTCATATAGGATCAGATACTGCTAATACCCCATTTTTTTTCTTTTACATGGTACACCGCGCTATCACTTTGTCATCGTTGTAACTTTTTAAATATTTTTCGAAATGACATAATGTAAAAAGCAAAGTTTATCGTTTTTAAATATCAAAAGCGATAAAAGTATTTGTTTTGATAAAACATGATTTGTTAATACAAAATGTGCATTTTAGAAATAGATATCAAATAATATTTTAGTTTTGATTCACTATTTTAGCGGTACACATTAAATAAAAATAGATATATGGTATTTAAGAGATACATTTTCACTCTACATTACATTCATGTAACTTTTATTGTTTTTGCAGTGCAGGCCAAAATGGCTCGCAAATGGGAGATTTTTTTCCGTCTTATGTGACACTTATTGTTATATATTGGCCAATTCACTCAATAACTACATAAATTATTATATATATGTAATTATCATATATGAGCTATATTACTGTTAAGTTTCATTAAAATCCATTCAGTATTTTTTTGGTGAAAGAGCAACAAAAATCCATACAAACGTAAGATTGAAATTAAAAGCGTAAGTGGTTAATATACAACTTTAAAGCGTTGTAGATCCTAAACAATCATATAAAATGAAAAATGGTGTTAGGAACCTAAATATGATTTTTGATTATCTAGACGGTGATACCCCACTCGACATATTTTGTCAACTTATTTTTTTTACTTCGTCACAATATGGCGCCTAATTTTGCCCATACTGAATTTTGATTACTATCATATCTTTAGTAGCACTCCCATGATTGAGACGAATCGATTGATGTATGAATCATCAAAATCGGTCCAGGCGTTTGGTCTCTAGTGTGCCACAAAGGAACAAACATACATATATAGACTGTTAAACACATAACCCTGTCTGCGCGTCGCGCTTCGCGCTCTTGCATTGCGCAGCCGGGTAATTATAATTAAAGAAAGAATTATCAAAGTACCAAATTGCCGCTACACTACATGACAATACAATATCTCACGAAAGATGACACGCGGAATAATAATGGAACGAAAATTATCTCCCTAAAAATAGACCCTATTTTCGAATGATGAAAATTATTGCAGGGCCTCCTTACGTGGCATCTTTCGTAAACAACACTAGACAGTCACACACTTCCACAGAATATAATGGAATTCAGCACAACCAATTCACCAGCGAAACAGATTTACAAATCATAGAAAATACTAAATACAGTACAAATCATAGATATGTTGAATATCATTAATCTGAGCTTCAGTTACGATTTTTCCAGATACGAATTTAGTTAGATCGTGATATGCCGCTAATAATTAAAAAAAATATCGTTTTTGATACGAATTTCGATATTGGTTATTTTGTATCGATGTATCGATATATCGAATCAAAATATATCGGCTAAAAATATCGATATATCGATACATCGATATATTTTCAGCAAGCCTAGTTTTTGGTTCTACTACACCAATGGTCAAGAGATGGCGCTGTAGTCTCCTGAATCGCGCTTTGGTTCCGTTGTTCCAGATTAATAAATACTTTTGATAGGCCTTCACAATGCAGTCGTTAGCACCCACTAAATAGAGATTCTATTTCTATTTTGTTGGTAGATTTTCTTAATGTGCGGTAAACACAAAATCATTTTTTCATAACGCGCCTAAAGAAGTATAACTTCAAAAATATTTTTTTGCAATTTAAACGGCATCAAACACGTATTGTCCTCTGCGTATCACCCGGCCAGGAACGGACAAGCGGAGAGTTTTGTGAAAATAGTAAAAAATGGACTCAGAGGTATTATTCTAGAGGGATGTAATAAAAAATGTATGCACAGCAGAATTGCAAATTTTTTATTTGACTATAGGAACTCGAAAAGCAGTACCACCGACAGATCTCCCGCGGAAGTTGTGTTCGGACGCTCCTCACGTTCGCGGTGGATTCAATAGACCCGACTAGGCCGTCGACTTCGTCCACGGAACTCATGCAAACCGTCGAATTCAACCAGTTCTTACAGGCTAAATATTATAAAGGGAAAAAAGAGGAGAGAGAGAGAGGCTGTTCAAAGAAAATGATACTGTATGGATTATTAAAAAACATTAATATGAATAACAAATGCTGGATTGAGGGAATCATTAAAAAGGAAATCGGACAAGTTTACATTCCTTAGCTGAAGTGTGAATTTAAAAGACACATAAATTAAATAAGACCGAGATGTTTCTCGCCGTCGATCGACGACGAGTGCGGTGGTGGTGTATAAGTGGGTAATCAGAGATTAATATACGATAGTGCGGGCTGCGCCCCTTAGTTTTAGTCTTAGTAGTACGGAGGGCTGTTTCCGCAACTCGACACTCAGTGCCTATTTTGCGTGGGGATGGCATCAGTCCTGCCATCCCAGCTCCTTCAGAAAGCTCAGCAGTCCCCGGATGTTGCTGCAGGCTTCTACTAGTGTCCGCGGGCTTCCCATTAGAGAAGTCCTTTGTCTTGCAACGCCTCTGCACTCCAGCAGAACATGGGCGCTCGTCTCCTCTTCCTCCAAGTAGGCTCTGCACAGAGGGCTGTCAGAAATACCTATATTATAAAGGTGTTTGTTGAAGTAGCCGTGACCCGTGAGTATACCCACGATTTGTTTCAGGGCTTGTCTAGGTAGTCGGATTAACTTACGTGATAGCTGCTGGTTTACCTTAGGAACGGCTTCCCTAGCTTGCCTGCAGTCAGTGTGTTTTGCCCAATATTCATCGTGTTGTCGTTGAGAGCGCTCCCTTATCCAGGTTCGCAGCTGCCGATAGGGTATGGGTATAATTGGCTCCGGACCAATGGCCGTCCTGCTAGACCCCTCCCTGGCTAAGCAGTCCGCCGCATCGTTACCCCTTGAGCCGCTGTGTCCTTTAATCCACTGTAGGGTCAATCTATTGTCGTTAGCAATATTAGTCAACTTACTGTGGCATTCGTAAATTAAGCCTGATGTCATTATATTGTTGTCCCGGGCTGCGCCCCGTCCGTATTCCTGCGATTAATGAGTGTGGACAGACTAGCGAGTTTGATTGACGTACTTCCCCTATCTTCAGACAGACACCAGAATTTTTGGTTCCTTTTTTTGAGTAGAAGAAAAAACTACGCGTTGGAAGAATTCAACTAATTCGATGGATCTCCATTTTTATTATTTATAACACATTTAATTTTTACAAACGAAAAAAAGTGAGCTTCCATTTATGTCTTTATTTGCAATCTTTTTTTTTGTATTATCTCTTTTATTGTTATAAAAAAAACTGGTGGTTTTTTTATAACTAACAACACACACTCTTGCAGTGGTGCTCAATATTGATTAAACTCATTAATTTAATTAATCATTTCGTCGTCGAAAGCTCCGATACGTAGTACGTGTACTCATTTTGTTACTAAATTCTGCTATAAGTACCCACGTCATAAAAAAAAATGGTTGGCAAATGTGATAATTGTGGTAAAGGCATCACTAAATCTAGACCGGGTCTGGTATGCAGACGATGTGAAAAAGAAGTGCATCTCAATAACCAGTGTACTGGCCTATCCAATAAGCAACTCGCTGCTCTGCGGGCGTCAGACAACCTAGAATGGACTTCTCATGAATGTCACAGTAACTCTCCAAGACGCCGTTCTATCATCGTCCCTGACGATGAGGACGATGAGGATTCTACTGAGACACCTAATTTACAGATCGACGTAAAAGAGCTACTGGCCAACATATCAATTCAAGTAGGAAAAGCTATAAAAAAAGAAATGAGGGATATCACACAATCCCTACAATATCATTCGGATAAAATGGACGAACTAATAAAAAATACGGAAATATTGCAGGGTAATGTTACCAATTTACGGAAGAAAAATGTGGAGCTGACTAATCGAAACAATAACTTGGAGCTCAGGGTAGGAGCCTTGGAACAACGTATTCAAGAAATCGAGCAAAAAGCACTGTGTAATCATATTGAAATACACAATGTTCCTGTACAAGAAAATGAAAATGTTCTTGAGATCTCAGCTAACGTTGTTAAAATCCTAAAGCAGTGTACGGAAGATATTAATCAAGTAAAACGGCTCCCTGGCAGGGACGATCGACCGGGACCGTTACACATTGAGCTAAAAACCGAGCAAAATCAAACCTCTTGGTTAGCTGCCAACAAAGAAAAAATAAAAAAATTGTTTCATCTGAAATCGTCCTGTCTTCGTGTTCTTCTTCTGAAGCCAATGGAAACACTTTATATTTGTGAAGCTTTAACTCCTTACAATAAGCAACTACTCTGGAAAACTAAGAAGGAACTGAAGGAAGTATATAGATATATTTGGATAAAAAAGGGAGTACTACGGGTGAGAAAAAAAGGAGATAATCAAAAATCCTACATAATTCGTTGCTTAGAAGACATAAAAAAATTGGCTGTAACAAAGAACAAATAGGTATTTCTATATATTTTTTTTTGGTTAAAATAGTTATTGCGAATTTCTTGAATAATGGATCTAGTATTAGATGGTATATCGCAATTGACCGACTGTAAAGACTTAAAAACTTTCTTGAATAATATTCCAATAAAAACAAAACTTGTATGTGTATTTTTTTGTATTTATTCATGTTCTCGAATTGTTGATGTAGTTATGCTTACAGAGGTAAATATTTGTAATTCTCTCTGTACCCTATTCCAACTAAAAGGTTATAGAATATTTACAGAACTGCGGAAGGGCCGGAGGGGCGGTGGCGTAATCATTTATATAAAAAATTGCTACAAATTTAAAAAAAGCAATTTTATAATGCAACACTGTGAAAACTTAATAGGCACAATCACTACTCCCTCGGGCTATTCTGCTGATTTGTTATGTTTATACCGCCCGCCAAGTAACGTTAATCTATTTGTTAAGGAACTTGATATTATCTTGAACAAACTAGGCAAACAACAAGACCCTTATCTACTAGGAGATATAAACATAAACCTGCTGAAAAATGTACCTATAAAACATATTTACAACACCACCATGTATAAATACGGTTTAGCTTGCGGGATCACAGAATACACACGCATAGAAATTGTTAACGACAGACACAGCAAATCTTGTATTGATCACATTTATGCACGATCCCGCTCACTAAACATATACACGGCGACGCTTGGAACTGCACTGGCCGATCACCGCGTTGTCGCGCTGGCAGTGGTGGACCCGACCGGTGATGACACACGGGTGGATTTTAGGTTCACTAATAAATACGATAACAAAATACTCACTAAAAACTTAAAACAATTAGATTGGAATCTATTAAAACAAATGACTTGTCCACTTAAAACTTATTCAAGTTTGACAGAAAATATTAAAAAATGTCATGATAAAGCCACGGTTAAAATCAAAATATGTAACAATAAAAATCGTATAAATAACAAATGGATTAACAGCAAAATTATAAAATCATGTGAATACCGAGATAATCTATTTATGAAATGGAGTGCAGACCCCACTAACAAAATATTAAAACAAAAATATAACTCAATTAGGATTAGTACAAATAAATTGATAAATAAGTCTAAAAATAAACACATACGAAAGGAAATTCAGACACACAAAAATAACCCTAGAATGTTATGGCAGATACTAAATGATATTACTGGCAGGGCAAAAACACTTGCGGACACTATTATATGTAATGCTTTCTTAAATAGTACTAAAAGTACTAAAGATATAGCAAACGCTTTTGCAGAAAGTTTTAAAGGTTGTGTTAAGAGTACATCACCAAAGTGTAAAGTGCAACTGCTGAATGCAGAAACGTATGTGAACTTTACTGATGTATCATGCCGATTTCAGAAAGTTGCTTCAAAAACAGTTCTTAAAGAAATTCGGTCCTTGAACAACCAGAAAGCACTAGGTGTAGATGGTATAAGAGCGGCAGACCTAAAAATTATTGGCAGGCAAATCGCAGGTGTAATAGCGCAGCTTATTAATACTTCTGTTAAAAAAGGCTTATACCCAAAGGACTTTAAGACGGGTATTGTAAGGCCTATACACAAAAAAGGCAGTCTAGATTCTTATAAAAATTATGTCCGATCACAATACTTTCAACTGTAGATAAAGTTATAGAAAAGGTAATAAGTAAGCAAATACACACATTTTATAAAAATAACAGCATAATCACAAATAAACAATTTGGTTTTTAGTCTGGTAAAAGCACGACTCAACTTCTCACTAAATTCACTGATAGTGTTAATCATGGTCTTAATGAAAAAAAACATGTTTTGGTACTTTTTATAGATTACAGTAGGGCGTTCGATTCTCTAAGACACAACACTCTGATCAAAAAGCTTAGCGATTGTGGTATACGTGGTCCTCTTAATACATGGTGCCAGGAGTATTTGAATGGTAGATCCTACATAGTTAAGATAGGTGACGCTTTAAGTGATAGTGTCACTGTAAAAGATGGCACCGCTCAGGGTTCTGTATTAGGCCCATTGCATTATATAACTTACGTGAATGATGCGGTTAATGTCGTATCTAAGAGCGAAATGTATCAATACGCCGATGACACCTACCTGATATCTGCAAACAATGATCTGGACACTGCCCTTAATCATTTGCAAAAAGACTTTATACTATTATCTAAATGGTCTCACGATGTAGGGTTAGTGGTAAACCCAGACAAAACAAAATTAATGTATATTAGTTCTAGTCACAATAGAAAATACAAAGATCTGAAACTAATTGCGCACTCAAATACATGTCTACACGCTTGTTCACAAATCTGCACTTGTCCTACAATAGAAATGGCAAAACGGTCTAACAATTGATGATCGATTTAAGTGGACGGAACATATATACAATGTAAGCGACAAACTAAGGGCGATACTGGCCAAGTTTGCTATTGTTAAAAACAAAATTCCGTATAAAACACTATTGCACTTGTATAAGGCACTCGGTGAAAGTACAATACATTACGGCCTGAGTAGCTACGGTCGAACCTTCAAATCG
The DNA here is from genome assembly GCA_902850365.2 of Chilo suppressalis. NCBI lineage: Eukaryota > Metazoa > Arthropoda > Insecta > Lepidoptera > Crambidae > Chilo > Chilo suppressalis. The sequence goes on from OU963919.1 coordinate 842,011, forward strand.
CATCTTGATTCGATAAAAGAGCTTCAGTTAAGAATTCTTAAAACTATAGTGCCAGAAAAGATAAAAACTCAGTACCAACACAACAACAATGAGCTATTCTATCATTGTGGAGTCCTACCTGTACATGATCAAGATTATGTAACAAGAGGAATCTATGAATTAGTACTCAAACATTACTCACAATGCAATCAGATGATTAAGGAGGAGTATCATCGTCGACATGCACAACTCCCACAGGCTCAACCCTCATCTCAGCCCTCATTTGTTCAACCAGCACTCTAGGACAACTATCTTTTATAACTACTTTTAGCTTCTTAGTTGACAGGTTTTTTTGTTCAATATTTTTTTTTAAAAAGTTTATAAAAAATTGGAAAAATAATTAAATATCTAATTTCGTTGACTTTAGATATCAATATCGATTTATTAATCGAATGAATATTTTCACTCTATAAATGAGCAATTCATTCGTGATGATGAGCAGTCATTAATGATAATTATTCAATTAATTCCTAACTTGTCTATCTAATCAGTTTAAACTTTATTAATAATTAAAAACAGTGACAATGGCAGGAGTAGTAAGTCCGGCATCTAATGAGGTAATAGCTGTAATTTATTCTGATATAAACTAACAATTTAATTGATGGCCGAGTTGTTTTTAAATTATTTTTTGTTTTATTCTTTACAGGTTGAGATAAGAATAAGCAGTATTAGTTTAAGACTCTCTGTTGATCTTATAGATATATATGTTGATCTGTAGATATATGTGTTGAAATCAAAGTATTCTTTTAATTACGTACTCCAACATAATTACTACAATTCATTTTTATCACAATATAATAATAAATATGTACACTTTTCTTGTAGACAAAAATGATACGCATAGTTTTTTTCTAAATTCATTATCACAAATACTTAATTAAAACTGGAATGATTCCATTTAAGTATAAATGTAAGTACATTTTTTTTGTAAAAGTATTGCACAAATATCAAGTAGCATTTTCATAATAAAAATTAAAAACTTGAGAAATGGAATTTATAACTAGTAATTTTTTGCCTATGGTAAACTCGTAAACACTGTGCGTTCCATTAAATATATCAGCAGTTACTTCCAACATTTTCGGCATTAAATCTACATTACGTTGAACTTCGTCTCCACAAACCTGTTTCAATTTATTACCATCATGAGATTCAATTTATAATTATAATTAATTCAATATAACTATTGATTATTAATAAATATGTACACACTTTTTTGAATTATACTTCTCTAGTTGGCATTGTATACATGGCCACAATAGCGGCTTTTTTTATTACCCAAGGATGATGTTTAGCTAAAGTTTTATTGTATGCATCCTAGCAATAACTTGATGTTTTTTCAGAATCTTTTAAATCGCCAAGCTATCTCAAAAATTCTCTAATAAAATCTGTAAAAAATAACAGTAAGTTTTCGTTAGACTTAAAACTTAATTCGTGATTAATTGTGCATTAATGAAAGATCAGTCAGTTATTGATGATTTCGTAATCGCAAGGGTTTTGTTATATTTGAATGTATTATTGTTAGTTTTAATAATAACAGGATGATCAATACATTTGTATAATCAAACTGAATAAATACAAACCACGTCCGCGATGAAGACGTAACAGAGTTCTAGATCATTGACTTTATAGTTTGATATTTATTTGCCTTCAATAATTCATTTAAAATATCATTTTTTTGTTTTAAGTCTGAAGAAACATAGCTAAAAACCGTGCCCATAAGTTGAAAAATTCTGTATAAAATAAATTTATTTGTCATTATAATTGTAATAGTTTTATGATTCAACATTGATGACGAAGAAAATTTTAGTTGTGTATGGTCATGTGATTAATTTAAATTATTGACAGTGGTTTCTGAGAAATCATGGCAATTGTTTATGCAAAAACATCAATAATACTTGATAACAAAAAAAAAATATTAATCCACTTACTTATAGAGTTCATTATAAGCATCCAGGTAAGCTTTGATGTTGACGTCATAATCTTCAACAAGAGCACGATCAAAATTATCGTGAACAATGTGGAGATCAAAAAATGACAACTCTGAACCTTCAGCCATCTTTAGAAAATTACTTTGATGTGTGAATTATTCAGATACCATGTTCAAGGATTTTCATCGTTATGGACACAGCTGTATTTTTACAGTCGGTTCTTTTCTTAAGTTCGCCCATATTCAATTCTACTCAATTAAATTTTTCAAATAGTATTTACAGTTCAAATTAACAGAAAAGTTAGAAATTGTGATTTAAAATATAATTGGATATTATTGAAAGTATATTTGAAAATTACAATAAAACCTAAAAAAAACTATTTTTTACATTAAACTAATGAACGGTAATTTCAATTTAATTCAGATCAAGTGGGGTAAACAGACCAACAAACAAACACCATCCGGAAGATAAACAAATTGTTCGAATTATTAAAAAATCAAGATTTGAACTCATTGCAATATTTTTTTATTTATAAGGTATGATCTAATTAAGGAAAAAATTCTAAATTCTTCAAATATGCATTAATTTTCGAAACATCTGGATATTGACAAATGTTTTACATTGAAACGGGTGATAAAGTTTTATTCAGAGTACCCCATTTATCTAGCAATACGAAAGATATAGTCCAGTCAGTATTGTCGCGAAATCCGTTTTTCCTCAAACAGCTGGAACTATGCTAAAAAGTTTCTTAAGATAGTAAAGAACACTTTACATAGAGAAAAAAATGTTTCCAACCCCGGGCAAGGGTGAAAACCACCCTTAATAATCTATTTTTCCAATTATCTCAAAAAGTATACGAGATACGGAAAAAAACTTCAAATGAAAATTGTAGATCTTTTTGAAATCTACAAAACATTATTCCACCCTCTTGCCCCTATTTTCAATAGGGGAGCCAATAATCGAAGTCAAAGATTCAATACTTAAAAAGTTAAAGTTAGTTAAAAAAGTTATCTTTGACTTCGATTATTGGCTCCCCTATTGAAAATAGGGGCAAGAGGGTGGAATAATGTTTTGTAGATTTCAAAAAGATCTACAATTTTCATTTGAAGTTTTTTTCCGTATCTCGTATACTTTTTGAGATAATTGGAAAAATAGATTATTAAGGGTGGTTTTCACCCTTGCCCGGGGTTGGAAACATTTTTTTCTCTATGTAAAGTGTTCTTTACTATCTTAAGAAACTTTTTAGCATAGTTCCAGCTGTTTGAGAAAAAAAGGATTTCGCGACAATACTGACTGGACTAATATTGCCAACTTATCAATTACACGGAGAAAAATAAGGAGTAAATTCTAGTAGCTTCTACTCCAGGGCCTGGTCAATATGTGGATGACTATTCTTAGGAGTAAAAGCTAGTACTGTTCCGTGGCAACTATAATACTAGTCTGGGAGGTAAACCATACTGGAGTATGGAGTAATTTTCTTAAGAAGTAGTATTTACTCCAAATTTTAACTAATTTTATTTATAGAGCAATAGGAGTTTAAAACAAATAATATCAACTTTTGATTCAAATTAATTTATTTAAAGGCCTTTCATTATAATTGATATTACATTTTGAATGATTGGTGTAATCAATAAGAGCAATACAAGAAACTTTCAAATCATCATGTACTTGATAAAAGAAAATTATTCAAGCGTATATTTCCCCGTAGAATCAAATATACATGCGGGAACGCTATTTCCACTATCATTGACTACCATCTCACAGTATGTCTTCTCATCACAATCAACATCCGAACAAGTTGTCCCCCCTTCAGGAAAATATGCAATGTCCTCCTTTTGTGCAACTATTGCGATTGCCAGGAAGCAAACAATACCCATTATCATGAGCATGCTCTTCATTTTGGATTTTTTTCTAAAATTGAATTAAAAATAAAAGATTTGTAATGAAACTGAAAGACATACGTACACTAATAATACTCGAGAACAAATACGATAAATTTATGCGTATCTACATAGATCTACTAAAGTATTCAAAGATTTCCACAGATATACAGTAATCATGAAAATTTTTAATCAAAATTATATTATACTCACAGTTAATGTAGTAGCGATGATCACTCTGATGATGATTTTCATAAACTATGATAATGAAATACTCATGGGAGGCCTTTTATATTTGATCTTATTTATCTTTGGGTGTTGTAATGTTTGTTTTGTGAGCAGAGGCACCCCGAGGGGAGGTTGGACTCCGGACTACCCATTTCCGCATATAACTGGTTGGCAGCAGATTAAAGCAGATAAACTGAATATCTATGAGTAGGAGATCAGTGTATAAGTGTCGGCACAATCATTAAGATGTATGATCCCTGTGAGGGACGACTCTTGCCAGTATTTTTCTTATTAAAAAATGTACCAGTAAAAACAGACACATTTTAAACCGAAAGGTATTAAATAAATATATTATACTAGCGGTGGGTCGTTCTCAAATTTTCTGTCCTCGTCCTCGAAACGGTTCTCGTTCGCAACTGGTTTTGGTTGCGGCTGGGTGACGCAACGAAAAGACACACGACAACTGAACTAAATGAAATCTTGTTAACGTTCGTTTCGTTGCTGCGAACGAGACGACGAAACATCGAAATAAATGTAGTGTTATACGATAATCGACTTTAAGTGTTCAATAATAAAGATTATATTATTGTAAAATCAAAGCTTAATTATCATAGAACGAAACGGCCTCATATCATTGCGTTCTATTGTAGACTGTATTTTCTTCATGATAAAGAACATATTGGCGTGCAGACAATCCGAGGACTAGTTGTTCGACGAAGACTGTTTTGATCCGAAACGTAAAACGGTTCTACGTCGCGGAACACAAAACGGTCCTTAAAACCGGTTCGTCTTTAGAACGCTCACACCTATTATACCTGATTATACCACACTAAGCTTGAGGCTTATGTAACTGCAAAAGAAATTCATGAAATAACCGTCATGCCTGTTCTTTAGTTTTAAAAGACGCTTTAACTATTTGTTTATTAGCATACATAAGATCTACAGAAAGCTCAAAGTTTTACCTTTTTCGGCTTAAAGGAGATTTGCTCAGCTTCCATACATCTTTGGCCTAAAGACCAATAATCATGAAAAATTGTTTCCGAGATTCGAAATCACACTAATATTATAAAGGCGAAAGTTTGTGAGTATGTGAGTGTGTATGTTTGTTACTTCTTCACGTCTTAACGGCTGGAACGATTTTAATAAAATTTGGTATGGAGCTAGCTGACACCCTGGATTAACACATAGGGTACGTTTTAATAAGGGAAAATATCGCTAGTAAACCGCGGGTAACACCGCGGAGCACAGCTAGTTACAAATATGTAAATACGTTAATATTATCTTTTAATGCTGGCATATTTCATCGTCTTTCCCGTATGTATTATTCCAAATTTGAATTTTAGAATTTAAAATAAAGAACAAAAGCCGAGCTTGGTCACTGATTTGAAAAAAATAATAACTGTTGAAAGTTGCGGTTGTAAACCAAAGTTTAGTTTAGTTATTTTTCTATATTTGAACCGTTTTTGGCTATAAAATTATGGATACTTCACCTGAAGTAGCCGCGCAAGCTGTAGCACTTCTTCAATCTGGGCTAAGTCAGCGAGATGTGAGTTCACAACTTCACATAAGTCGTTCCGCTGTTCAAAGAGTGTACCACCGATACCTGGAGACTGGCGGCTTCGTTCGGCGAACAGGAGGACCTCGTTACCGAGCGACAATGGCGAGACAAAATCAATACATTGTCACTACTAGCTTACGAAATCGACGCCTTAACTCTGTTCAGATACAAGAACAGCTCAGGAACTTACACGGAGTGGCTGTAAGTCGGACCGTTAGAAGGCGACTCAATGAACGTGGTTTAATGCCCCATAAGCCAGCCAATGGACCCAAATTGACACGAGCACACCGAATAGTCCGTCTAGAGTTTGCGCGCGAACATCTAAATTGGACTCGACATCAATGGAGCCAGGTTCTCTTCACAGATGAGTCCAAGATAATGCTATACGGTAATGACGGAAGGAGTAAGGTGTACCGAAGACAGAACGAGCGATTCGCGCAATGCTGTATTGACGAGCAAGTGACTTGTTTCAACGTAACTCGACTTTTTTAATAAACTGTAGTTCAAATTTAGAACAGTGGCACTCTAAATGAATGATGAGTATACCAGCACCAAAACTGCATCAAAACATTTTCCTTCTACATACATCTTTTATAAGTTACAGTACTCCAAACCAAAAAAATGAAGGTAGCTCGATTTAGGTGTCAATTCAATTCAATTCAATTTATTTGCATTAAATAGGGTACAAATAAAGGTGTTACATTTCATCTAAGCTGTAGCTTAACCTATTCAGTCATATAAAGATAACCTATGTAAATGTCAATAATTCTTATTATAATATTATAATTATTCGATGTCGTCAATTTATCATGTCCATAATTATGTGAATGTCATAATTAGAATGGTCTTGTAAAGAATATCAAAATTAAATGTTATATTTAAACCCATTAAGCATGTCTTTAACCCATGCATCAAATCCTACCATAATTCATGAACTCAACCATACTGTAAAACGTGTTTTCATTTAACCACTTACGAAGTTTTGACTTGAACTTATTAAAGGTTTGGCTTTTAATTTCTTCTGGAATTTGATTATAAATTTTAATTGCCATCGCTGGTGCATTTGTTTGGAATCGCTTTGTTTTCGGAACTATGTCCATTTTTATTTTATTAGGATACCTCAGACTTCGATCTGTTGCATCTTTTGCGACTGTATACAAATGGTAGTGCTGCTTTACAAAAGTTGCTACTTCGAGAATGTACAAAGAAGTCAAAGTTAAAATATTTAGGTCCTTAAAATATGTTCTACAAGAAACATCCGGGGCTATATTACAAATTGCCCGTATACACCTTTTTTGGCATACAAACACTCTTTTAATGTCCGTGCCATTTCCCCAGATTATAAGACCGTATCTTAATATCGATTCCACATAAGCGTAATAAGCTGTAATAGCTGTGGCTTTATTTGCAACTTTTGATAGTTTATGCAGAGCAAAGACAAATGAACTTATTTTATTGCTAATTTTATTTATATGTTCCTTCCAATTTAAACATGGTTCTATTATTAATCCTAGGAAAATCGTATTATTTACATGTCGAATTATTTTATCATTAAATTTAATGTCAACTGTTTTATTTTTATAATTATTAAAATTCATTAAATTAGTTTTGTCCAAGTTGATTTGTAAATTATTTTCTGAAAGCCATTTGACTATAGTTATCAGTGTGTTTATAATTTCAGTTTGATGTTCCTTTACGGAAGCACTTTTATCCGACGTTACAATAACTGATACGTCATCAGCAAAGAGTATTGTCTTATGCTTTATAATTTTAGGTAAATCATTTATGCACAGCAGAAATAAAGGCGGTCCAAGAACACTTCCTTGAGGAACGCCGGAACATTTTTCCTCTAAATCGGACTTATAAGTGTGTTCTACTTGTTTCGAATTCAATTGTTTTGTTTCTACAAATTGAGTACGATTTTTTAAATACGTCTCTATCCAACTTAAAGCGGGACCCCTAATCCCAGTGTTCGTCAGCTTTGCCAAAAGTCGGTCATGTGATACACAATCAAAAGCTTTCGACAGATCCAAAAATAAAACAGACGTATAATTACCAGTGTTCACATTTCGTAATATTTCATCAACCATAAAGAACGCTGCATGACTTGTACATTTTTTCTTCTGGAAACCATATTGATCTTCACTTATTATTTTAAATGTGTTGAAAAATGACAAAAGACGCTGATGCATGGCCTTTTCAAAGATCTTAGAGAAAACTGAGACTAGAGTGATAGGTCTATAGTTGGATATGTCAGTTTTATCACGTTTTTTATATAAAGGCATAACTTTTGATACCTTTAGTTTATCTGGAAATGTTCCACACTCAAATGATATATTTATTAAGTAAGTCAACACTTGTTTTAGTTCGTCAATACATGATTTCACTACATTAGTACAAATAGAGTCATAACCTTCAGCTGGCGAATTTTTCAGAGTCATTATAATTCTTCTTGTATCATTTTCACCAACCGGAGTAAGGAATATGGAATTTTTTGATAGTGTCGTAGAAGTTACAGTACTCTTTTTTGCATTCATGCTTGTGCTTGGTATGCAAGTGAAGTAATTATTCATGACAGAAGCCATTTTTTGTGGACTAGTGTCTTCGATGCCGTTGTATACTATTTTATTTAAATAATTAGCAGTATTTAGCCTACTTTGTTCAGATTTTATAATACTCCAGGTAGCTCTAGCTTTATTTTTACTATTCATTACAATTTTTGTATTTGTGATTCTTTTTGCATAATTTGTGCATTTTTTAAATAGCTTGTTGTATTTTAGGTATTTAATTTTGTCTGAATATTTTTTGGTTGTGTAATATTTATATCGTAGTACAAGTTTTGTATTAGAACTTTTATGTATTCCCTTTGTTATCCAGACTAATTTATTTGAATTTGTAACTTTTATCTTTACTATCGGGAAACAAAGAACGTACATAAGACAAAAAAGCTCATAAAAACGATCAAAAGCATTATCTAGATTTTTATGCTCATACACCTCTGAGAAAGAAAGGCTTCTTAGATAATTTTTAAATTTACTAATATTATCTTCTGAATAACAACGTTTGTAAATAAAAAATAAACTAGGAATTTGCTTTTTGTAGTCTACTTGAAATTTTAATATTTGTGCGGTATTGTGATCAGACAGTAACAATGGCAGTATAAAACCCTCTGCGTGACACACATTGCTAGCTATAATATCAAGACAGGATTTGCCACGAGTTGGAAGATTGGTATGTAACATTAAATTATACTTTTTTAATATTTCATGTAACCTTGTAGTACTTTGATTTGATTCACATACATTTATGTTTAAATCTCCCGCCAATATAATAAATTTCTTTGGATATTTATTCATACATTTATACAGTAAAAGGTCAAGTTTGAGGAAGAAATAATCAATATGTCTGATAATTTTTGAAGGAATTCTATACAAGCAGATTATTATAATATTATTAGATAACAAATTAACAATACAAAATTCAAAATGATATGTCAGTGCTAAGTCATTGAAGTACAAAACATTTCTAAATTCTATTCCTTTCTTTATCAGTACACAGACAGGCTCCGGCTCTTTTGTTTGTCCTCGAGTATGAGGTGGCCAGAGCGTAGCCGAGATATTTATATTTTTTTCGTCCCCAAATCTTACAAAAGTTTCCGTAAAACATAGTATGTCCGGGTCAAAGTTATTTTTTTTCTTTATATCTCTAAGAGTTATTTCAAGTAACTCCTTTTTTGATAATAAGCCATGAATATTCTGGTGCATTAGTGTGAAGTAATTGTTTATATTAGGTTCGAAAAAATGTGTCTTTTGTGGGTGAGTTTAATGTATTATTATTTATTCGCTTCTGTTGTTTAGAAAAATAAAAAGGTATCGTTCCCTTCCTAGGACTCGTGCTATTAGCTGGTAATTTTTTTATCCGTAATGATGATTTTTGAAGATTGTTTTTTATAACCTCAAAACTTAAATAAGTGTTTTTGTATTCAGCAAAGTCAATGCACAGATCAAGATTAATTTTAAACGTAACATGCCTTAGATACATAGCATTATCTTGATAATAGTCATTTACTTCGAGAATTGTACAGTTTTCAAAGTGTTTTGTCCATAAATTTAGGTTGTAATTTAATAACTTTACATTCAAATAATTACTGTTGTTGATAGGTATTATAATTACACGGTTATTTCTTAATTTATTCAATGTTATACATATATTTGAGTGTAATTTGTGAATATCTTGGTCATGACTGCCAATACCCAATACAACAATATCACTCTTTCCTAAGTTACTATATATGTTATTATTCTCATTATTATCTAATATTTCTGAGCTTGTTGCGCCGGTCCTGATATGTGCAAATGTCGTATATATGTTATTCCATTTACCATTTCTTGATTGTTTTAATATTGAAGATAATCCACGAAGTTGTTCATCCCCTAGGATAATAATATTTTTGGGTATATTTTCATGACAGGACATCTTACGGGTTTCTATGTTTGATTTCGATAAACTTGAGATTCGATTGTTTGGCAGCATTCCCACTCGGTTCTCACTTAACAAGTTAGATGGCGCTGATTGCAAACTATCAATTTGATTGTTATCTTCTGACTGGGTAAAAATCAATGTGGTTTTCTTCGAGTTTTTTTGATTATTCTTGTTACTGGAACAGATTTTTGCCGGTGTAGATGTGCCCTCAGGTGTCGGTTTTTCAGTGCCTAATTCATACTTTTCTAATTTCGTTTTTAACGCTTGATTTTCCTTTAACAAATGTTGTATCTCGGCTTCAGCAATTTCTAGATTTTCCCATAGTTGTTTATTCTTCAATTGAAATTTTTCTATTTTTTTTTATAACTACCACTACCACGACAATCTGAATAGCTTGTATTTAAAGTACCAGTTGGAGTTGACGAAAGCGATGAGTATTCATGACAAGAATCCATATCGTCCCCGGATAGTGTTTCAAAAGAGTTATTTATAGAAATATTGTTTTTGTTTTGATATTTTTTCTTGTGAGTCACATTCTCATTAAACTTCGCTGCACAAACACAGCATTTATAGGCATTTTTTTTTCCTGGGTCATCAAATAAAACCTTTTTTGGGAAACTTCAGTGCAGTCCAAATGGTAACTATTTTCACATATTGTACACTTCAGTAATTCTCTACTTGTGATAGCATTCTGACATTTATTGCAGTTGAGAGTCATGTTTTAATGGATATTATGATTCCAAAATAACAAAAAAGTTTATTTATTTTGTGATCTAACTTTGTTTTGACTAGCAAAATTTCAAAATAGTCAATCAACTCTCTCAGGATCGAACCCGATTCTCTCGTTAGATATGGAGCGTCGGTGCGGCTGCGCCAGCTGGCATTGAAATGAAATAGCAAATTTAGTTATACGTATTGTCTACTATATCATCGGGCTTTGTCGGCGTATTGTCGTTTGTGTTCGATTCAAAGTCAGCTGACTCCGTGCTGATTCACAGCTGTTTGACACATTCACTTTTCTCGTCACTGTCCAATCCGCATAACGAATTAGTTCTTATTTCGTATCCATAAGGTTTTTAATAGGTCGCACTACATCTCGTTTTAAATAAAATTAACGGATAGTCTTTTGGAAAAAAAAGTTATTAAAGATTATTAATGTATTGTATTGATGTTAAATTAAGTAGCACTGATTGTAATATTGTTATTTTATGTGTATATTGTTTCTCGGGAAGTTTCATTGTTTATTTGGTATTTTTTTTTAACAGTCACTTCTCACTTTCTTTATAATGATTCTTTCTCGTTTATATTTTTAGATAATATTTGCACTCTTTATTTATAAATCACTTTTCACTTTTAATCTAGTTTTGTAGCTTAAAACAACAAATTACTATTTTTTTGTGAATATTTTTACGGAGGTCACTGTTTACATGCCGGCAGCGCCATCTGTTTTTAACTGTTTCGTTACATTAGTGTGCAGCCAAAACATGGAAATGCATTATAATCAACCGTGAGACATGACTGCGACCATCTAAAATAGCAGGCCGCTTCATCTCCGCAGTGACGCCAACTACTGCGTCAATACGACCTTGAACACGTAAAACGCCATTCTCATCTAGGTAAGGTGTAAGTGTCCAAATTCTGCTATTCTTACCCAAAGGTTTATTCTGTTGCAACAAAATTATATCATTTTGAAATGATTTTAGTCGCTCTTGTTGCAGTATAAGGATTTCAGCTCTCTTTAATTTAGCCTCGTCAATCATGCCGTCTCTTTTCCTTAGCTAATCGATTGCAGCTAAAACAGTAGCAGTTGCGCGAAGTAGTCTCACCCACGATGAAAACCTCGTTGATTCAGGGATAGGAAACGGTTCAAAAGACGTAAAGAAAGAAAGAAAGAAAGAAAGAAAATATTTATTTGAACAACATGTGTAAGTAAGATGTTATGATTTTATGGGTGCATAACATGTCGTGCCGCTATGGGCATACAAATTCATTAAGTTATTTAAATTCTAAGTCAAAAATCTTAATATTCAATAATAAAACATGTCAAATTCAAATTATTCAATTCAATAAAAAAAATGTCAAAATTAATCTAAAAATAGAAATAATAATAATAAAAACATAATTACAATTCAAAATTTGTCATTTAAAAATTCCGATACATCATAATAACATTTATCTAATAATATATTTTTAATTTTCTTCTTATATAAATTAAAATTTAATTCTTTTATATATGTCGGGAGTTTATTATATATTCGAGGAGCCATGCAGAATATGTTTTTTCCCATAAGAGCTGTTCTCGAGTTTGGCATGCACAACCTACTATTATCGCGTCTATTGCGATCTATAACATCTGCCATTCTAACGAAAAGATGCATGTTATCTTTTACAAATAGTAAAACCTCAAAAATGTACATAGACGGAAGTGTCAGAATTTTATGTTTTAAGAAATACGGTTTACAGCTGTCCCTTATTTTTAAACCAAACATTGCTCTTATGCATCTTTTTTGCATTTTAAATGCTGTGTCTTTATCAGTAGAATTCCCCAGAAGATAATACCGTATCTCAGAATTGACGCAGATAGACCATGATATGCGGTAAGCAGGGCATCTGTGTTCAATAAAGAAGAAAATTTAAATAACGCATAGGCCGCACTACTGACTTTCTTACTAAGGTATTCTATATGAGATTTCCAATTTAATCTACAATCAATCATAATACCTAGAAATTTGGCACTTTCTACTTCGCATATGTCAAAATTCTGATAATCAATTTTTAGAGGTCGATCATTATTTATCCGTTGCTTAAATGTCATTAATTGGGTCTTTTCAAGATTTATTTTTAAATTATTATTATCTAACCACGAAATAACTGATGTCAAAGAATTTTTAATGTCATATTCATAAATGTCAGGATCGTTACACGGAATAGTCAAAGTACTGTCGTCAGCAAAAAGAATAATTGGACAATTCACTGATTTAGGTAGGTCATTTATATAAACATTGAAAAACAATGGACCCAACGTACTCCCTTGAGGCACTCCATATTTAACTATGCGCGTTTCTGAGCAGTAATGTTCTTCCAAACCAGATTTAGGATTAATTTGTGAGATGACAGTATACTGTTTTCTATCGACTAAAAAACTTTCAATTAGTTTCAATATATTTCCCCTAATGCCATATGCGTCAAGTTTTTTTAATAAAATGTCATGTTTTACGTGGTCAAAAGCTTGTGTCATGTCACAATATATTGCAGAAATAGGGTTTCTTTTGTCCATATTAGATATTACATTATTTAGAAATTCAAATAAAGCTTTGTTAATATTTTTATTTTGACGAAAACCATTTTGTTCTTGGCAAAAAATATTTTTTCGTTCCAAATACGTATACATTTCTTTATAGATATATTTTTCGTAAATTTTCGACATAACTGGATTAAGAGCAATCGGTCTATAGTTATTCATCAATAATCTGTTTCCTTTTTTGAACAATGGTTTAACTATAGATGTTTTAAGCATGTCTGGATATATACCAGAAAGAATGCTCAAATTAATAATAAAACTTAAATGTCCACTTATCAGATCTCCAACTGACTTAACTATCTTAGTCGATATGCCATCATGTCCCTCGCTATTAGTGTTTTTCAAGTTCTTTATAATGAGTAGAATATCTTTTGGTACACTAGGTGCCATAAAAAAAGAATCTCTTGTATTTTCTAAGGTGGAGGTTCCATAATTATGTACTAGAGACCGATGCTGGAGTTATTCTGTTAATGAAGTAATTATTAAAATTATTAGCTATTTGTTCTGGATTACAAATCATTTCGTCGTTGTCACTGATTTCTAAGATATGATCTTTAGGGATATTAAGCCTGGTGTTATTTATAATTGACCAAGTAGATTTAGATTTATTTTTAGAATTTTTTATAAGAAAATCGTTCTGTGCACGCTGCGTGAGTCGAATGATTTTCTTATACAATTTGTTATATTTAATGAATATCTCTTTATTAGTTTTTGTTGGCTTAAGTCTGTAATTCCATAGTAGGCGTCTTTTTTTCTTACTACATAATCTAACACCCTTGGAGACCCATTCAGGTTTCCTTGTAACGAATATGGTAATTAATTTAAATGGAAAGCAAAGATCATAAAACAACTTCAAATAATCCATGAAGGTAGAAAATGCAGCATTTGGATCACGTAATAACGTTTACTACCTCACTCTTGAGCTCAATGTCAATATCGTCTGTAGAGCAATTTCCAAATTTGTTACTAGGCCAATGAGATCGCTCAAGCCACAGAAAGTCAGGACCTTGGAACCATGGATGATCAAAGGTAAGTCCTTCTACATTCTCCATAGTAGCGAAATCAGCCACATTCGTAGAGGTGGGAACATATCTCCACTCATTGGTGATAGTATGCTCGTCAATTTCGCCTAAGCGATTAGCAACGTACGGTTTATAATTTCTTGCATCACTCCGAATCCATAGCAAAACCGTAGAGGAATCAGTCCAAAAATATCTTCGACTTGGCTTTAACGTGTGTTCTTCTTCGATGGTAGCTGCTAACCTGCATGCTAATACTGCCCCTTGTAACTCTAATCGCGGCACTAAAATAGGTCTTAATGGTGCGACTCTACTTTTACTGGCTATGAACGCTACGGCCACATTCTTGCCGTCGAAAATACGCCAGTAGCCAACTGTAGCGTAGGCTTGTGGGGATGCGTCGCAGAAAATGTGCAACTCCCTTTCCACAACATTTTCCGTTGCTATTGATATTTTGCCATTCAAGTACCACTTTGGTATGGATAAAGTTTTTAAAGGTTCGATACCTTTCAGCCAATTTTTCCATTTGATGAATTTTCTATCCTTAACGTGTTCGTCCCAAGTTACACCACTTCTCCATACGTTTTGAAGGAGTATCCGGGATTTAATAGTCAGCGGTACCAATAATCCCTGTATATCGAATATAGACATAACCACCCTTAACATTTGTCTTTTTGTCGGCCTTTGAACACCGGTAAGGATATCTTTGCTCACGCGCTTCAGAGAAACATCGAAACTCAGTTTATCTTCAGCCGGAAACCAATAAATTCCCAAAATCCTTTCGCTCTCGCTTGATCCCTTTATCTTAAATTGAACAGCGCTAGGACCAAGGTCTTTCTTAGGTAGATTTCGCAGGACTCCAATGCTATTACTAGTCCAATTCCTAATTTCAAATCCACCACTCTTGTGGATGTCACATATTTCTCGCGCTAACCGTATTGCCTCTTACTCACTGTCAAGGCTGTCCATAAGGTCATCCATGTAATGGATTTTATTATACTCGTAACAACACGAGGAAACTGTTTTTCAAACTGTTTAGCGTTTGTATTTTTGACATACTGAGCCACGAACGGCGAGCAGCACGCTCCAAAAATTAGAGAGTTCATGCAATATATAGCCGGAGAACTAGAGACTTTGTCATCGTCTTGCCAAAGGAAACGCAAAGTATCTTGATCTTCTTTTCTAATTTATTTTTTATTTGTAATCCGGCTCGAAGGACCACTTATTAGCGTTAGAGTGCTAGTTTTTGTCGTGCGAGGATGAAATAGAAATTTTACTACGGAAATATTTTAGTTTAATGATTTAATAACATTGACAAGCAACAATGACATATAGCACAGAAAAATAACACCACAAATCATAATTATTAGGAACTCTTTCGTCGTTAACACTGACAATATTGTCCCAAATGTTCCTGATGAAAAATAGATCACAGCGATGATCACAAATAATAAAATGACCGCTAACAGGATATCCATGGTTGAAATTCGGCTTGCAGACTTCTGAGTGGCTTGAGCGTCGCCGCTGGCGGTTTGCGCAATCACAACCTCTTCTTTTGTGTTTGTGCTGCCCATATTAGTGATTTGCTCTGAAGAGTATTGGCACGTAGAGAAGAATTGCGGTAAAGACTACGATAATGAAGATTATGGCTGCTTTTAATGCTTGATGTTCCATGCTGACACATTGGATAGCGATATATTCTTCATCTTAGTATCCGGTTGGCAGGGTCGCTATGAACTATCTGGTTCTTCCAAGGGAAGCGGAGAAGATAAACGTCCTTATAGTTCAAGATATAGTTTATTTCTGTCTCTTAAAAGAAAATACATTAATAAAGTAAATTATTAAAACATACGTATTTCACAATCATTATCATAGGTAAATGTTCTATTTAGAAAAGTGCAGAGTTGCAATGTAAACAATTTATTATATTTTGCTGTAACTAGGTACTTACTACAATATCTAGAAAAACTAGTTTACTATCTGCCTCTAACTCCATAGTGAATAGGATGTTGGGGTGTATAGAGTTAAGGTGATTTAAAAAGGCAGAAATTTGATCTGTTGGGAGGATTGTGAAAGTATCATCTACGTACCGCTTATATAGCCTGAGTGTGACGGGTGCCACGCTGAGAGCCCTCTTCTCGAAGTCTTCCATGAAAATATCGGCGACAACAGGTGAGACAGGGGAACCCATCGCAACGCCCTCCATTTGTACATAGAAGTCATCCCCCCATAACAGGTAGCCAGATGTAAGGCAATGTTCTAGTAATACTGCATATTCTACAGGCATATTATTTTCAAGTAGCTTCTTCTTAGTGATTTCAATGCAGTCCTGTACTGGTAGGCATGTAAATAAGGACTGAACATCAAAACTGACCATGATTTTATTGTCCATGAGACGTTGATCTCTAATCTCATTGACAAATTGGTATGAATCTTTCACAAAGGCTGTTGTGTTACCTCTCAGTGGTGAAAGTAACTTTGCTACGTGTTTAGCCAAACGGTATGTTGGTGAATCAATCTGGCTTACAATCGGACGTAGCGGAGCATTCGGTTTGTGTATTTTCGGTAACCCATACAGTTTTGGTGGCTTGGGACATGCAGGAATTAGGTAGTTGATGTCAAGATCCAACGTTTCGGAAAGTGATTTGATGAAAAACAAGGACATACGTGGGAGCGCCAAGATCTTACAAGAGGCAAGTAAAAAGCTACTTCGAAGGGTTATAGAAGGGCATCGTTCTATACACCCCAACATCCTATTCACTATGGAGTTAGATGCAGATAGTAAAGTAGCTTTTCTAGATATTTTATTAATCAGGAATCCTGACCAAAGTTTGAGCCATACTGTGTATCGTAAAGTGACTCATACTGATAGGTACCTCAATGGTGACTCACACCATCACCCGAAAAAATTAACTGCCGTACGAAACTCTTTGTTTCAGAGAGCACGGGGTGTCTGTGACAAAAAACACCTGGCAGCTGAACTTCAGCATGTCGAGCGAGTACTGAAGGATAGTAACCTGAATGTACCACGCCGCCGTCACAGTCGCGCCAAACCTAGCACAGTTGACTGACAACCTGCTATACTACCTTACATGAAAGGAGTCACTGACAAGATTGGGAGGATTCTGAAGCGTGCTTCAATCAATACATGCTTCAAGCCGCCAAATAAAATTGCTGGTGCCCTTTCAAGTTGCTGGTGTCTACAAACTTGAATGCGACTGTGGGCTCTCGTACATCGGGCAAACAAAGAGGAGTATAGGGACTCGGGTAAAAGAACATATCGCAGATATGAAACATAGGCGCGAAATTAAGTCTGCAGTGTGTTAACATGCATTAGGGAGACCAAACCATTACATTAGATTTGATAAACCACAGATCCTTGCAGCTGAGCGGCGATTCGTTTCTCGAATGATGCGCGAGGCTATTGAGATTAAAAAATATCCAAATTTCAATAGGGAAGATGGTTGGTATATACCACCAGCTTGGGAACCTATTATACAGGAGATAAAATCGCAACCCCGAGCACACACTGCAAGACCATCAGATACTATTAGTTCTTTTTGTTTGCATAATTTAACATAAGAAGGAGATAGAAGGCCTCTCTTGAGTTTGTTTCGCCGGTTCTTCTCAGAAAGGTCTCCTAAATTTGGAACCGGTGGTACTTTACGGTAGTTAGGGTAAATAAATAAACTCAAAATTACAAAAAAAAAATTAAAATAAAATACTTTATTACGAAAATTAAATAATAAATTCATACATAGACAATAAAACTTTAAAAATCGAACAAATAACCGAACGCTCAATAAAAGTCTTTCGAAGGTAGCTCGACAAATTAAATAAAAGTTTGATTCTGACGACGTAGCCTGTAAAGGCTACGAAACGTCAATAATTAAATAAAGTTTCGTGCATTAACCCGTAAAAAGTAGTTTTATTTAATGAGTGATGTGCGTGAAAACCTAGGAAACAAATATAAACTAACAATTTAATTGATGGCCGAGTTTTTTTTTAATTAATTTTGTTTTAATCCTTACAGGTTGAGAGAAGAATAAGCAGTATTAGTTTAAGACTCTCCATTGATCTTATAGATATATATGTTGATCTGTAGATATATGTGTTGTATGCAAAGTATTCTTTTGATTACGTACTCCAACATAACTACTACAATAGGGTTGATAACGGGGTACAGTAAACGAAATTCTATTTAGTCCGTCAGTTAGATGATCAAAAAATAATGGACGACACGTATTTTTTCTTTGGGCAATCAACCAAAAAATGACAAAGTTATAGCGCGTCAAAGTTTGGGAGTGGGGGCTCGTGACGTCACTTTTGAGTGAATTTTCACTTATAAGTGTATTCCAACGTGACGTCATGCGACTTTTCAAATCAATATATCTCTGCAATGTTTATATCATGTGAAAAAAGGAAAAATACGTGTCCAATACTTTTTCATAATCTACCTGATAAACGAAGAAAAAAAAATAGTCATCATCCCTATTCATTTTTATCACAATATAATAATAAATATGTACACTTTTCTTGTAGACAAAAATGATACGCATAGTATTGTCTAAATTACGGTTAAAGACATTTATTTTCTCAAAAGATTTTACAAAAAATCCACTTACAGAGAAAATACAAAGCATAATTAACAAAAAAAATCATTACATCGTGTCGACTAACAATTCAAAAATGTAGGTAGATTTACAAACAGAAACAACAATCTCAGTCTCTGCGCATGCGAACAGCGGAGACACATAAAGGCAATGACACAGTGCGGGATGTAGCGGTGCGACTAATCTTACATAGAAATGCATGAGAAAAAAAAAATACGTATCATTTTATCTTACACAGATCAAACATATATATATATTAACATATCTATGCATATATGTTTTGGAAATTCTAGGTTAAGTTCGTCTTAGTAATATAGGAAACTTACGTTATTACTAAATGTTTTTTTTGTTACTTTCAAAGTGATATTATTATTGACATAAATAGGTTTTTTTTTTTACATAAAAAGATCGATTATTTATTAAATACATTAATTATATACTATTCACTTATGCATCCACTGTACTGGCCGATAATATTATTCGCTATAACAATAGATTAGTGTAACTAGAATTATTGGTAAATGATAGAACAATAGTTTTACATAAGTTTATACAATTACACACTTCACACAATAGTTAAATTTATAGCCGAGAGTTCCGCAAAATGTGGTCTTTCAATAACCTTTTAAATATGTTAAGTGACTTACTGTTTTTAATATTCTTTGGCAATTCGTTGTAGAATAGAACTCCTTCGTGAATAATTGTTTTTTTACCATAGTTAGTACGGGGTAAATTTAGACAGATATTATCAGCCTGTCTTGTTAATCGTTTATTGTGGTAGGAATTTTTAGTAAATGTGATTTGACTTTGTGTATCTTTCGTCATTATTTTTCTAATATGAATGCAAGTATTATATTTATATATCTGAGAAATGTTCATCAATTTAGTTTCTTTGTAGATTGTTTCAGTAGGTGTGAGATAGTCATACATAAAGAGAATTTTAATTAGTTTATTTTGTTTTATTTGTAATCTTTTCAGATGTGATCTTGCTGCAGATCCCCAAACTTCTATTAAATATTCTAAATTAGCTTTCACTAAGGAGTTATAGATGAGGTATTTAACTTTTTTAGGAAGGCAACCAGCCAAGCCCCTGAGGGCCCCAGCCAAGGATGTTAGCTTAATACAAATCGAGTCTATATGTGATTTCCAAGTAAATTGATTATCGAGAATAAGGCCAAGATATTTCTCTGAATTAACTTTTTGAATGATATTGTTATTGATTTTCAGTTGGGAGTGGTTAGTTATCTTTTTATTCTTAGGAGCGAAAATCATATATTTAGTTTTTAAATTCATTATCAAAAATACTTAATTAAAATTGGAATGATTCCATTTACAAATGTAAGTACATTTTTTTTTGTAAAAGTATTACACAAATATCAAGTAGCATTTTCATAATAAAAATAAAAAACTTGAGAAAATGAATTTTTAACTAGTAATTTTTTTCCTATGGTAAACCGTGAAGCCCGTGTAACTCGTAAACACTGTGCGTTCGATTAAATACACCAGCAGTTACTTCCAACATTTTCGGCATTATATCTACATTACGTTGAACTTCGTTTCCACAAACCTGTTTAAATTTATTACCATCATGAGATTCAATTTATAATTATAATTAATAATGAATAGGAGGAGCTCGATGGCGCAAGTGGTTAGCGCGTTCGGCTGCGATCGTTGAAGTTAAGCAACTTTCGCAGTGGTCGGTCATTGGATGGGTGACCAAAAATTTACTATCTCGAGTTCCTCCGTGCTTCAGAAGGCACGTTAAGCCGTTGGTCCCGGCTGCATCTGCAGTCGTTAGCACCCACCAATCCGCACTGGGCCCGCGTGTTGGGTTATGGCCCAATCTCCCTATTCCATCCATAAGGAAGAGCTGTGCCCCAGCAGTGGGGATATTAATAGGCTGATGATGAACTATTATTTATAAATAAATATGTACACACTTTTTTGAATTATACTTCTCTAGTTGGCATTGTATACATGGCCACAATAGCGGCTTTTTTATTACCCAAGGATGATGTTTAGCTGAAGTTTTATTGTATGCAGCCTGGCAATAACTTGATGTTTTTTCAGAATATTTTAAATCGCCAAGTTGTCTCAAAAAATCTCTAATAAAATCTGCAAAAAAATAACAATAAGTTTTCGTTAGACTTAAAACTTAATTCGTGATTAATTGTGCATTAATGAAAGATCCGTCAGTTATTGATGATTTCGTAATCGCAAGGGTTTTGTTATATTTGAATGTATTATTGTTAGTTTTAATGATAACAGGATGATCAATAAATTTGTATAATCAAACTGAATAAATACAAACCAAGTCCTCGATGAAGACGTAACAGAGTTCCAGAGCCATTCGTATAATCTCCCTTTTCAAGCAATTTATTTTCCTTTTCATGATCAATCATTGACTTTATAGTTTGATATTTATTTGCCTTCAATAATTAATTCATTTAAAATATATTTTTTTTGTTTTAAGTCTGAAGAAACAAAGCTTTAAACCGTGCCCACAAGTTGAAAAAATCTGTAAAAAATAAATTTATTTATCATTATAATTTTAAGAAAATTTTAGTTGTGGATGGTCATGTGATTAATTTAAATTATTGACAGTGGTTTCTGAGAAATCATGGCAATTGTTTATGCAAAAACATCAATAATACTTGATAACAAAAAAAAATATCAATCCACTTACTTATAGAGTTCATTATAAGCATCCAGCTTTGATGTTGACATCTTCATCTTCAACAAGTGCACGATCAAAATTATCGTGAACAATGTGGAGATCAAAAAATGACAACTCTGAACCTTCAGCCATCTTTTGAAAACTACTTTGATGTGTGAATTGTTCAGATACCATGTTCAAGGATTTTCATCGTTATGGACACAGCTGTATTTACAGTCGGTTCTTTTCTTAAGTTCTCCCATATTCAATTCTACTCAATTAAGTGAACATTTTCAAATAGTATTTACAGTTTAAATGAACAGAAAAGTTAGAAACTTTAATATAAATCATAATTGGATATTATTGAAAGTATATTTGAAAATTACAATAAAACCTAAAAAAAACCATTTTTTTCATTAAACTAATGAACGGTAATTTCAAAAAGAATGTAATTCAGATCAAGAGGGGTAAACAGACCAACAAACAAACACCATTCGGAAGATAAACAAATTGTTCGAATTATTAAAAAAATCAAGATTTGAACTCATTACAATATTTTTTGATTTATAAGGTATGATCTAATTAAGGAAAAAATTCTAAATTCTTCAAATATGCATTAATTTTCGAAACATCTGGATATTGACAAATGTTTTACATTGAAACGGGTGATAAAGTTTTATTCAGAGTACCCCATTTATCTAGCAATACGAAAGATATTGCCAACTTATCTGTTACACGGAGAAAAATAAGGAGTAAATTCTAGTTCTAGCTTCTACTCCAGGGCCTGGTCAATATGTGGATGACTATTCTTAGGAGTAAAAGCTAGTACTGTTCCGTGGCAACTATAATACTAGTCTGGGAGGTAAACCATACTGGAGTATGGAGTAATTTTCTTAAGAAGTAGTCCAAATTTTAACCAATTTTATTTATAGAGCAATAGGAGTTTAAAACAAATAATATAAATTTTTGATTCGAAATAATTTATTTAAAGGCCTTTAATTACAATTTATATAAGATTTTCAATGATTGATATAATCAATAAGAACAATTTAAGAAACTGTTCAAATCATCATGTACTTGATAAAAGAAGATTATCCGCGTACCGAATATCCCGAGTCATAATCAATTTTGCATGCGGGAACGATTTTTCCATTATCATCTAATACCATCCAACAGTATGTGAGATAGCGGCCAAAAGATTTACACTTTCCATCGTCACAATATTTCCACCCTTTAGGAAAATATGCAATGTCCTTCGATTTTGCAACTATTGTGATTGCCAGGAAGCAAACAATACCCATCATCATAAGCATGCTCTTCATTTTGGATTTTTTTCTAAAATTGTATTAAAAATAAAAGATTTGTAATAAAACTGAAAGACATACGTACACTAATAATACTCGAGAACAAATACGATAAATTTATGCGTATCTACATAGATCTACTAAAATATTGAAAGATTTCCATAGATATACGGTAATCATGAAAAATTTTAATCAAAATTATATTATACTCACAGTTAATGCAGTAGCGATGATCACTCTGATGATGATTTTCAAAAACTATTATCATGGAATACTCATGGGAGGCCTTTTATATTTGATCTTATCATTGGGTGTCTGTTTCTAACAACGATTTTTGTAATTATCTCAAGGAATGTTTATTTGCGTAATTCGCTCGATCCGTCGTGCCGCCGCACAGTGGTTCGGATTTTTAAAATAGTGGACTTAGGATCGAAGTTGAAAATTTCAGCTATTAAAAAATTGTATTTGACAATAAATTAATGCTGATTAATATTGTTTGATACTATTTTTCATGAAAATTACTCCTTCATACTTTAAAAAAATATTTACGAAAAAAATTTATGCGAGAAAATCAATTTTTTTTTCTTGGTAGGTTAGCAAAAGGTAGCAGTCAAACCTCATATGGTGGTGAAGGACTATTGACCTTGACCCAACAACACCAAAATATTGTGTGTATGCTTGCGGCCTTGGGGCCAGCAAAATTTTAAAGTTATTTATTTTCATACCTGTTTTTTCTCTACTTATTATACTTCTGTGATTCGCCCTTCGAGATTACATTTAATTCGCTTGTAGTAGCACGCATTATGTGCTGCCATCGTACACAATTTTAGAGCAACATTAACGTTTGCCTAAAAAATATAATAAATAAAATTAAAATATGCGCTCGCTCGCTGGGGGTAACTCAATATATCCATACTCGTTTTGTGTCGCGGCCATCGTGCACGTAATTTCGCGTTCGCGTTTAATTTATTGTGTTATTGTGTATTAAATTACAAAACTCCATGGGAAAACGCAAACTCCACGAAGGAGGAGAGTCTTTCTTGTAAAATTAAGAAAAAATGTTAAAAACTCGACGTAAATATGGCCGCAGTTCGGGTTTGAGGACAGGATTATAAAAAAGCAGATAAGTTCTATCCTTTGACATTACTATGATTTACAAGAGGATTCCCCAACAGAAGGTAATCAGTGTTATTAATATGTAATCGTAGAAATTAACATGCACAAAGGACATGTTATTACTTTTTTTGTATAGAGGTTGGGCTATTGCACTCAATAGAGTGGAAATAACATTTTATTGAAAGTACAAAATACGTCATCTTCACTATTAAATTATATTTTTAAAAGCACCCATTTATTTCACATTAATACAGCTGAAACATTAAAAAATACTCTTTATAATGGAAAGTTTGTTTCATATTGTTACGAAACATTTTGAATAATAAAAAACTGTTCCTTTAATCGTTTAGAATTTATATTTAATATACATATATGGCCTTTAACCACGGTGAAAATATTAAACTGGTGGTGATTTTAAAATATTTTAGGTGGCATATAAATTTACTAAGTAGTCATCTTTGCTTTGGTGAAATTTATTTAAACGTCAAAAAAGATATCCTATGTCTCTGGGCTAATAATGCTTTCCGATGGAGAAAGAATTTGTTAAAGTCGGTTCAGTAGTTTTTATGTTATTCGGTAAAAACAGACAAACATTTCCTCTTCTTTAATATTAGTATAGACTACCCCGTGCAATTGAGTATAGTCTGCAAGGCTAATCCCAACTATTAATAGACTGTGTACTTCAGTTTAATCTGTAAGGTTGATCGTTGTATAAAAAATGTCGCACGAGAAATCCTGGAGCATAGTCCGTGAGGCAACGTGAGGTTTTTCATTTGCATTAATATTATAGAACGAATTGCACATTCGTGCGGTTGTACCATGAATAATTATGCCAACATAATAAATTGCTAAATAATAAGTAAAATGAGTACACTGTGCCGTTAACTTTTTTAAATTAAATAATAAGTAACATGAGTAATGATTGCAGCACGAGAGGTTGTATCATAAACTTCTTTAGTTTTTTTTTACTTAAATAATAAGTAATATGAGTGCAGTCCGGGAGATTGGACCAGCATTTGTTACCCGACTGCGCAATGCAAGAGCGCGAACGCTCAAACAGGATATAGTGTTTAACAGTCTATATATGTATGTTTGTTCCTTTGTGGCACACTAGAGACCAAACGCCTGAACCGATTTTGATGATTCATACATCAATCGATTTGCTTTAATCATGGGAGTGCTACTAAATATATGATAGTAATCAAAATTCAATATGGGCAAAATTAGGCGCCATATTGTGACGAAGTAAAAAAAATAAGTTGACAAAATATGTCGAGTGGGGTATCACTGTCTAAATAATCGAAAATCATGTTTAGGTTCCTAGCACCATTTTTCATTTTACATGATCGTTTAGGATCTACAACGCTTTAAAGTTGTATATTACCCACTTGCGCTTTTTAATTTCAATCTTACGTTTGTGTGGATCCTTGTTACTCTTTCACCTAAAAAATAATGAATGGATTTTAATGAAACTTAACAGTAATATAGCTCATATATGATAATAACATATAACATATATATAATAATTTATGGAGTTATTGACTGAATTGGCCAAAATATAACAATAAGTGTCACATAACACGGAAAAAAATCTCCTATCTGCGAGCCATTTTGGCCTGCACTGCAAAAACAATAAAAATTACATTAATGTAATGTAGAGTGAAAATGTATCTCTTAAATAGTTGTAAAAAAAAGTCCGTGACACCATATATCATTTTTTAATGTGTAAGCCATTACCGCTAAAATAGTGAATCAAAACTATTAACTATATTTGATATCTATTTCCAAAATGCACATTTTGTATTAACAAATTATTATTTTTTTGACGTATACACTCCCGGACTCTTGAATCGAGCCACCTTACATTCCCGGGCTTAAAAGCGCAATACACAAAAATATACAATATTACAAAAAAGTTTTTATGCATTTTTAATGCTGGCATATTTCATCGTCTTTCCCGTATGTATTATTCCAAATTTGAATTTTAGAATTTAAAATAAAGAACAAAAGCCGAGCTTGGTCACTGATTTGAAAAAAATAATGACTGTTGAAACTTGCGGTTGTAAACCAAAGTTTAGTTTAGTTATTTTTCTATATTTGAACCGTTTTTGGCTATAAAATTATGGATACTTCACCTGAAGTAGCCGCGCAAGCTGTAGCACTTCTTCAATCTGGGCTAAGTCAGCGAGATGTGAGTTCACAACTTCACATAAGTCGTTCCGCTGTTCAAAGAGTGTACCACCGATACCTGGAGACTGGCGGCTTCGTTCGGCGAACAGGAGGACCTCGTTACCGAGCGACAATGGCGAGACAAAATCAATACATTGTCACTACTAGCTTACGAAATCGACGCCTTAACTCTGTTCAGATACAAGAACAGCTCAGGAACTTACACGGAGTGGCTGTAAGTCGGACCGTTAGAAGGCGACTCAATGAACGTGGTTTAATGCCCCATAAGCCAGCCAATGGACCCAAATTGACACGAGCACACCGAATAGTCCGTCTAGAGTTTGCGCGCGAACATCTAAATTGGACTCGACATCAATGGAGCCAGGTTCTCTTCACAGATGAGTCCAAGATAATGCTATACGGTAATGACGGAAGGAGTAAGGTGTACCGAAGACAGAACGAGCGATTCGCGCAATGCTGTATTGACGAGCAAGTGACTTGTTTCAACGTAACTCGACTTTTTTAATAAACTGTAGTTCAAACTTAGAACAGTGGCACTCTAAATGAATGATGAGTATACCAGCACCAAAACTGCATCAAAACATTTTCCTTCTACATACATCTTTTATAAGTTACAGTACTCCAAACCAAAAAAATGAAGGTGGCTCGATTTAGGTGTCAATTCAATTCAATTCAATTTATTTGCATTAAATAGGGTACAAATAAAGGTGTTACATTTCATCTAAGTTGAAGCTTAACCTATTCAGTCATATAAAGATAACATGCAAATTTTTCTATTCAATTATAATTAACTATGTAAATGTCAATAATTCTTATTATAATATTATAATTATTCGATGTCGTCAATTTATCATGTCCATAATTATGTGAATGTCATAATTAGAATGGTCTTGTAAAGAATATCAAAATTAAATGTTATATTTAAACCCATTAAGCATGTCTTTAACCCATGCATCAAATCCTACCATAATTCATGAACTCAACCATACTGTAAAACGTGTTTTCATTTAACCACTTACGAAGTTTTGACTTGAACTTATTAAAGGTTTGGCTTTTAATTTCTTCTGGAATTTGATTATAAATTTTAATTGCCATCGCTGGTGCATTTGTTTGGAATCGCTTTGTTTTCGGAACTATGTCCATTTTTATTTTATTAGGATACCTCAGACTTCGATCTGTTGCATCTTTTGCGACTGTATACAAATGGTAGTGCTGCTTTACAAAAGTTGCTACTTCGAGAATGTACAAAGAAGTCAAAGTTAAAATATTTAGGTCCTTAAAATATGTTCTACATAAAACATCCGGGGCTATATTACAAATTGCCCGTATACACCTTTTTTGGCATACAAACACTCTTTTAATGTCCGTGCCATTTCCCCAGATTATAAGACCGTATCTTAATATCGATTCCACATAAGCGTAATAAGCTGTAATAGCTGTGGCTTTATTTGCAACTTTTGATAGTTTATGCAGAGCAAAGACAAATGAACTTATTTTATTGCTAATTTTATTTATATGTTCCTTCCAATTTAAACATGGTTCTATTATTAATCCTAGGAAAATCGTATTATTTACATGTCGAATTATTTTATCATTAAATTTAATGTCAACTGTTTTATTTTTATAATTATTAAAATTCATTAAATTAGTTTTGTCCAAGTTGATTTGTAAATTATTTTCTGAAAGCCATTTGACTATAGTTATCAGTGTGTTTATAATTTCAGTTTGATGTTCCTTTACGGAAGCACTTTTATCCGACGTTACAATAACTGATACGTCATCAGCAAAGAGTATTGTCTTATGCTTTATAATTTTAGGTAAATCATTTATGCACAGCAGAAATAAAGGCGGTCCAAGAACACTTCCTTGAGGAACGCCGGAACATTTTTCCTCTAAATCGGACTTATAAGTGTGTTCTACTTGTTTCGAATTCAATTGTTTTGTTTCTACAAATTGAGTACGATTTTTTAAATACGTCTCTATCCAACTTAAAGCGGGACCCCTAATCCCAGTGTTCGTCAGCTTTGCCAAAAGTCGGTCATGTGATACACCATCAAAAGCTTTCGACAGATCCAAAAATAAAACAGACGTATAATTACCAGTGTTCACATTTCGTAATATTTCATCAACCATAAAGAACGCTGCATGACTTGTACATTTTTTCTTCTGGAAACCATATTGATCTTCACTTATTATTTTAAATGTGTTGAAAAATGACAAAAGACGCTGATGCATGGCCTTTTCAAAGATCTTAGAGAAAACTGAGACTAGAGTGATAGGTCTATAGTTGGATATGACAGTTTTATCACGTTTTTTATATAAAGGCATAACTTTTGATACCTTTAGTTTATCTGGAAATGTTCCACACTCAAATGATATATTTATTAAGTAAGTCAACACTTGTTTTAGTTCGTCAATACATGATTTCACTACATTAGTACAAATAGAGTCATAACCTTCAGCTGGCGAATTTTTCAGAGTCATTATAATTCTTCTTGTATCATTTTCACCAACCGGAGTAAGGAATATGGAATTTTTTGATAGTGTCGTAGAAGTTACAGTACTCTTTTTTGCATTCATGCTTGTGCTTGGTATGCAAGTGAAGTAATTATTCATGACAGAAGCCATTTTTTGTGGACTAGTGTCTTCGATGCCGTTGTATACTATTTTATTTAAATAATTAGCAGTATTTAGCCTACTTTGTTCAGATTTTATAATACTCCAGGTAGCTCTAGCTTTATTTTTACTATTCATTACAATTTTTGTATTTGTGATTCTTTTTGCATAATTTGTGCATTTTTTTAAATAGCTTGTTGTATTTTAGGTATTTAATTTTGTCTGAATATTTTTTGGTTGTGTAATATTTATATCGTAGTACAAGTTTTGTATTACAACTTTTATGTATTCCCTTTGTTATCCAGACTAATTTATTTGAATTTGTAACTTTTATCTTTACTGTCGGGAAACAAAGAACGTACATAAGACAAAAAAGCTCATAAAAACGATCAAAAGCATTATCTAGATTTTTATGCTCATACACCTCTGAGAAAGAAAGGCTTCTTAGATAATTTTTAAATTTACTAATATTATCTTCTGAATAACAACGTTTGTAAATAAAAAATAAACTAGGAATTTGCTTTTTGTAGTCTACTTGAAATTTTAATATTTGTGCCTCTTCCCCCCGGACCACCGACATTGGTGAACGTGCTTTTGAAACCGTATTTAATTTTAATATATTAATTTTTCGTAAAATCAGTCGTAATAAATCGTAGTATATAATAGGAGTGCATACAGTTTAAGAAGGTAATTGTGAAAACTCAAGAAGTCGCAAACAACATCCTCGTACTTCTGACGCCCTGGTACTTTGGCATCGGTCTGCGAATCGGCGTAAACGCAAGTATCCAACATAAAATTGGTAACGCCCACTGACACTCCGATTGGTGCTATTAGAAGACGTAAGACATCTCGAAACAATAATTGTTGCAAGTTCATTGCTGGTTTTGAGTACATTGACAGTTTTCATTAAGTTCATAATAACTCCTTGGCGATCATACTTACTTAGTAATTTCTGAGTACTAAATGGACAAATCACTGTCTGAATCGAATATTAACATGCTGGCTGGCTGGTGAATTTGATACTACACCGCCTAACTTTGTTTCCCAACATCTGAAAAGAAAGAGAGAGTGTGACGTCGAGTTTCACCTGGATAATTTTAAGGAAGAGATGAAGAATATGATTCAGTCTATGATGTCGTCGCAAGAGAATGAACTAAAAAAGATTACACCTACATTACTTGAAATCCAGAAGACTAACAAGAATATTGAAAACACCATAGCTTTTCTTAGTAGTGAGAATGAAGAGTTTCGAAAGAAAATAGCGCAACTAGAACAGCAAACAATTAAAGACCGAGAATATATTACATTATTGGAGGACAAAATTTAAGAAACTCAAAGAGCAGCCGGAAATCTAGTTTGGAAATAAAAAATGTGCCGAAATCAAATACTGAAACAAAGGAAAATTTAATAAATATGGTTATGGCTCTATCCAAAACAATAAACTGCAAAATATCCCAGGATAACATTTCAGATATTTACAGATTAAGTAACAAGAAAGGGCAATCAAACACTCCCATTATTGTGGAGACTTCCTCGGCCATATTAAAAAAGGATTTTCTCCAAAAATGTAAAACATACAATACTAAAAATAAAGATAAATTACAAGCAAAACACCTCGGACTCACTAAAAATGAGGATACGCCAATATTTCTGTCGGAACAACTTACGGCAAAGGGCTCCAGACTCTTTTTTCTCGCACGAGACCTCTCCAAGAGTCGATCCTACAAATTCTGTTGGACAAGTTTTGGCAGGGTCTATGTAAGGAAGGATGACGCTTCTCCAATAATTATTATCAAGAATGAAGCACAGGTACAGCATCTCTTATTGGAAAAATGACTAGTGAACATTACCATAAATATTATTTTTATATCATTAGAAATATCTTGCTTGAATTTTCTGGGTTTTTTGGTTTGTAGAATCTGTAGTAGTATAATTAAACACACACCACATACACATACAATCACATCAAACCTCATTCATGCCATTATACAATATAATTACTATCATACAACTGCTACAAGAAATAACAGCATTTTCGCCCATTTTTTACACTTAATATTATACTCGTTTAATTCGCATATGTATCACTGCCATCTGTATCTCAATATTACTGAATACTTTTTTTGTGCTTTAATTATATATCTCAAGAAGTTTCTCCCAGTAATAACATATAGTATCAACTACTTGGATAATGGATAATGTTTTCAATAATGTTAATGAAATAGACGATATAGATATCGCATTTGCTGTCAACTGTGATACAAATGACGTTAAAAAGTATATTCAAAACACAAATTCAAATTTCACAATAGTAACACAAAATATTAGAAGTGTCTACAATAATTTAGATGACCTGCAACTTACACTTTTACAAATGAACTCAAATATTGATGTAATTATCCTGACTGAATGTCGTTTAAATATCAATAAACCAGTCCCCAATATATTAAATTACGATATGTATTCGACTACCAACCACATTAATCAAAATGATGGTGTTGTAACATATGTGAAGGGTCAGTGTGAAGTTAATGTAAAAGAGGTACATCTCACGCATGCTTCATGTTTACAAATTTCTACAAAAAATACCGTGATTCTCGGGATATATAGGTCACCGTCGAATGTCAATGCGGAACCATTTATACACTCTTTGTGCAGGCTTCTAAGTTCAGACACCATTAAATCATACAAAAATATTATAATTACTGGAGATATAAATATCAATATTTTACCTAAACTCAATGAGCAAGCACAGGACCGTAATAATCGATTAAACTATCTGAATATGTTGTCTATGAACGGACTTATTCCAGGAAACTCACTGCCAACTAGAGGAACGAGTTGTTTAGATCATTTTATACTCAAAACTGATAGCAAAAACTCGGCTTTCATTGCTGTATTGAATACTAGTATCACTGATCATAACCTCGTACTACTTAACCTATCAGAAACCTTTCAGGTAAACAGCAGACAAAATAAATTAAAAGTAGCAATAGATTATGGAAAAGCCATTAATAACCTTTCAGATAGTCAATTAGATGCTTTACTTTCATGCGATGACCCTAATAAACTAACCAATAAACTCATAGATTTGATACAAACAGCATTAAAAAACAGCACCAATATTTCAATAATACCTAAGAATAGATGCATATTGAAACCCTGGATAACACCAGGAATTCTTCGTTGTATCAATAACAGAAATAAAATGCAGAAAAAATTGCGTCTTGACCCTGAAAACGAAATTCTTAAGATCACATACAGAAGATACAGAAACTATACCAATAACCTTATCAAAAAATTAAAGCGGAAATTTGATAGAGAACAGCTTGCTAATTCCAGCAATAACCCTAAAGCACTATGGCGGTGTATTAATAATATTACTAATTTCAAAAAAACTAAATCTGTAAATGAAGACCTTCTTAAAATAAAGCCAACATCTGCTGAATCAGTAAATTTCATAAATAGTTATTTTGCTACAACAGGTAAGTATTTAGCTGAAGAAATTATTAGAAAAAGAAACAAAAGTTCGAATATTAACTTCACGAATTCATCAATCCAAGCCGACGCTTGCGCTGGTGTAAGTAACTATTTTAACTCTGTACCGTATTGTACTCCTGATACTAGATTAATTTCTCCATCCTTTGTGTTGCTTGAAACGGACCCAAAAGAAATACATTCCATTCTTATGGCCCTTAAGTCTGAAAGTGCCCCTGGGTGGGACAATATTTCTACTCGTTTTTTGAAATTGGCTCACTTGAAGATAGTGCCCATACTTTCATATTTAATTAATTTATGTTTTAAACAGGGTATTTTTCCTGTAGCTCTAAAACAATCAACCATAACACCGGTGTACAAGGGTGGGGACAGAAATGATATAGATAATTACCGCCCTATCTCGGTTTTAACTTCAATCTCTAAAGTAATAGAAAAAGTTATTAATTACAGATTACTAAACTACTTGAGTAAATTCTACATTCTTTCTAAACAACAATTTGGCTTTAGACAAGGAATTTCAACAGAACATGCGGTTACTGAACTAACTAACGAAATTGTTGAACAAATAAATAAAGGTAACAAATGTCTTGGAGTATTCCTAGACTTGAAAAAAGCATTCGATACCGTTTCTGTCCCTATTCTTGTACAGAGGTTAGAAAAGATGGGTATCAGAGGAACTGCAAATTCGCTGCTAAGAGATTATTTAACAGATCGTAAACAATGCGTCAAAATTGGATATGTCACCAGCGATTTAAAAGAAATATCCTACGGAGTCCCTCAAGGTAGTGTCCTGGGGCCTACGTTGTTCCTATTGTATATAAACGATCTGTGTAACTTTAACATTCCAAACGCAAGAATTTTTACATACGCTGATGACACAGCTATAATTTTTAGCGGTTCCTCTTGGGAAGATGTTAATAGAAATGCTGAGGTCCCACCTCACTGGGATTGCTACTTGGCTGGAAAATAACTTACTTACTCTAAACAGCAACAAAACAAAATATGTATGTTCCACTATAGATAAAAGAACACAGCCGAGTAGTGACCTTCATATCAGGATACATAAGTGTGGTAGTCCTAGAAGCTTTAACTGTACCTGCCCGATCATTGAGAAAACTGCAAATATAAAATATCTAGGTATTTTAATGGATCAAAATCTGACATGGCATTCTCATATAGAACAAGTCCTGGTAAGGGTTAGAAAGCTCATTTGGCTCTTTAAAACACTCCGATGTGTTGCAGATAAGGCACTTCTAAATAAAGTATATGTTTTATTGGCCCAGTCTATACTATGTTACTGCATTCCTATTTGGGGTGGTGCAGTAAAAACAAAGTTATTAGATTTAGAAAGAGCACAACGATACCTGCTTAAAGTAATGTACTTCCTGCCATTCAGATTCCCAACTGATAAACTGTACAAGTATTCCGACTTACTAACTATAAGAAAATTATATATACTCAACTTAATACTAAAAGTACACAAATCATTAAACTATGATCCGAATATACTCAAGAAAAGAAGAAAATATGCTGTTATACCTATAAAACCGGCAAAATCCAGTTTCGCTAGAAGACAATATTGTAGACAAAATGCTATTCTTTACAATATGGTAAATAAAGAACTTAATATTTATCCAATGACTCGTTATGACTGCAAGAAGATACTCATTGAATGGCTCAAAACTCTAAATTATACGGAAATAGAGGGTTTACTCCAAACTATAAAGTAGTCAATGAAAAGTAGAAATATTATTATTGGTTTATTCATACACTAAATTTCTACTACATACAGAACCACTCTCTACGGCATGGAAACATTTACTTTTACACAATAACATACTTATACTCCTCATTCATATACACACACAAAGTTCATCACACACACACACACAAACTCCCCTACAACTATAGTTTTAGTTTGATGTAAATGTAAATTCATCTCTTATCTTAATTCTTGTAACGGTGATGGAAGAGCGGTGCCTCCTGCTACAGGTATCGCTATACTTAATAGGAGTGCACCAACAATGTAATTAGATACATCGGTTAAGTTAAAGAGAATAAACATATTTTATTTATTTTATTATTTATTTATTTATTGTGATCAGACAGTAACAATGGCAGTATAAAACCCTCTGCGTGACACACATTGCTAGCTATAATATCAAGACAGGATTTGCCACGAGTTGGAAGATTGGTATGTAACATTAAATTATACTTTTTTAATATTTCATGTAACCTTGTAGTACTTTGATTTGATTCACATACATTTATGTTTAAATCTCCCGCCAATATAATAAATTTCTTTGGATATTTATTCATACATTTATACAGTAAAAGGTCAAGTTTGAGGAAGAAATAATCAATATGTCTGATAATTTTTGAAGGAATTCTATACAAGCAGATTATTATAATATTATTAGATAACAAATTAACAATACAAAATTCAAAATGATATGTCAGTGCTAAGTCATTGAAGTACAAAACATTTCTAAATTCTATTCCTTTCTTTATCAGTACACAGACAGGCTCCGGCTCTTTTGTTTGTCCTCGAGTATGAGGTGGCCAGAGCGTAGCCGAGATATTTATATTTTTTTCGTCCCCAAATCTTACAAAAGTTTCCGTAAAACATAGTATGTCCGGGTATCCTTTATATCTCTAAGAGTTATTTCAAGTAACTCCTTTTTTGATAATAAGCCATGAATATTCTGGTGCATTAGTGTGAAGTAATTGTTTATATTAGGTTCGAAAAAATGTGTCTTTTGTGGGTGAGTTTAATGTATTATTATTTATTCGCTTCTGTTGTTTAGAAAAATAAAAAGGTATCGTTCCCTTCCTAGGACTCGTGCTATTAGCTGGTAATTTTTTTATCCGTAATGATGATTTTTGAAGATTGTTTTTTATAACCTCAAAACTTAAATAAGTGTTTTTGTATTCAGCAAAGTCAATGCACAGATTAATTTTAAACGTAACATGCCTTAGATACATAGCATTATCTTGATAATAGTCATTTACTTCGAGAATTGTACAGTTTTCAAAGTGTTTTGTCCATAAATTTAGGTTGTAATTTAATAACTTTACATTCAAATAATTACTGTTGTTGATAGGTATTATAATTACACGGTTATTTCTTAATTTATTCAATGTTATACATATATTTGAGTGTAATTTGTGAATATCTTGGTCATGACTGCCAATACCCAATACAACAATATCACTCTTTCCTAAGTTACTATATATGTTATTATTCTCATTATTATCTAATATTTCTGAGCTTGTTGCGCCGGTCCTGATATGTGCAAATATCGTATATATGTTATTCCATTTACCATTTCTTGATTGTTTTAATATTGAAGATAATCCACGAAGTTGTTCATCCCCTAGGATAATAATATTTTTGGGTATATTTTCATGACAGGACATCTTACGGGTTTCTATGTTTGATTTCGATAAACTTGAGATTCGATTGTTTGGCAGCATTCCCACTCGGTTCTCACTTAACAAGTTAGATGGCGCTGATTGCAAACTATCAATTTGATTGTTATCTTCTGACTGGGTAAAAATCAATGTGGTTTTCTTCGAGTTTTTTTGATTATTCTTGTTACTGGAACAGATTTTTGCCGGTGTAGATGTGCCCTCAGGTGTCGGTATTTCAGTGCCTAATTCATACTTTTCTAATTTCGTTTTTAACGCTTGATTTTCCTTTAACAAATGTTGTATCTCGGCTTCAGCAATTTCTAGTTTTTCCCATAGTTGTTTATTCTTCAATTGAAATTTTTCTATTTTTTTTATAACTACCACTACCACGACAATCTGAATAGCTTGTATTTAAAGTGCCAGTTGGAGTTGACGAAAGCGATGAGTATTCATGACAAGAATCTATATCGTCCCCGGATAGTGTTTCAAAAGAGTTATTTATAGAAATATTGTTTTTGTTTTGATATTTTTTCTTGTGAGTCACATTCTCATTAAACTTCGCTGCACAAACACAGCATTTATAGGCATTTTTTTTCCTGGGTCATCAAATAAAACCTTTTTTGGGAAACTTCAGTGCAGTCCAAATGGTAACTATTTTCACATATTGTACACTTCAGTAATTCTCTACTTGTGATAGCATTCTGACATTTATTGCAGTTGAGAGTCATGTTTTAATGGATATTATGATTCCAAAATAACAAAAAAGTTTATTTATTTGGTGATCTAACTTTGTTTTGACTAGCAAAATTTCAAAAAAGTCAATCAACTCTCTCAGGATCGAACCCGATTCTCTCGTTAGATATGGAGCGTCGGTGCGGCTGCGCCAGCTGGCATTGAAATGAAATAGTAAATTTAGTTATACGTATTGTCTACTATATCATCGGGCTTTGTCGGCGTATTGTCGTTTGTGTTCGATTCAAAGTCAGCTGACTCCGTGCTGATTCACAGCTGTTTGACACATTCACTTTTCTCGTCACTGTCCAATCCGCATAACGAATTAGTTCTTATTTCGTATCCATAAGGTTTTTAATAGGTCGCACTACATCTCGTTTTAAATAAAATTAACGGATAGTCTTTTGGAAAAAATAGTTATTAAAGATTATTAATGTATTGTATTGATGTTAAATTAAGTAGCACTGATTGTAATATTGTTATTTTATGTGTATATTGTTTCTCGGGAAGTTTCTTTGTTTACTTGATATTTTTTTTAACAGTCACTTCTCACTTTCTTTATAATGATTCTTTCTCGTTTATATTTTTAGATAATATTTGCACTCTTTATTTATAAATCACTTTTCACTTTTAATCTAGTTTTGTAGCTTAAAACAACAAATTACTATTTTTTTGTGAATATTTTTACGGAGGTCACTGTTTACATGACGGCAGCGCCATCTGTTTTTAACTGTTTCGTTACATTAGTGTGCAGCCAAAACATGGAAATGCATTATAATCAACCGTGAGACATGACTGCGACCATCTAAAATAGCAGGCCGCTTCATCTCCGCAGTGACGCCAACTACTGCGTCAATACGACCTTGAACACGTAAAACGCCATTCTCATCTAGTTAAGGTGTAAGTGTCCAAATTCTGCTATTCTTACCCAAAGGTTTATTCTGTTGCAACAAAATTATATCATTTTGAAATGATTTTAGTCGCTCTTGTTGCAGTATAAGGATTTCAGCTCTCTTTAATTTAGCCTCGTCAATCATGCCCTCTCTTTTCCTTAGCTTATCGATTGCAGCTAAAACAGTAGCAGTTGCGCGAAGTAGTCTCACCCACGATGAAAACCTCGTTGATTCAGGGATAGGAAACGGTTCAAAAGACGTAATAACGTTTACTACCTCACTCTTGAGCTCAATGTCAATATCGTCTGTAGAGCAATTTCCAAATTTGTTACTAGGCCAATGAGATCGCTCAAGCCACAGAAAGTCAGGACCTTGGAACCATGGATGATCAAAGGTAAGTCCTTCTACATTCTCCTTAGTAGCGAAATCAGCCACATTCGTAGAGGTGGGAACATATCTCCACTCATTGGTGATAGTATGCTCGTCAATTTCGCCTAAGCGATTAGCAACGTACGGTTTATAATTTCTTGCATCACTCCGAATCCATAGCAAAACCGTAGAGGAATCAGTCCAAAAATATCTTCGACTTGGCTTTAACGTGTGTTCTTCTTCGATGGTAGCTGCTAACCTGCATGCCAATACTGCCCCTTGTAACTCTAATCGCGGCACTGAAATAGGTCTTAATGGTGCGACTCTACTTTTACTGGCTATGAACGCTACGGCCACATTCTTGCCGTCGAAAATACGCCAGTAGCCAACTGTAGCGTAGGCTTGTGGGGATGCGTCGCAGAAAATGTGCAACTCCCTTTCCACAACATTTTCCGTTGCTATTGATATTTTGCCATTCAAGTACCACCTTGGTATGGATAAAGTTTTTAAAGGTTCGATACCTTTCAGCCAATTTTTCTATTTGATGAATTTTCTATCGTTAACGTGTTCGTCCCAAGTTACACCACTTCTCCATACGTTTTGAAGGAGTATCCGGGATTTAATAGTCAGCGGTACCAATAATCCCTGTATATCGAATATAGACATAACCACCCTTAACATTTGTCTTTTTGTCGGCCTTTGAACACGGGTAAGGATATCTTTGCTCACGCGCTTCAGAGAAACATCGAAACTCAGTTTATCTTCAGCCGGAAACCAATAAATTCCCAAAGTCCTTTCGCTCTCGCTTGATCCCTTTATCTTAAATTGAACAGCGCTAGGACCAAGGTCTTCCTTAGGTAGACTTCGCAGGACTCCAATGCTATTACTAGTCGAATTCCTAATTTCAAATCCACCACTCTTGTGGATATCACATATTTCTCGCGCTAACCGTATTGCCTCTTCATCACTGTCAAGGCTGTCCATAAGGTCATCCATGTAATGATTTTTATTATACTCGTAACAACACGAGGAAACTGTTTTTCAAACTGTTTAGCGTTTGTATTTTTGACATACTGAGCCACGAACGGCGAGCAGCACGCTCCAAAAATTAGAGAGTTCATGCAATATATAGCCGGAGAACTAGAGACTTTGTCATCGTCTTGCCAAAGGAAACGCAAAGTATCTTGATCTTCTTTTCTAATTTATTTTTTATTTGTAATCCGGCTCGAAGGACCACTTATTAGCGTTAGAGCGCTGGTTTTTGTCGTGCGAGGATAAAATAGAAATTTTACTACGGAAATATTTTAGTTTAATGATTTAATAACATTGACAAGCAACAATGACATATAGCACAGAAAAATAACACCACAAATCATAATTATTAGGAACTCTTTCGTCGTTAACACTGACAATATTGTCCCAAATGTTCCTGATGAAAAATAGATCACAGCGATGATCACAAATAATAAAATGACCGCTAACAGGATATCCATGGTTGAAATTCGGCTTGCAGACTTCTGAGTGGCTTGAGCGTCGCCGCTGGCGGTTTGCGCAATCACAACCTCTTCTTTTGTGTTTGTGCTGCCCATATTAGTGATTTGCTCTGAAGAGTATTGGCACGTAGAGAAGAATTGCGGTAAAGACTACGATAATGAAGATTATGGCTGCTTTTAATGCTTGATGTTCCATGCTGACACATTGGATAGCGATATATTCTTCATCTTAGTATCCGGTTGGCAGGGTCGCTATGAACTATCTGGTTCTTCCAAGGGAAGCGGAGAAGATAAACGTCCTTATAGTTCAAGATATAGTTTATTTCTGTCTCTTAAAAGAAAATACATTAATAAAGTAAATTATTAAAACATACGTATTTCACAATCATTATCATAGGTAAATGTTCTATTTAGAAAAGTGCAGAGTTGCAATGTAAACAATTTATTATATTTTGCTGTAACTAGGTACTTACTACAATATCTAGAAAAACTAGTTTACTATCTGCCTCTAACTCCATAGTGAATAGGATGTTGGGGTGTATAGAGTTAAGGTGATTTAAAAAGGCAGAAATTTGATCTGTTGGGAGGATTGTGAAAGTATCATCTACGTACCGCTTATATAGCCTGAGTGTGACGGGTGCCACGCTGAGAGCCCTCTTCTCGAAGTCTTCCATGAAAATATCGGCGACAACAGGTGAGACAGGGGAACCCATCGCAACGCCCTCCATTTGTACATAGAAGTCATCCCCCCATAACAGGTAGCCAGATGTAAGGCAATGTTCTAGTAATACTGCATATTCTACAGGCATATTATTTTCAAGTAGCTTCTTCTTAGTGATTTCAATGCAGTCCTGTACTGGTAGGCATGTAAATAAGGACTGAACATCAAAACTGACCATGATTTTATTGTCCATGAGACGTTGATCTCTAATCTCATTGACAAATTGGTATGAATCTTTCACAAAGGCTGTTGTGTTACCTCTCAGTGGTGAAAGTAACTTTGCTACGTGTTTAGCCAAACGGTATGTTGGTGAATCAATCTGGCTTACAATCGGACGTAGCGGAGCATTCGGTTTATGTATTTTCGGTAACCCATACAGTTTTGGTGGCTTGGGACATGCAGGAATTAGGTAGTTGATGTCAAGATCCAACGTTTTGGAAAGTGATTTGATGAGTTCACTTGTCTTTTTTAGAATCTTGGCGGTCGGATCACTCTTCACAATTTTATATGTGTTCTCATCCGATAGAAGTTGTAATATCTTGTCATTGTAATCTGACGTATCCATTACTACCGTGGCGTTTCCTTTATCTGCACGAAGGATAGTAAGTTCTGGCTTAGTTCGTAAGTTCTTTAGTGCAAGGTATTCGTCACGAGGAAGGTTTGATTTCGGTGGTTTGCTTCGTCTTAACACTGATGAAATGTCTTGACGCAGCGCCTCCATGTCTTCCTTTCACATGTTGTTTTTCACTAAGCAATCCGCTACGTTACAGATAATTTCTTCGTACGGTATCCTGAGTGGTGCTACAGCAAAATTCAGTCCTTTCTCCAAAACTTTTAAAGTAGGTTCGTCCAAGTTTTGTTTACTTAAGTTGACAACTGCTCGGGTAGCGTTCGCCTTGTCTGTGGTTCTGACAGGTGCGTTTCGTTTTTCCTGATAGCGAAATAGTTTTTGATATTTATCTATTTGTCATGTTTGCACTCGTTGAATTCTGATGACTCACGATTGTTAAGTATCAGAATGCAATTATGATAATCCTCCGATGACAATTGTTTCCTCAAGTCACTGGACAAAACCTCAATGGTGCCGTTGATTTTATATAAATCCGAACGATGCCCTTCTATAATCCTTCGAAGTAGCTTTTTACTTGCCTCTTGTAAGATCTTGGCGCTCCCACGTATGTCCTTTTTTTTCATCAATTCACTTTCCGAAACGTTGGATCTTGACATCAACTACCTAATTCCTGCATGTCCCAAGCCACCAAAACTGTATGGGTTACCGAAAATACACAAACCGAATGCTCCGCTACGTCCGATTGTAAGCCAGATTGATTCACCAACATACCGTTTGGCTAAACACGTAGCAAAGTTACTTTCACCACTGAGAGGTAACACAACAGCCTTTGTGAAAGATTCATACCAATTTGTCAATGAGATTAGAGATCAACGTCTCATGGACAATGAAATCATGGTCAGTTTTGTGATTCAGTCCTTATTTACATGCCTACCAGTACAGGACTGCATTGAAATCACTAAGAAGAAGCTACTTGAAAATAATATGCCTATAGAATATGCAGCATTATTGCCTTACATCTGGCTACCTGTTATGGGGGGATGACTTCTATGTACAAATGGAGGGCGTTGCAATAGGTTCCCCTGTCTCACCTGTTGTCGCCGATATTTTCATGGAAGACTTCGAGAAGAGGGCTCTCAGCGTAGCACCTGTCACACCCAGGCTATATAAGCGGTACGTAGATGATACTTTCACAATCCTCCCAACAGATCAAATTTCTGCCTTTTTAAATCACCTTAACTCTATACACCCCAACATCCTATTCACTATGGAGTTAGAGGCAGATAGTAAACTAGCTTTTCTAGATATTTTATTAATCAGGAATCCTGACCAAAGTTTAAGCCATACTGTGTATCGTAAAGTGACTCATACTGATAGGTACCTCAATGGTGACTCACACCATCACCCGAAACAATTAACTGCCGTAGGAAACTCCTTGTTTCAGAGAGCACGGGGTGTCTGTGACAAAAAACACCTGGCAGCTGAACTTCAGCATGTCGAGCAAGTACTGAAGGATAATAACCTGAATGTACCACGCCGCCGTCACAGTCGCGCCAAACCTAGCACAGTCGACCGACAACCTGCTATACTACCTTACATGAAAGGAGTCACTGACAAGATTGGGAGGATTCTGAAGCGTGCTTCAATCAATACATACTGCAAGCCGCCAAAGAAGATCAACCAGTTTCTACGACCGGTCAAGTGCAATATACCCTTTCAAGTTGCTGGTGTCTACAAACTTGAATGCGACTGCAGGCTCTCCTACATCGGGCAAACAAAGAGGAGTATAGGGACTCGGGTAAAAGAACATATCGCAGATATGAAACATAGGCGCGAAAATAAGTCTGCAGTGTGTGAACATGCATTAGAGGGACCAAACCATTACATTAGATTTGATAAACCACAGATCCTTGCAGCTGAGCGGCGATTCGTTCCTCGAATGATGCGCGAGGCTATTGAGATTAAAAAATATCCAAATTTCAATAGGGAAGATGGTTGGTATATACCACCAGCTTGGGAACCTATTATACAAGAGATAAAATCCCAACTCCGAGCACACACTGCAAGACCATCAGATACTATTAGTTCTTTTTGTTTGCATAATTTAAGATAAGAAGGAGATAGAAAGCCTCTCTTGAGTTTGTTTCGCCGGTTCTTCTCAGAAAGGTCTCCCAAATTTGGAACCGGTGGTACTTTACGGTAGTTAGGGTCAAATAAATAAACTCAAAATTACAAAAAAAAATTTAAATAAAATACTTTATTAAGTAAATTAAATAATAAATTCATACATAGACAATAAAACTTTAAAAATCGAACAATTAAAAAACCGAACGCTCAATAAACACAAAATAAATCAATAAAAGTCTTTCGAAGGTAGCTCGACAAATTAAATAAAAGTTTGATTCTGGTGACGTAGCCTGTAAAGGCTACGAAACGTCAATAATTAAATAAAGTTTCGTGCATTAACCCGTAAAAAGTAGTTTTATTTAATGAGTGATGTGCGTGAAAACCTAGGAAACAAATATAAACTAACAATTTAATTGATGGCCGAGTTTTTTTTAAATTAATTTTGTTTTAATCCTTACAGGTTGAGAGATGAATAAGCAGTATTAGTTTAAGACTCTCCATTGATCTTATGGATATATATGTTGATCTGTATATATATGTGTTGTATGCAAAACATTCTTTTGATTACGTACTCCAACATAACTACCACAATAGCGTTGATAACGGGGTACAGTAAACGGAGTAGGGGCTCGTGACGTCACTTTTGAGTGAATTTTCACTTATAAGTGTATTCAAACGTGACGTCGTGCGACTTTTCAAATCAATATATCTCTGCAATGTTTATATCATGTGAAAAAAGGAAAATACGTGTCCGATACTTTTTTATAGTATACCTGATAAACGAAGAAAAAAAATAGTCTTCATCCCTATTCATTTTTATCACAATATAATAATAAATATGTACACTTTTCTTGTAGACAAAAATGATATATTATATAGTATTTTCTAAATTCATTATCAAAAATACTTAATTAAATTTGTAATGATTCCATTTACAAATGTAAGTACATTTTTTTTGTAAAAGTATTACACAAATATCAAGTAGCAATTTTATAATAAAAATAAAAAACTTGAGAAATTGAATTTTTAACTAGTAATTTTTTTCCTATGGTAAACCGTGAAGCCCGTATAACTCGTAAACACTGTGCGTTCGATTAAATATATCAGCAGTTACTTCCAACATTTTCGGCAGTATATCTACATTACGTTGAACTTCGTCTTCACAAACCTGTTTAAATGAGATTCAATTTATAATTATAACTAGTGGCCCGCCCTCACTTCGCTTCGGTGTAAAGCTGTAGTGTAGACTATAGTTTTTGTTCTCAGGCTTAGATTATACACAATGACATTCTTCTAATACCCAATTACAATAGGCACGCGCCGCCAAGCCCGGTAGCGTCGAAACCGCTATGTCCTTGAATTTTAAAATTGTAATATCTTCGAAAATATTCATTTAAATTATATGCGTTAAAGGGCCAAATTGTTCTATATTAAATGTACAATGTATTTAAGGCACTTAATTGGATAAGGATGAATGTTATATTGCTTAAAATCGCTTCGTAAATAATCTATTATTTCTCGTAAAAAGTATAGGATAAAAATTGGTTATTGTGGGTTATCCTTAAGAGATAGACATATACCATCGCGGACTTTTTTGTAGACCTTTTTAAGGTGTACAATATGTAGTACATTATTTTGATCTATCTCGTGGGGTTCAGCCAGCGTTTGCAATGTAAGCGCAAAAAATGTG
Source organism: Chilo suppressalis (assembly GCA_902850365.2). Lineage (NCBI taxonomy): Eukaryota > Metazoa > Arthropoda > Insecta > Lepidoptera > Crambidae > Chilo > Chilo suppressalis. The sequence goes on from OU963919.1 coordinate 886,449, forward strand.
TTTATTTACGACCTTACATTAAAAACCTCTAAAATTATCAGTGTTTCTCTACTAAATTATGCATGTATTATACATTTAAACCTTCCTCTTGAATCACTCTCTCTATTAAAAAAAACCGCATCAAAATCCGTTGCGTAGTTTCAAAGATTTAAGCATACAAAGGGACATAGGGACAGTGAAAGCGACTTTGTTTTATACTATGTAGTGATTAATTCAATATAACTATTATTTATAAATAAATATGTACACACTTTTTTGAATTATACTTCTCTAGTTGGCATTGTATACATGGCCACAATAGCGGTTTTTTTATTACCCAAGGATGATGTTTAGCTGAAGTTTTATTGTATGCATCCTGGCAATAACTTGATGTTTTTTCAGAATCTTTTAAATCGCCAAGTTGTCTCAAAAAATCTCTAATAAAATCTGCAAAAAAATAACAATAAGTTTTCGTTAGACTTAAAACTTAATTCGTGATTAATTGTGCATTAATGAAAAATCAGTCAGTTATTGATGATTTCGTAATCGCAAGGGTTTTGTTATATTTGAATGTATTATTGTTAGTTTTAATGATCAATAAATTTGTATAATACTGAATAAATACAAACCAAGTCCTCGATGAAGACGTAACAGAGTTCCAGAGCCATTCGTATAATCTCCCTTTTCAAGCAATTTATTTTCCTTTTCATGATCAATCATTGACTTTATAGTTTGATATTTATTTGCCTTCAATAATTAATTCATTTAAAATATCATTTTTTTGTTTTAAGTCTGAAGAAACAAGGCTTTAAACCGTGCCCACAAGTTGAAAAAATCTGTAAAAAATAAATTTATTTATCATTATAATTTTAAGAAAATTTTAGTTGTGTATGGTCATGTGATTAATTTAAATTATTGACAGTGGTTTCTGAGAAATCATGGCAATTGTTTATGCAAAAACATCAATAATACTTGATAATAAAAAAAAATATCAATCCACTTACTTATAGAGTTCATTATAAGCATCCAGGTAAGCTTTGATGTTGGCATCATCATCTTCAACAAGTGCACGATCAAAATTATCGTGAACAATGTGGAGATCAAAAAATGACAACTCTGAACCTTCAGCCATCTTTTGAAAACTACTTTGATGTGTGAATTGTTCAGATACCATGTTCAAGGATTTTCATCGTTATGGACACAGCTGTATTTACAGTCGGTTTTTTTCTTAAGTTCTCCCATATTCAATTCTACTCAATTAAGTGAATATTTTCAAATAGTATTTACAGTTTAAATGAACAGAAAAGTTAGAAACTTTAATATAAATCATAATTGGATATTATTGAAAGTATATTTGAAAATTACAATAAAATCTAAAAAAACCATTTTTTTCATTAAACTAATGAACGGTAATTTCAAAAAGAATGTAATTCAGATCAAGAGGGGTAAACAGACCAACAAACAAACACCATTCGGAAGATAAACAAATTGTTCGAATTATTAAAAAAATCAAGATTTGAACTCATTACAATATTTTTTGATTTATAAGGTATGATCTAATTAAGGAAAAAATTCTAAATTCTTCAAATATGCATTAATTTTCGAAACATCTGGATATTGACAAATGTTTTACATTGAAACGGGTGATAAAGTTTTATTCAGAGTACCCCATTTATCTAGCAATACGAAAGATATTGCCAACTTATCTGTTACACGGAGAAAAATAAGGAGTAAATTCTAGTTCTAGCTTCTACTCCAGGGCCTGGTCAATATGTGGATGACTATTCTTAGGAGTAAAAGCTAGTACTGTTCCGTGGCAACTATAATACTAGTCTGGGAGGTAAACCATACTGGAGTATGGAGTAATTTTCTTAAGAAGTAGTATTTACTCCAAATTTTAACTAATTTTATTTATAGAGCAATAGGAGTTTAAAACAAATAATATAAATTTTTGATTCGAAATAATTTATTTAAAGGCCTTTAATTACAATTTATATAAGATTTTAAATGATTGATATAATCAATAAGAACAATTTAAGAAACTGTTCAAATCATCATGTACTTGATAAAAGAAGATTATCCGAGTACCGAATATCCCGCCTTATAATCAATTTTGCATGCGGGAACGCGTTTTCCATTATCATCCTGTACCATCTCACAGTATGTGAGATAGAGGCCAAAAGATTTACACATTCCATCTCCACAAGATTTCCACCCTTCAGGAAAATATCCAATGTCCTTCGATTTTGCAACTATTGTGATTGCCAGGAAGCAAACAATACCCATCATCATAAGCATGCCCTTCATTTTGGATTTTTTTCTAAAATTGAATTAAAAATAAAAGATTTGTAATAAAACTGAAAGACATACGTACACTAATAATACTCGAGAACAAATACGATAAATTTATGCATATCTACATAGATCTACTAAAATATTGAAAGATTTCCATAGATATACGGTAATCTGGAAAAATTTTAATCAAAATTATATTATACTCACAGTTAATGTAGTAGCGATGATCACTCTGATGATGATTTTCAAAAACTATTATCATGGAATACTCATGGGAGGCCTTTTATATTTGATCTTATCATTGGGTGTCTGTTTCTAACAACGATTTTTGTAATTATCTCAAGGAATGTTTATTTGCGTAATTCGCTCGATCCGTCGTGCCGCCGCACAGTGGTTCGGATTTTTAAAATAGTGGACTTAGGATCGAAGTTGAAAATTTCAGCTATTAAAAAATTGTATTTGACAATAAATTAATGCTGATTAATATTGTTTGATACTATTTTTCATGAAAATTACTCCTTCATACTTTAAAAAAATATTTACGAAAAAAATTTATGCGAGAAAATCATTTTTTTTTCTTGGTAGATTAGCAAAAGGTAGCAGTCAAACCTCATATGGTGGTGAAGGACTATTGACCTTGACCCAACAACACCAAAATATTGTGTGTATGCTTGCGGCCTTGGGGCCAGCAAAATTTTAAAGTTATTTATTTTCATACCTGTTTTTTCTCTACTTATTATACTTCTGTGATTCGCCCTTCGAGATTACATTTAATTCGCTTGTAGTAGCACGCATTATGTGCTGCCATTGTACACAATTTTAGAGCAACATTAACGTTTGCCTAAAAAATATAATAAATAAAATTAAAATATGCGCTCGCTCGCTGGGGGTAACTCAATATATCCATACTCGTTTTGTGTCGCGGCCATCGTGCACGTAATTTCGCGTTCGCGTTTAATTTATTGTGTTATTGTGTATTAAATTACAAAACTCCATGGGAAAACGCAAACTCCACGAAGGAGGAGAGTCTTTCTTGTAAAATTAAGAAAAAATGTTAAAAACTCGACGTAAATATGGCCGCAGTTCGGGTTTGAGGACAGGATTATAAAAAAGCAGATAAGTTCTATCCTTTGACATTACTATGATTTACAAGAGGATTCCCCAACAGAAGGTAATCAGTGTTATTAATATGTAATCGTAGAAATTAACATGCACAAAGGACATGTTATTATTATTTTTTTGTATAGAGGTTGGGCTATTGCACTCAATAGAGTGGAAATAACATTTTATTGAAAGTACAAAATACGTCATCTTCACTATTAAATTATATTTTTAAAAGCACCCATTTATTTCACATTAATACAGCTGAAACATTAAAAAATACTCTTTATAATGGAAAGTTTGTTTCATATTGTTACGAAACATTTTGAATAATAAAAAACTGTTTCTTTAATCGTTTAGAATTTATATTTAATATACATATATGGCCTTTAACCACGGTGAAAATATTAAACTGGTGGTGATTTTAAAATATTTTAGGTGGCATATAAATTTACTAAGTAGTCATCTTTGCTTTGGTGAAATTTATTTAAACGTCAAAAAAGATATCCTATCCTATGTCTCTGGGCTAATAATGCTTTCCGATGGAGAAAGAATTTGTTAAAGTCGGTTCAGTAGTTTTTATGTTATTCGGTAAAAACAGACAAACATTTCCTCTTCTTTAATATTAGTATAGACTACCCCGTGCAATTGAGTATAGTCTGCAAGGCTAATCCCAACTATTAATAGACTGTACTTCAGTTTAATCTGTAAGGTTGATCGTTGTATAAAAAATGTCGCACGAGAAATCCTGGAGCATAGTCCGTGAGGCAACGTGAGGTTTTTCATTTGCATTAATATTATAGAACGAATTGCACATTCGTGCGGTTGTACCATGAATAATTATGCCAACATAATAAATTGCTAAATAATAAGTAAAATGAGTACACTGTGCCGTCAACTTTTTACCCGGCTGCGCAATGCAAGAGCGCGAAGCGCGACGCGCAGACAGGGTTATGTGTTTAACAGTCTATATATGTATGTTTGTTCCTTTGTGGCACACTAGAGACCAAACGCCTGGACCGATTTTGAAGATTCATACATCAATCGATTCGTCTCAATCATGGGAGTGCTACTAAAGATATGATAGTTATCAAAATTCCATATGGGCAAAATTAGGCGCCATATTGTGACGAAGTAAAAAAAATAAGTTGACAAAATATGTCGAGTGGGGTATCACTGTCTAGATAATCAAAAATCATATTTAGGTTCCTAACACCATTTTTCATTTAATATGATTGTTTAGGATCTACAACGCTTTAAAGTTGTATATTAACCACTTACGCTTTTAATTTCAATCTTACGTTTGTATGGATCTTTGTTACTCTTTCACCTAAAAAATACTGAATGGATTTTAATGAAACTTAACAGTAATATAGCTCATATATGATAATTACATATATATAATAATTTATGTAGTTATTGAGTGAATTGGCCAATATAAAACAATAAGTGTCACATAAGACGGAAAAAATCTTCCATCTGCGAGCCATTTTGGCCTGCACTGCAAAAACAATAAAAGTTACATGAATGTAATGTAGAATGAAAATGTATCTCTTAAATAGTTCTAAAAAAAGTTCGTGACACCATATATCTATTTATAATGTGTAAGTCATTACCGCTAAAATAGTGAATCAAAACTAAAATATTATTTGATATCTATTTCCAAAATGCACATTTTGTATTAACAAATCATTTTTTATCGAAACAAATACTTTTATCGCTTTTGATATTTAAAGACGATAAACTTTGCTATTTACACTATGTCATTTCGACAAATATTTAAAAAGTTACAACGATGACAAAGTGGTAGCGCGGTGTACTATGTAAAAGAAAAAAAATGGGCTTTTCGCAGTATCTGATCCTATACGAAGCACTAACAATAAAACTGTGATACAGTTCCTTCTTATTAAATGATGAAAAATATATTATTATATTTGGTATTTATGATTATTGAATTTTAATGAAAAACTCAGAATTTTACTTTTCATTTTTTTAACGATATTACTTAATGTTACAAAATAGGTTTACTTAATATAATGACAAATAACCCATTTTCGCTAGTAAGTACATACTTATTGGAATCCCTGTATTTATTAATCAGCTCGCGATAATATTGGTTTTGTAATAATTCTGCAAAATTCAAAGTAAATAATGTAGATTTTTATAGGTCAATCACCCCTTTCATCACCCTACGCCTATAAGTATTGCGAAGTTGTAGCTAAGAACCAAGTTCCCATCTACTTCTATATGGAAATTCATTATATTCGATTTAGCTATTAGGGCACGGAAGGGCAACAAACAAACTCACTTTCACATCTATAATATTATATTATACTTACTAGTGATCCACCCGGGCATTGTACGGGCGAAATTTATTTATCGGGAAAAAATATAGCCTATGTCACTCGGACAAAATCTATTTAAATAAAGAAAAATGTAATAATAAATAATGTAGCTACCTCATGATGAATTAATATTTGAAACCGGTTCAGTAGTTTGACAGATTATTTGTTACAAACATACAAATCTTGCCTCTTCATAATATTAGTATAGATAGTTAGGATAAGATAAGTATTTAATTGATGAAAAAGATTTAAAAATAAAGTAAGTGATCGGTTTATTTGATTATATTTGTAAAAGTTACTTAGCATTTGTGCTTAACAGTGATACGTTATTCAGTATTTTTGTAAACAAAAAAAAATTTGGAAAATAATTGCCATGATTGCCCTACTGGGAGTACTCTTCATTCGAGCTTTACACTACCAATAAAAAAGGGTCGATCACAAAGTCTTTGACCTGTTATATGTGAACGCTTTAAAAGAAAACTACAAAGAGAACTATAAATTGATAATAAATGAGATTGCTATGGTGCTCTACCTAACGTTATGAAAATTTTATTATGCGCCTTTAGTTTAATCAAATATTATAAACTTTGCTTTGGTGATTGCATAATTATTTAATTTAGTGATCTAAGGCAGTTGCCACCATTTTCCAAAACAACAAACGGGAATTACTGCTTTCTTCAACCTGCGACATAAACGTCATTGATTGGTATTGTATATAGGGCGATTAAAAACATTTGAAGTTAACTTCTGGCATCTACATTTTGGGTTTCTGTGAATTATGTAGGTATATCAAATTATGAGACTGACACTGCATTTGTGTATATCACAATCTTAGACGTCCGGCATTGACATGACAATGCAGCCACTGCCAATTTTAAATAGTCGACGAATAAAAGTAAATGAATTTTATATATACTGCTAAACTATTAAAAAAAAAAACATAAACAAAAGATGACTTTTTGACTAATTTCTAGTTGTATGTAACGACTTGATTTAACTTCACACATTTTTGCGAAAATTGAGGCCATCTGTAGCCTTGACCCCGCTGGTAAAGTCTCTATATGTCTTAATAAATCAATCTTTTGGACCGACGCAAGGTACTTAATAATTCCCGCGATATTAATTCCCTTACTGAAGTAACATGACTACGGTATATACCGTCTTAAAATACTAACTAACTAAAAAGTGTGAAATAAAAAAGGTAAATTTAAAAAATCAAAAAACCCGACTGCTTAATTATACTTCAAATAAAAACTGATAAGAAAAAAACAAGTCCAGTAGTCTATAATTCTGTTAATAAGGAACAAAGCTACTTTAACAGTCGGGACCCATTAGATATTTAAGAATACATAATATTTTTCAACAGTGGGTCCCGACTGTTAAAGTACCTTTGTTCCTTATTAACAGAATTATAGACTACTGGACTTGTTTTTTTCTTATCAGTTTTTATTTGAAGTATAATTAAGCAGTCGGATTTTTTGATTTTTTAAATTAACCTTTTTTTATTTTAAATTAAATAATAAGTAACATGAGTAATGATTGCAGTACGAGAGGTTGTATCATAAACTTCTTTAGTTTTTTTTTACTTAAATAATAAGTAATATGAGTGCAGTCCGGGAGATTGGACCAGCATTTGTTACCCGACTGCGCAATGCAAGAGCGCGAACGCGCAAACAGCATATAGTGTTTAACAGTCTATATATGTATGTTTGTTCCTTTGTGGCACACTAGAGACCAAACGCCTGAACCGATTTTGATGATTCATACATCAATCGATTTGCTTTAATCATGGGAGTGCTACTAAATATATGATAGTAATCAAAATTCAATATGGGCAAAATTAGGCGCCATATTGTGACGAAGTAAAAAAAATAAGTTGACAAAATATGTCGAGTGGGGTATCACTGTCTAAATAATCGAAAATCATGTTTAGGTTCCTAGCACCATTTTTCATTTTACATGATCGTTTAGGATCTACAACGCTTTAAAGTTGTATATTATCCACTTGCGCTTTTTATTTTCTATCTTACGTTTGTGTGGATCCTTGTTACTCTTTCACCTAAAAAATAATGAATGGATTTTAATGAAACTTAACAGTAATATAGCTCATATATGATAATAACATATAACATATATATAATAATTTATGGAGTTATTGACTGAATTGGCCAAAATATAACAATAAGTGTCACATAACACGGAAAAAAATCTCCTATCTGCGAGCTATTTTGGCCTGCACTGCAAAAACAATAAAAATTACATTAATGTAATGTAGAGTGAAAATGTATCTCTTAAATAGTTGTAAAAAAAAGTCCGTGACACCATATATCATTTTTTAATGTGTAAGCCATTACCGCTAAAATAGTGAATCAAAACTATTAACTATATTTGATATCTATTTCCAAAATGCACATTTTGTATTAACAAATTATTTGTTCTTTTAACTCAAACGATAAAAATATAACGAGTGCATTCCGGGAGACTGTAATGTTAATTTATTATTTTTTTGACGTATACACTCCCGGACTCTTGAATCGAGCCACCTTACATTACCGGGCTTAAAAGCCCAATACACAAAAAATATACAATATAACAAAAAAGTTTTTATGCATTTTTAATGCTGGCATATTTCATCGTCTTTCCCGTATTATTCCAAATTTGAATTTTAGAATTTAAAATAAAGAACAAAAGCCGAGCTTGGTCACTGATTTGAAAAAAATAATGACTAAATAAAACTAGTTTTTTCGGGTTAATGCACGAAACTTTATTTATTTATTGACGTTTCGCAGCCTTTTCAGGTCTGCATCGTCAGAATAATGATTTTTTATTCAAAATTGTCGAGCTACCTTCGAAAGACTTATATTGAGCGTTCGGTTATTTCATTGGAAGATTTTTAAAATTTTATTGTCTATGTATGAATTTATTATTTAATTTACTTAATAAAGTATTTTATTTAAAATTCTTGTTCGTAATTTTGAGTTTATTTATTTGACCCTAACTACCGTAAACTACCACCGGTTCCAAAATTGGGAGACCTTCCTGAGAAGAACCGGCGAAACAAACTCAAGAGAGGCTTTCTATCTCCTTCTTATGTTAAATTATGCAAACAAAAAGAACTAATAGTATCTGATGGTCTTGCAGTGCGTGCTCGGGGTTGGGATTTTATCTCCTGTATAATAGGTTCCCAAGCTGGTGGTCCAACCATCTTCCCTATTGAAATTTGGATATTTTTTAATCTCAATAGCCTCGCGCATCATTCGAGGAACGAACCGCCGCTCAGCTGCAAGGATCTGTGGTCTATCAAATCTAATGTAGTAGTTTGGTCCCCCTAATGCATGTTCACACACTGCAGATTTGTTTTCGCGCCTATGTTTCATATCTGCGATATGTTCTTTTACCCGAGTCCCTATACTCCTCTTTGTTTGCCCGATGTAAGAGAGCCCACAGTCGCATTCAAGTTTGTAGACACCAGCAACTTGAAAGGGTATATTGCACTTGACCGGTCGTAGAAACTGGTTGATCTTCTTTGGTGGCTTGAAGTATGTATTGATTGAAGCACGCTTCAGAATCCTCCCAATCTTGTCAGTGACTCCTTTCATGTAAGGTAGTATAGCAGGTTGTCGGTCGACTGTGCTAGGTTTGACGCGACTGTGACGGCGGCGTGGTACATTCAGGTTATTATCCTTCAGTACTTGCTTGACATGCTGAAGTTCAGCTGCCAGGTGTTGTTCGTCACAGACACCCCGTGCTCTCTGGAACAAAGAGTTTCCTACGGCAGTTAATTGTTTCGGGTGATGGTGTGAGTCACCATTGAGGTACCTATCAGTATGAGTCACTTTACGATACACAGTATGGCTTAAACTTTGGTCAGGATTCCTGATTAATAAAATATCTAGAAAAGCTAGTTTACTATCTGCCTCTAACTCCATAGTGAATAGGATGTTGGGGTGTATAGAGTTAAGGTGATTTAAAAAGGCAGAAATTTGATCTGTTGGGAGGATTGTGAAAGTATCATCTACGTACCGCTTATATAGCCTGGGTGTGACAGGTGCTGCGCTGAGAGCCCTCTTCTCGAAGTCTTCCATGAAAATATCGGCGACAACAGGTGAGACAGGGGAACCCATTGCAACACCCTCCATTTGTACATAGAAGTCATCCCCCCATAACAGGTAGCCAGATGTAAGGCAATGCTCCAGTAATACTGCATATTCTATAGGCATATTATTTTCAAGTAGCTTCTTCTTAGTGATTTCAATGCAGTCCTGTACTGGTAGGCATGTAAATAAGGACTGAACATCAAAACTGACCATGATTTCATTGTCCATGAGACGTTGATCTCTAATCTCATTGACAAATTGGTATGAATCTTTCACAAAGGCTGTTGTGTTACCTCTCAGTGGTGAAAGTAACTTTGCTACGTGTTTAGCCAAACGGTATGTTGGTGAATCAATCTGGCTTACAATCGGGCGTAGCGGAGCATTCGGTTTGTGTATTTTCGGTAACCCATACAGTTTTGGTGGCTTGGGACATGCAGGAATTAGGTAGTTGATGTCAAGATCCAACGTTTCGGAAAGTGATTTGATGAAAAAAAAGGACATACGTGGGAGCGCCAAGATCTTACAAGAGGCAAGTAAAAAGCTACTTCGAAGAATTATAGAAGGGCATCGTTCGGATTTATATAAAATCAACGGCACCATTGAGGTTTTGTCCAGTGACTTGAGAAAACAATTGTCATCGGAGGATTATCATAATTGCATTCTGATACTTAACAATCGTGAGTCATCAGAATTCAACGAGTGCAAACATGACAAATAGATAAATATCAAAAACTATTTCGCTATCAGGAAAAACGAAACGCACCTGTCAGAACCACAGACAAGGCGAACGCTACCCGAGCAGTTGTCAACTTAAGTAAACAAAACTTGGACGAACCTACTTTAAAAGTTTTGGAGAAAGGACTGAATTTTGCTGTAGCACCACGCAGGATACCGTACGAAGAAATTATCTGTAACGTAGCGGATTGTTTAGTGAAAAACAACATGAGAAAAGAAGACATGGAGGCGCTGCGTCAAGACATTTCATCAGTGTTAAGACGAAGCAAACCACCGAAATCAAACCTTCCTCGTGATGAATACCTTGCACTAAAGAACTTACGAACTAAGCCAGAACTTACTATCCTTCGTGCAGATAAAGGAAACGCCACGGTAGTAATGGATACGTCAGATTACAATGACAAGATATTACAACTTCTATTGGATGAGAACACATATAAACTTGTGAAGAGTGATCCGACCGCCAAGATTCTAAAAAAGACAAGTGAACTCATCAAATCACTTTCCGAAACGTTGGATCTTGACATCAACTACCTAATTCCTGCATGTCCCAAGCCACCAAAACTGTATGGGTTACCGAAAATACATAAACCGAATGCTCCGCTACGTCCGATTGTAAGCCAGATTGATTCACCAACATACCGTTTGGCTAAACACTTAGCAAAATTACTTTCACCACTGAGAGGTAACACAACAGCCTTTGTGAAAGATTCATACCAATTTGTCAATGAGATTAGAGATCAACGTCTCATGGACAATGAAATCATGGTCAGTTTTGATGTTCAGTCCTTATTTACATGCCTACCAGTACAGGACTGCATTGAAATCACTAAGAAGAAGCTACTTGAAAATAATATGCCTATAGAATATGCAGTATTACTAGAACATTGCCTTACATCTGGCTACCTGTTATGGGGGGATGACTTCTATGTACAAATGGAGGGCGTTGCGATGGGTTCCCCTGTCTCACCTGTTGTCGCCGATATTTTCATGGAAGACTTCGAGAAGAGGGCTCTCAGCGTGGCACCCGTCACACTCAGGCTATATAAGCGGTACGTAGATGATACTTTCATAATCCTCCCAACAGATCAAATTTCTGCCTTTTTAAATCACTTTAACTCTATACACCCCAACATCCTATTCACTATGGAGTTAGAGGCAGATAGTAAACTAGTTTTTCTAGATATTGTAGTAAGTACCTAGTTACAGCAAAATATAATAAATTGTTTACATTGCAACTCTGCACTTTTCTAAATAGAACATTTACCTATGATATTGATTGTGAAATACGTATGTTTTAATAATTTACTATTAATGTATTTTCTTTTAAGAGACAGAAATAAACTATATCTTGAACTATAAGGACGTTTATCTTCTCCGCTTCCCTTGGAAGAACCAGATAGTTCATAGCGACCCTGCCAACCGGATACTAAGATGAAGAATATATCGCTATCCAATGTGTCAGCATGGAACATCAAGCATTAAAAGCAGCCATAATCTTCATTATCGTAGTCTTTACCACAATTCTTCTCTACGTGCCAATACTCTTCAGAGCAAATCACTAATATGGGCAGCACAAACACAAAAGAAGAGGTTGTGATTGCGCAAACCGCCAGCGGCGACGCTCAAGCCACTCAGAAGTCTGCAAGCCTAATTTCAACCATGGATAGCCTGTTAGCGGTCATTTTATTATTTGTGAACATCGCTGTCATCTATTTTTCATCAGGAACATTTGGGACAATATTGTCAGTGTTAACGACGAAAGAGTTCCTAATAATTATGATTTGTGGTGTTATTTTTCTGTGCTATATGTCATTGTTGCTTGTCAATGTTATTAAATCATTAAACTAAAATATTTCCGTAGTGAAATTTCTATTTTATCCTCGCACGACAAAAACCAGCGCTCTAACGCTAATAAGTGGTCCTTCGAGCCGGATTACAAATAAAAAATAAATTAGAAAAGATCAAGATACTTTGCGTTTCCTTTGGCAAGACGATGACAAAGTCTCTAGTTCTCCGGCTATATATTGCATGAACTCTCTCTCTCTTGGAGCATGCTGCTCGCCGTTCGTGGCTTAGTATGTCAAAAATATAAATGCTAAACGGTTTGAAAAGCAGTTTCCTCGTACTGTTACGAGTATAATCAAAAACCATTACATGGATGACCTTATGGACAGCCTTGACAGTGATGAAGAGGCAATACGGTTAGCGCGAGAAATATGTGATATCCACAAGAGTGGTGGATTTGAAATTAGGAATTGGACTAGTAATAGCATTGGAGTCCTGCGAAGTCTACCTAAAGAAGACCTTGGTCCTAGCGCTGTTCAATTTAAGATAAAGGGATCAAGCGAGAGCGAAAGGATTTTGGGAATTTATTGGTTTCCGGCTGAAGATAAACTGAGTTTCGATGTTTCTCTGAAGCGCGTGAGCAAAGATATCCTTACCGGTGTTCAAAGGCCGACAAAAAGACAAATGTTAAGGGTGGTTATATCTATATTCGATATACAGGGATTATTGGTACCGATGACTATTAAATCCCGGATACTCCTTCAAAACGTATGGAGAAGTGGTGTAACTTGGGACGAACACGTTAAGGATAGAAAATTCATCAAATGGAAAAATTGGCTGAAAGGTATCGAACCTTTAAAAACTTTATCCATACCAAGGTGGTACTTGAATGTCAAAATATCAATAGCAACGGAAAATGTTGTGGAAAGGGAGTTGCACATTTTCTGCGACGCATCCCCACAAGCCTACGCTACAGTTGGCTACTGGCGTATTTTCGACGGCAAGAATGTGGCCGTAGCGTTCATAGCCAGTAAAAGTAGAGTCGCACCATTAAGACCTATTTCAGTGTCGCGATTAGAGTTACAAGGGGCAGTATTGGCATGCAGGTTAGCAGCTACCATCGAAGAAGAACACACGTTAAAGCCAAGTCGAAGATATTTTTGGACTGATTCCTCTACGGTTTTGCTATGGATTCGGAGTGATGCAAGAAATTATAAACCGTACGTTGCTAATCGCTTAGGCGAAATTGACGAGCATACTATCACCAATGAGTGGAGATATGTTCCCACCTCTACGAATGTGGCTGATTTCGCTACTAAGGAGAATGTAGAAGGACTTACCTTTGATCATCCATGGTTCCAAGGTCCTGACTTTCTGTGGCTTGAGCGATCTCATTGGCCTAGTAACAAATTTGGAAATTGCTCTACAGACGATATTGACATTGAGCTCAAGAGTGAGGTAGTAAACGTTATTACGTCTTTTGAACCGTTTCCTATCCCTGAATCAACGAGGTTTTCATCGTGGGTGAGACTACTTCGCGCAACTGCTACTGTTTTAGCTGCAATCGATAAGCTAAGGAAAAGAGACGGCATGATTGACGAGGCTAAATTAAAGAGAGCTGAAATCCTTATACTGCAACAAGAGCAACTAAAATCATTTCAAAATGAGATAATTTTGTTGCAACAGAATAAACCTTTGGGTAAGAATAGCAGAATTTGGACACTTACACCTTACCTAGATGAGAATGGCGTTTTACGTGTTCAAGGTCGTATTGACGCAGTAGTTGGCGTCACTGCGGAGATGAAGCGGCCTGCTATTTTAGATGGTCGCAGTCATGTCTCACGGTTGATTATAATGCATTTCCATGTTTTGGCTGCACACTAATGTAACGAAACAGTTAAAAACAGATGGCGCTGCCGTCATGTAAACAGTGACCTCCGTAAAAATATTCACAAAAAAATAGTAATTTGTTGTTTTAAGCTACAAAACTAGATTAAAAGTGAAAAGTGATTTATAAATAAAGAGTGCAAATATTATCTAAAAATATAAACGAGAAAGAATCATTATAAAGAAAGTGAGAAGTGACTGTTAAAAAAAAATACCAAATAAACAATGAAACTTCCCGAGAAACAATATACACATAAAATAACAATATTACAATCAGTGCTACTTAATTTAACATCAATACAATACATTAATAATCTTTAATAACTATTTTTTCCAAAAGACTATCCGTTAATTTTATTTAAAACGAGATGTAGTGCGACCTATTAAAAACCTTATGGATACGAAATAAGAACTAATTCGTTATGCGGATTGGACAGTGACGAGAAAAGTGAATGTGTCAAACAGCTGTGAATCAGCACGGAGTCAGCTGACTTTGAATCGAACACAAACGACAATACGCCGACAAAGCCCGATGATATAGTAGACAATACGTATAACTAAATTTGCTATTTCATTTCAATGCCAGCTGGTGCAGCCGCACCGACGCTCCATATCTAACGAGAGAATCGGGTTCGATCCTGAGAGAGTTGATTGACTTTTTTGAAATTTTGCTAGTCAAAATTATTAAAATTTATTTTAATTTATTAAAAATTATTAATTAAGTTAGATCACCAAATAAATAAACTTTTTTGTTATTTTGGAATCATAATATCCATTAAAACATGACTCTCAACTGCAATAAATGTCAGAATGCTATCACAAGTAGAGAATTACTGAAGTGTACAATATGTGAAAATAGTTACCATTTGGACTGCACTGAAGTTTCCCAAAAAAGGTTTTATTTGATGACCTAGGAAAAAAAAATGCCTATAAATGCTGTGTTTGTGCAGCGAAGTTTAATGAGAATGTGACTCACAAGAAAAAATATCAAAACAAAAACAATATTTCTATAAATAACTCTTTTGAAACACTATCCGGGGACGATATAGATTCTTGTCATGAATACTCATCGCTTTCGTCAACTCCAACTGGCACTTTAAATACAAGCTACTCAGATTGTCGTGGTAGTGGTAGTTATAAAAAAAAATAGAAAAATTCCAATTGAAGAATAAACAACTATGGGAAAAACTAGAAATTGCTGAAGCCGAGATACAACATTTGTTAAAGGAAAATCAAGCGTTAAAAACGAAATTAGAAAGGTATGAATTAGGCACTGAAAAACCGACACCTGAGGGCACATCTACACCGGCAAAAATCTGTTCCAGTAACAAGAATAATCAAAAAAACTCGAAGAAAACCACATTGATTTTTACCCAGTCAGAAGATAACAATCAAATTGATAGTTTGCAATCAGCGCCATCTAACTTGTTAAGTGAGAACCGAGTGGGAATGCTGCCAAACAATCGAATCTCAAGTTTATCGAAATCAAACATAGAAACCCGTAAGACGTCCTGTCATGAAAATATACCCAAAAATATTATTATCCTAGGGGATGAACAACTTCGTGGATTATCTTCAATATTAAAACAATCAAGAAATGGTAAATGGAATGACATATATACGACATTTGCACATATCAGGACCGGCGCAACAAGCTCAGAAATATTAGATAATAATGAGAATAATAACATATATAGTAACTTAGGAAAGAGTGATATTGTTGTATTGGGTATTGGCAGTCATGACCAAGATATTCACAAATTACACTCAAATATATGTATAACATTGAATAAATTAAGAAATAACCGTGTAATTATAATACCTATCAACAACAGTAATTATTTGAATGTAAAGTTATTAAATTACAACCTAAATTTATGGACAAAACACTTTGAAAACTGTACAATTTTCGAAGTAAATGACTATTTTCAAGATAATGCTATGTATCTAAGGCATGTTACGTTTAAAATTAATCTGTGCATTGACTTTGCTGAATACAAAAACACTTATTTAAGTTTTGAGGTTATAAAAAACAATCTTCAAAAATCATCATTACGGATAAAAAAATTACCAGCTAATAGCACGAGTCCTAGGAAGGGAACGATACCTTTTTATTTTTCTAAACAACAGAAGCGAATAAATAATAATACATTAAACTCACCCACAAAAGACACATTTTTTCGAACCTAATATAAACAATTACTTCACACTAATGCACCAGAATATTCATGGCTTATTATCAAAAAAGGAGTTACTTGAAATAACTCTTAGAGATATAAAGAAAAAAAATAACTTTGACCCGGACATACTATGTTTTACGGAAACTTTTGTAAGATTTGGGGACGAAAAAAATATAAATATCTCGGCTACGCTCTGGCCACCTCATACTCAAGGACAAACAAAAGAGCCGGAGCCTGTCTGTGTACTGATAAAGAAAGGAATAGAATTTAGAAATGTTTTGTACTTCAATGACTTAGCACTGACATATCATTTTGAATTTTGTATTGTTAATTTGTTATCTAATAATATTATAATAATCTGCTTGTATAGAATTCCTTCAAAAATTATCAGACATATTGATTATTTCTTCCTCAAACTTGACCTTTTACTGTATAAATGTATGAATAAATATCCAAAGAAATTTATTATATTGGCGGGAGATTTAAACATAAATGTATGTGAATCAAATCAAAGTACTACAAGGTTACATGAAATATTAAAAAAGTATAATTTAATGTTACATACCAATCTTCCAACTCGTGGCAAATCCTATCTTGATATTATAGCTAGCAATGTGTGTCACGCAGAGGGTTTTATACTGCCATTGTTACTGTCTGATCACAATACCGCACAAATATTAAAATTTCAAGTAGACTACAAAAAGCAAATTCCTAGTTTATTTTTTATTTACAAACGTTATTATTCAGAAGATAATATTAGTAAATTTAAAAATTATCTAAGAAGCCTTTCTTTCTCAGAGGTGTATGAGCATAAAAATCTAGATAATGCTTTTGATCGTTTTTATGAGCTTTTTTGTCTTATGTACGTTCTTTGTTTCCCGATAGTAAAGATAAAAGTTACAAATTCAAATAAATTAGTCTGGATAACAAAGGGAATACATAAAAGTTGTAATACAAAACGTGTACTACGATATAAATATTACACAACCAAAAAATATTCAGACAAAATAAAATACCTAAAATACAACAAGCTATTTAAAAAATGCACAAATTATGCAAAAAGAATCACAAATACAAAAATTGTAATGAATAGTAAAAATAAAGCTAGAGCTACCTGGAGTATTATAAAATCTGAACAAAGTAGGCTAAATACTGCTAATTATTTAAATAAAATAGTATACAACGGCATCGAAGACACTAGTCCACAAAAAATGGCTTCTGTCATGAATAATTACTTCACTTGCATACCAAGCACAAGCATGAATGCAAAAAAGAGTACTGTAACTTCTACGACACTATCAAAAAATTCCATATTCCTTACTCCGGTTGGTGAAAATGATACAAGAAGAATTATAATGACTCTGAAAAATTCGCCAGCTGAAGGTTATGACTCTATTTGTACTAATGTAGTGAAATCATGTATTGACGAACTAAAACAAGTGTTGACTTACTTAATAAATATATCATTTGAGTGTGGAACATTTCCAGATAAACTAAAGGTATCAAAAGTTATGCCTTTATATAAAAAACGTGATAAAACTGACATATCCAACTATAGACCTATCACTCTAGTCTCAGTTTTCTCTAAGATCTTTGAAAAGGCCATGCATCAGCGTCTTTTGTCATTTTTCAACACATTTAAAATAATAAGTGAAGATCAATATGGTTTCCAGAAGAAAAAATGTACAAGTCATGCAGTGTTCTTTATGGTTGATGAAATATTACGAAATGTGAACACTGGTAATTATACGTCTGTTTTATTTTTGGATCTGTCGAAAGCTTTTGATTGTGTATCACATGACCGACTTTTGGCAAAGCTGACGAACACTGGGATTAGGGGTCCCGCTTTAAGTTGGATAGAGACGTATTTAAAAAATCGGACTCAATTTGTAGAAACAAAACAATTGAATTCGAAACAAGTAGAACACACTTATAAGTCCGATTTAGAGGAAAAATGTTCCGGCGTTCCTCAAGGAAGTGTTCTTGGACCGCCTTTATTTCTGCTGTGCATAAATGATTTACCTAAAATTATGAAGCATAAGACAATACTCTTTGCTGATGACGTATCAGTTATTGTAACGTCGGATAAAAGTGCTTCCGTAAAGGAACATCAAACTGAAATTATAAACACACTGATAACTATAGTCAAATGGCTTTCAGAAAATAATTTACAAATCAACTTGGACAAAACTAATTTAATGAATTTTAATAATTATAAAAATAAAACAGTTGACATTAAATTTAATGATAAAATAATTCGACATGTAAATAATACGATTTTCCTAGGATTAATAATAGAACCATGTTTAAATTGGAAGGAACATATAAATAAAATTAGCAATAAAATAAGTTCATTTGTCTTTGCTCTGCATAAACTATCAAAAGTTGCAAATAAAGCCACAGCTATTACAGCTTATTACGCTTATGTGGAATCGATATTAAGATACGGTCTTATAATCGGGGGAAATGGCACGGACATTAAAAGAGTGTTTGTATGCCAAAAAAGGTGTAGGTATACGGGCAATTTGTAATATAGCCCCGGATGTTTCTTGTAGAACATATTTTAAGGACCTAAATATTTTAACTTTGACTTCTTTGTACATTCTCGAAGTAGCAACTTTTGTAAAGCAGCACTACCATTTGTATACAGTCGCAAAAGATGCAACAGATCGAAGTCTGAGGTATCCTAATAAAATAAAAATGGACATAGTTCCGAAAACAAAGCGATTCCAAACAAATGCACCAGCGATGGCAATTAAAATTATAATCAAATTCCAGAAGAAATTAAAAGCCAAACCTTTAATAAGTTCAAGTCAAAACTTCGTAAGTGGTTAAATGAAAACAGGTTTTACAGTATGGTTGAGTTCATGAATTATGGTAGGATTTGATGCATGGGTTAAAGACATGCTTAATGGGTTTGAATATAACATTTAATTTTGATATTCTTTACAAGACCATTCTAATTATGACATTCACATAATTATGGACATGATAAATTGGCGACATCGAATATTTATAATATTATAATAAGAATTATTGACATTTACATAGGTAATTATAATTGAATAGAAAAATTTGCATGTTATCTTTATATGACTGAATAGGTTAAGCTACAACTTAGATGAAATGTAACACCTTTATTTGTACCCTATTTAATGCAAATAAATTGAATTGAATTGAATTGACACCTAAATCGAGCCACCTTCATTTTTTTGGTTTGGAGTACTGTAACTTATAAAAGATGTATGTAGAAGGAAAATGTTTTGATGCAGTTTTGGTGCTGGTATACTCATCATTCATTTAGAGTGCCACTGTTCTAAATTTGAACTACAGTTTATTAAAAAAGTCGAGTTACGTTGAAACAAGTCACTTGCTCGTCAATACAGCATTGCGCGAATCGCTCGTTCTGTCTTCGGTACACCTTACTCCTTCCGTCATTACCGTATAGCATTATCTTGGACTCATCTGTGAAGAGAACCTGGCTCCATTGATGTCGAGTCCAATTTAGATGTTCGCGCGCAAACTCTAGACGGACTATTCGGTGTGCTCGTGTCAATTTGGGTCCATTGGCTGGCTTATGGGGCATTAAACCACGTTCATTGAGTCGCCTTCTAACGGTCCGACTTACAGCCACTCCGTGAAAGTCCCTGAGCTGTTCTTGTATCTGAACAGAGTTAAGGCGTCGATTTCGTAAGCTAGTAGTGACAATGTATTGATTTTGTCTCGCCGTTGTTACTCGGTAACGAGGTCCTCCTGTTCGCCGAACGAAGCCGCCAGTCTCCAGGTATCGGTGGTACACTCTTTGAACAGCGGAACGACTTATGTGAAGTTGTGAACTCACATCTCGCTGACTTAGCCCAGATTGAAGAAGTGCTACAGCTTGCGCGGCTACTTCAGGTGAAGTATCCATAATTTTATAGCCAAAAACGGTTCAAATATAGAAAAATAACTAAACTAAACTTTGGTTTACAACCGCAACTTTCAACAGTCATTATTTTTTTCAAATCAGTGACCAAGCTCGGCTTTTGTTCTTTATTTTAAATTCTAAAATTCAAATTTGGAATAATACATACGGGAAAGACGATGAAATATGCCAGCATTAAAAATGCATAATAACTTTTTTGTTATATTGTATATTTTTTGTGTATTGGGCTTTTAAGCCCGGGAATGTAAGGTGGCTCGATTCAAGAGTCCGGGAGTGTATACGTCAAAAAAAAAAAATTAACATTACAGTCTCCCGGAATGCACTCGTTATATTTTTATCGTTTGAGTTAAAAGAACAAATAATTTGTTAATACAAAATGTGCATTTTGGAAATAGATATCAAATATAGTTAATAGTTTTGATTCACTATTTTAGCGGTAATGGCTTACACATTAAAAAATGATATATGGTGTCACGGACTTTTTTTTACAACTATTTAAGAGATACATTTTCACTCTACATTACATTAATGTAATTTTTATTGTTTTTGCAGTGCAGGCCAAAATGGCTCGCAGATAGGAGATTTTTTTCCGTGTTATGTGACACTTATTGTTATATTTTGGCCAATTCAGTCAATAACTCCATAAATTATTATATATATGTTATATGTTATTATCATATATGAGCTATATTACTGTTAAGTTTCATTAAAATCCATTCATTATTTTTTAGGTGAAAGAGTAACAAGGATCCACACAAACGTAAGATTGAAATTAAAAAGCGCAAGTGGGTAATATACAACTTTAAAGCGTTGTAGATCCTAAACGATCATGTAAAATGAAAAATGGTGCTAGGAACCTAAACATGATTTTCGATTATTTAGACAGTGATACCCCACTCGACATATTTTGTCAACTTATTTTTTTTACTTCGTCACAATATGGCGCCTAATTTTGCCCATATTGAATTTTGATTACTATCATATATTTAGTAGCACTCCCATGATTAAAGCAAATCGATTGATGTATGAATCATCAAAATCGGTTCAGGCGTTTGGTCTCTAGTGTGCCACAAAGGAACAAACATACATATATAGACTGTTAAACACTATATCCTGTTTGCGCGTTCGCGCTCTTGCATTGCGCAGTCGGGTAACAAATGCTGGTCCAATCTCCCGGACTGCACTCATATTACTTATTATTTAAGTAAAAAAAAACTAAAGAAGTTTATGATACAACCTCTCGTACTGCAATCATTACTCATGTTACTTATTATTTAATTTAAAAAAGTTAACGGCACAGTGTACTCATTTTACTTATTATTTAGCAATTTATTATGTTGGCATAATTATTCATGGTACAACCGCACGAATGTGCAATTCGTTCCATAATATTAATGCAAATGAAAAACCTCACGTTGCCTCACGGACTATGCTCCAGGATTTCTCGTGCGACATTTTTTATACAACGATCAACCTTACAGATTAAACTGAAGTACAGTCTATTAATAGTTGGGATTAGCCTTGCAGACTATACTCAATTGCACGGGGTAGTCTATACTAATATTAAAGAAGAGGAAATGTTTGTCTGTTTTTACCGAATAACATAAAAACTACTGAACCGACTTTAACAAATTCTTTCTCCATCGGAAAGCATTATTAGCCCAGAGACATAGGATAGGATATCTTTTTTGACGTTTAAATAAATTTCACCAAAGCAAAGATGACTACTTAGTAAATTTATATGCCACCTAAAATATTTTAAAATCACCACCAGTTTAATATTTTCACCGTGGTTAAAGGCCATATATGTATATTAAATATAAATTCTAAACGATTAAAGGAACAGTTTTTTATTATTCAAAATGTTTCGTAACAATATGAAACAAACTTTCCATTATAAAGAGTATTTTTTAATGTTTCAGCTGTATTAATGTGAAATAAATGGGTGCTTTTAAAAATATAATTTAATAGTGAAGATGACGTATTTTGTACTTTCAATAAAATGTTATTTCCACTCTATTGAGTGCAATAGCCCAACCTCTATACAAAAAAAATATAAACATGTCCTTTGTGCATGTTAATTTCTACGATTACATATTAATAACACTGATTACCTTCTGTTGGGGAATCCTCTTGTAAATCATAGTAATGTCAAAGGATAGAACTTATCTGCTTTTTTATAATCCTGTCCTCAAACCCGAACTGCGGCCATATTTACGTCGAGGTTTTAACATTTTTTCTTAATTTTACAAGAAAGACTCTCCTCCTTCGTGGAGTTTGCGTTTTCCCATGGAGTTTTGTAATTTAATACACAATAACACAATAAATTAAACGCGAACGCGAAATTACGTGCACGATGGCCGCGACACAAAACGAGTATGGATATATTGAGTTACCCCCAGCGAGCGAGCGCATATTTTAATTTTATTTATTATATTTTTTAGGCAAAGGTTAATGTTGCTCTAAAATTGTGTACGATGGCAGCACATAATGCGTGCTACTACAAGCGAATTAAATGTAATCTCGAAGGGCGAATCACAGAAGTATAATAAGTAGAGAAAAAACAGGTATGAAAATAAATAACTTTAAAATTTTGCTGGCCCCAAGGCCGCAAGCATACACACAATATTTTGGTGTTGTTGGGTCAAGGTCAATAGTCCTTCACCACCATATGAGGTTTGACTGCAACCTTTTGCTAACCTACCAAGAAAAAAAAAATTGATTTTCTCGCATAAATTTTTTTCGTAAATTTTTTTTTAAAGTATGAAGGAGTAATTTTCATGAAAAATAGTATCAAACAATATTAATCAGCATTAATTTATTGTCAAATACAATTTTTTAATAGCTGAAATTTTCAACTTCGATCCTAAGTCCACTATTTTAAAAATCCGAACCACTGTGCGGCGGCACGACGGATCGAGCGAATTACGCAAATAAACATTCCTTGAGATAATTACAAAAATCGTTGTTAGAAACAGACACCCAATGATAAGATCAAATATAAAAGGCCTCCCATGAGTATTCCATGATAATAGTTTTTGAAAATCATCATCAGAGTGATCATCGCTACTGCATTAACTGTGAGTATAATATAATTTTGATTAAAATTTTTCCAGATTACCGTATATCTATGGAAATCTACTCATAAATTTATCGTATTTGTTCTCGAGTATTATTAGTGTACGTATGTCTTTCAGTTTTATTACAAATCTTTTATTTTTAATACAATTTTAGAAAAAAATCCAAAATGAAGAGCATGCTTATGATGATGGGTATTGTTTGCTTCCTGGCAATCACAATAGTTGCAAAATCGAAGGACATTGCATATTTTCCTAAAGGGTGGAAATCTTGTGAAGATGGAATGTGTAAATCTTTTGGCCGCTATTTCACATACTGTGAGATGGTAGAAGATGATAATGGAAAACGCGTTCCCGCATGCAAAATTGATTATGACGCGGGATATTCGGTACGCGGATAATCTTCTTTTATCAAGTACATGATGATTTGAACAGTTTTTTAAATTGTTCTTATTGATTATATCAATCATTGAAAATCTTATATAAATTGTAATTAAAGGCCTTTAAATAAATTATTTCGAATCAAAAATTTATATTATTTGTTTTAAACTCCTATTGCTCTATAAATAAAATTAGTTAAAATTTGGACTACTTCTTAAGAAAATTACTCCATACTCCAGTATGGTTTACTACCCAGACTAGTATTATAGTTGCCACGGAACAGTACTAGCTTTTACTCCTAAGAATAGTCATCCACATATTGACCAGGCCCTGGAGTAGAAGCTACTAGAATTTACTCCTTATTTTTCTCCGTGTAATTGATAAGTTGGCAATATCTTTCGTATTGCTCGATAAATGGGGTACTCTGAATAAAACTTTATCACCCGTTTCAATGTAAAACATTTGTCAATGTCCAGATGTTTCGAAAATTAATGCATATTTGAAGAATTTAGAATTTTTTCCTTAATTAGATCATACCTTATAAATCAAAAAATATTGTAATGAGTTCAAATCTTGATTTTTTTAATAATTCGAACAATTTGTTTATCTTCCGAATGGTGTTTGTTTGTTGGTCTGTTTACCCCACTTGATCTGAATTAAATTGAAATTACCGTTCATTAGTTTAATGTAAAAAATAGTTTTTTTTAGGTTTTATTGTAATTTTCAAATATACTTTCAATAATATCCAATTATGATTTAAATCACAATTTCTAACTTTTCTGTTAATTTAAACTGTAAATACTATTTGAAAATGTTCACTTAATTGAGTAGAATTGAATATGGGAGAACTTAAGAAAAGAACCGACTGTAAATACAGCTGTGTCCATAACGATGAAAATCCTTGAACATGGTATCTGAACAATTCACACATCAAAGTAGTTTTCAAAAGATGGCTGAAGGTTCAGAGTTGTAATTTTTTGATCTCCACATTGTTCACGATAATTTTGATCGTGCACTTGTTGAAGATGATGACGTCAACATCAAAGCTGGATGCTTATAATGAACTCTATAAGTAAGTGGATTGATATTTTTTTGTTATCAAGTATTATTGATGTTTTTGCATAAACAATTGCCATGATTTCTCAGAAACCACTGTCAATAATTTAAATTAATCACATGACCATACACAACTAAAATTTTCTTAAAATTATAATGATAAATAAATTTATTTTTTACAGATTTTTTCAACTTGTGGGCACGGTTTAAAGCCTTGTTTCTTCAGACTTAAAACAAAAAAATTATATTTTAAATGAATTAATTATTGAAGGCAAACTACAAAGTCAATGATTGATCATGAAAAGGAAAATAAATTGCTTGAAAAGGGAGATTATACGAATGGATCTGGAACTCTGTTACGTCTTCATCGAGAACTTGGTTTGTATTTATTCAGTTTGTTTATACAAATTTATTGATCATTCTGTTATCATTAAAACTAACAATAATACATTCAAATATAACAAAACCCTTGCGATTACGAAATCATCAATAACTGACTGATCTTTCATTAATGCACAATTAATCACGAATTAAGTTTTAAGTCTAACGAAAACTTATTGTTATTTTTTGCAGATTTTATTAGAGATTTTTTGAGACAACTTGGCGATTTAAAAGATTCTGAAAAAACATCAAGTGTTGCCAGGATGCATACAATAAAACTTCAGCTAAACATCATCCTTGGGTAATAAAAAAGCCGCTATTGTGGCCATGTATACAATGCCAACTAGAGAAGTATAATTCAAAAAAGTGTGTACATATTTATTTATAAATAATAGTTCATCATCAGCCTATTAATATCCCCACTGCTGGGGCACAGGTCTTCCCTATGGATGGAATAGGGAGATTGGGCCATAACCCAACACGCGGGCCCAGTGCGGATTGGTGGGTGCTAACGACTGCAGATGCAGCCGGGACCAACGGCTTAACGTGCCTTCCGAAGCACGGAGGAACTCGAGATAGTAAATTTTTGGTCACCCATCCAATGACCGACCACTGCGAAAGTTGCTTAACTTCAACGATCGCAGCCGAACGCGCTAACCACTTGCGCCATCGAGCTCCTCCTATTCATTATTAATTATATTTATAAATTGAATCTCATGATGGTAATAAATTTAAACAGGTTTGTGGAAACGAAGTTCAACGTAATGTAGATATAATGCCGAAAATGTTGGAAGTAACTGCTGATATATTTAATCGAACGCACAGTGTTTACGAGTTACACGGGCTTCACGGTTTACCATAGGAAAAAAATTACTAGTTAAAAATTCATTTTCTCAAGTTTTTTATTTTTATTATGAAAATGCTACTTGATATTTGTGTAATACTTTTACAAAAAAAATGTACTTACATTTGTAAATGGAATCATTCCAATTTTAATTAAGTATTTTTGATAATGAATTTAGAAAATACTATATAATATATCATTTTTTCTACAAGAAAAGTGTACATATTTATTATTATATTGTGATAAAAATGAATAGGGATGATGACTATTTTGTTTCTTCGTTTATCAGGTAGGTTATCAAAAAGTATCGGACACGTATTTTCCTTTTTTCACATGATATAAACATTGCAGAGATATATTGATTTGAAAAGTCGCACGACGTCACGTTTGAATACACTTATAAGTGAAAATTCACTCAAAAGTGACGTCACGAGCCCCTACTCCGTTTACTGTACCCCGTTATCAACCCTATTGTAGTAGTTATGTTGGAGTACGTAATCAAAAGAATGTTTTGCATACAACACATATATCTACAGATCAACATATATATCCATAAGATCAATGGAGAGTCTTAAACTAATACTGCTTATTCTTCTCTCAACCTGTAAGGATTAAAACAAAATTAATTTAAAAAAAACTCGGCCATCAATTAAATTGTTAGTTTATATTTTTTTCCTAGGTTTTCACGCACATCACTCATTAAATAAAACTACTTTATACGGGTTAATGCACGAAACTTTATTTAATTATTGATGTTTCGTAGCCTTTACAGGCTACGTCACCAGAATCAAACTTTTATTTAATTTGTCGAGCTACCTTCGAAAGACTTTTATTGATTTATTTTGTGTTTATTGAGCGTTCGGTTATTTCATTGTTCGATTTTTAAAGTTTTATTGTCTATGTATGAATTTATTATTTAATTTACTTAATAAAGTATTTTATTTAATTTTTTTTTTGTAATTTTGAGTTTATTTATTTGACCCTAACTACCGTAAAGTACCACCGGTTCCAAATTTGGGAGACCTTTCTGAGAAGAACCGGCGAAACAAACTCAAGAGAGGCTTTCTATCTCCTTCTTATGTTAAATTATGCAAACAAAAAGAACTAATAGTATCTGATGGTCTTGCAGTGTGTGCTCGGAGTTGGGATTTTATCTCCTGTATAATAGGTTCCCAAGCTGGTGGTATATACCAACCATCTTCCCTATTGAAATTTGGATATTTTTTAATCTCAATAGCCTCGCGCATCATTCGAGGAACGAATCGCCGCTCAGCTGCAAGGATCTGTGGTTTATCAAATCTAATGTAATGGTTTGGTCCCTCTAATGCATGTTCACACACTGCAGACTTATTTTCGCGCCTATGTTTCATATCTGCGATATGTTCTTTTACCCGAGTCCCTATACTCCTCTTTGTTTGCCCGATGTAGGAGAGCCTACAGTCGCATTCAAGTTTGTAGACACCAGCAACTTGAAAGGGTATATTGCACTTGACCGGTCGTAGAAACTGGTTGATTTTCTTTGTTGAAGTATGTATTGATTGAAGCACGCTTCAGAATCCTCCCAATCTTGTCAGTGACTCCTTTCATGTAAGGTAGTATAGCAGGTTGTCGGTCGACTGTGCTAGGTTTGGCGCGACTGTGACGGCGGCGTGGTACATTCAGGTTATTATCCTTCAGTACTTGCTCGACATGCTGAAGTTCAGCTGCCAGGTGTTTTTTGTCACAGACACCCCGTGCTCTCTGAAACAAGGAGTTTCCTACGGCAGTTGATTGTTTCGGGTGATGGTGTGAGTCACCATTGAGGTACCTATCAGTATGAGTCACTTTACGATACACAGTATGGCTTAAACTTGGGTCAGGATTCCTGATTAATAAAATATCTAGAAAAGCTAGTTTACTATCTGCCTCTAACTCCATAGTGAATAGGATGTTGGGGTGTATAGAGTTAAGATGATTTAAAAAGGCAGAAATTTGATCTGTTGGGAGGATTGTGAAAGTATCATCTACGTACCGCTTATATAGCCTGGGTGTGACAGGTGCTACGCTGAGAGCCCTCTTCTCGAAGTCTTCCATGAAAATATCGGCGACAACAGGTGAGACAGGGGAACCCATTGCAACGCCCTCCATTTGTACATAGAAGTCATCCCCCCATAACAGGTAGCCAGATGTAAGGCAATAATGCTGCATATTCTATAGGCATATTATTTTCAAGTAGCTTCTTCTTAGTGATTTCAATGCAGTCCTGTACTGGTAGGCATGTAAATAAGGACTGAACATCAAAACTGACCATGATTTCATTGTCCATGAGACGTTGATCTCTAATCTCATTGACAAATTGGTATGAATCTTTCACAAAGGCTGTTGTGTTACCTCTCAGTGGTGAAAGTAACTTTGCTACGTGTTTAGCCAAACGGTATGTTGGTGAATCAATCTGGCTTACAATCGGACGTAGCGGAGCATTCGGTTTGTGTATTTTCGGTAACCCATACAGTTTTGGTGGCTTGGGACATGCAGGAATTAGGTAGTTGATGTCAAGATCCAACGTTTCGGAAAGTGATTTGATGAAAAAAAAGGACATACGTGGGAGCGCCAATATCTTACAAGAGGCAAGTAAAAAGCTACTTCGAAGGATTATAGAAGGGCATCGTTCGGATTTATATAAAATCAACGGCACCATTGAGGTTTTGTCCAGTGACTTGAGAAAACAATTGTCATCGGAGGATTATCATAATTGCATTCTGATACTTAACAATCGTGAGTCATCAGAATTCAACGAGTGCAAACATGACAAATACATAAATATCAAAAACTATTTCGCTATCAGGAAAAACGAGACGCACCTGTCAGAACCACAGACAAGGCGAACGCTACCCGAGCAGTTGTCAACTTAAGTAAACAAAACTTGGACGAACCTACTTTAAAAGTTTTGGAGAAAGGACTGAATTTTGCTGTAGCACCACGCAGGATACCGTACGAAGAAATTATCTGTAACGTAGCGGATTGTTTAGTGAAAAACAACATGAGAAAAGAAGACATGGAGGCGCTGCGTCAAGACATTTCATCAGTGTTAAGACGAAGCAAACCACCGAAATCAAACCTTCCTCGTGATGAATACCTTGCACTAAAGAACTTACGAACTAAGCCAGAACTTACTATCCTTCGTGCAGATAAAGGAAACGCCACGGTAGTAATGGATACGTCAGATTACAATGACAAGATATTACAACTTCTATTGGATGAGAACACATATAAACTTGTGAAGAGTGATCCGACCGCCAAGATTCTAAAAAAGACAAGTGAACTCATCAAATCACTTTCCGAAACGTTGGATCTTGACATCAACTACCTAATTCCTGCATGTCCCAAGCTAGGTTAGGTTAGGTTTTTTTTTATTTTGGTATCCGTTTGCTTTGTTATGAGCAAAACACTCGCTTTTGGACTACGAGCTGTTTTTCTCACTGTTTTATGTTAATAAAGTATATTTGTGTTTTTGTAAATTTTAATTGATGTTTTTGTTAAATTCTTTTAAGTTCAATATGATTTTTTGGATGAATTCTATATATGATTTGATTGTTGTTTCTTTTTTAATAATGTTATTTAATTCATAGGGGTTTAGGTTTTTATTGTTTGTATAAGTTGTATATTGAAAAGTTTGTATATATTCATTTCTATAAGTGCTATATTTTGGACAGTTTTGTATTAGATGTTCTAGTGTTTGTTGGGTTGTATCGTCACAAGGACATTTGTCTGTTTCTTTTATTTTAAATCGATGTAGATACTGTAAATGGTACCCATGTCCTGTATATATTTGAGTAGTAATGAAGTTAGCAGGTATTTTTTCTATTATCATGTTTAATGTTCTTAAATCTGGGAATAGGTGTTTGGTGTGTTGTCCAGTGGTGCTTTGTAAATATCTTTTATTTGTTTCTAATTCTATTTCTTCTTTGGCCTGTTTTTTATGGAATGAAATTGGAAATTTATTGTATTCTGGTGTTTTCTCTATTGTTGCAGCTGCTTTTGCTGCTTCATCCGCCAACTCATTACCGTATATTCCGCAATGCGCCTTCACCCACGAGAAGTGGATTGTTCCAATTTGTCGTAGTTTATGTATATTTATGTGGGTTTCAGCGATTATCGTGTTAGTTGAGTTCCTATTTTTGAGTTCTTGGAGGGCGGAAAGGGAATCTGAGTAAATTTTACTTTGTTTTATTTTGTTTTGTACACACCATTCCGTTGCTTTTTGGACTGCGAATGCTTCGGCCTGGAACACCGTGCATGAGTCATGCAATTTGAGCTTATTTATTACTGTTTTATTTTGTGGCGTAATAACCACGAAGGCTGCACCTACTTTTCCATTATTTTTACTCCCATCAGTAAATATTTGGTATGTGTCTTTTTCTTTTAATTTGTTAATGTCATCATTTGTGGTGGTTATTTCAATTTCTATAGTGACTCGGTTTGCTGGGTGTAGAAGGTGCGATGGGTGTATTCGTTTTTGGTATGTAATATCGTCCGGTAGATATGGTGTTGTTTGTCTACTTTTGGTTTCTTCTATTTCTGCTATTTCTTTCAGTTTAAGGTCTAATGGAGTAAGCTGTGCTAGGGCTATTGCTGTTGTTGTAGGTAAGGTTCTAAATCCTCTTATAATCTTTATTGCAAATCTTCTTTGTAGTGATAGTAATTTTTTGTTGACTGTTTTATATTTCGTTGCTGTGGGTGCCCATACTTCGGCTGCGTAGGTTATTATCGGTTGTATTACCATTTTGTATATTGTGTCTACGTTTTTTGATTGTACTCCCCAGGATGGTCTGATGTATATGTTTAGTTTTTTATTGATTTTCTCTGTTTTGTCTATTATATAATTTACGTGTTTAATGAATTTAAGGTTATCATCTATTATTATTCCTAGGTATTTGATTTCGCTTACTGAGTTTATAATTTTATTATTTATTTTTATATTGACTTTTTTAGCTTTATTTGTGAAAATAATCAGTTGTGTTTTTTCGGGGGCTATCTCCAGTTTAGCATTGTTGCTCCAGTTTATGATTTTCTGAAGTGCGATTTGTACACTGCTTTCCAGACTCTTGACGTCCTTTGAGCTGGCTATTAGCAGCAGGTCGTCTGCGTAGGCCTGTACGAGACAGCCTTCCGGGTATTTTATATTAAGGACTTCGTCCATTATTATATTCCAGAAGATGGGTCCAAGGACTGAGCCTTGGACACATCCTTTGG
Organism: Chilo suppressalis; assembly: GCA_902850365.2. NCBI lineage: Eukaryota > Metazoa > Arthropoda > Insecta > Lepidoptera > Crambidae > Chilo > Chilo suppressalis. The sequence goes on from OU963919.1 coordinate 917,752, forward strand.
TTTGCGTTTTCATTGTTGATTCATCAGCATAATTGACAGCATGATTGAGAATCACTGTGTATATGTTTTTGGGGCATTGCAATTCTCTGAGGCGCTTTAGTAATAATGGCCACCAAGCGTGGTCAAAAGCGCCTTTGATATCGAGCGATATTGCTAGTACTTGTTTTTGTTTTTGTTTTTCGTTTTTAATATGGTTTATTGCATTTCGTAGGGCACTACTTGTGGATGATTGTGCTTTAAATCCAAATTGTTTCTCATTATTTAATTTGTTGCTGTCTGTGTGAAATGTTAATCTACTTGCAATGAGTTTTTCAAGCAATTTTCCCATGACATCTATCAGCCCTATTGGGCGATAGGCGCTTACTCGCGTATCGTCGCCCCTGAGCCAGCATTGACGGTCAACCTCATAGAGGAGTTTAAGCGGTCGATAATTACTCGTTTAGATAGTCTGGAAAAGCGTCTCCCTGCAGAAGCAATCGCAAAGCCGACAACTGCAGCCGGTAAGAAGAAACCGTTTGCGTCTACTACGCAAAAAGCGACGGCCGCAAAAACCACGGCCCAGTCAAGTAACGGCCGATCTGAGCCTTCGATTCTTGCTCCATGCCCTTCTCCAGCCGAAACTAATAGCGGGGAAGCCGCCGCTTCAAACCAAGTCAATCCAATTGCAGAGGCATGGACCACGGTCGCACGTAAAGGCCGCAAGAAAAAGGCGGCTCCACAACCTGCCAGCCTTGTTTCATCACAAACACCAACTGCAGCACCAGGGCAGCAAAAAACCGCCAAAAAGCCTAGGAAAGCGCGTATAAGAACACCTAGGTCATCAGCAGTCGTGGTCACCCTGGAGTCTGACGCACTCGCAAAAGGTATCACATATGCCCAAGTGGTCGAGAGGGCAAGAAATGAGGTACAGCTCCCGACTCTCGGGATTGATGGAGGAGTTCTGTGCAAAGAGTCGGCCACTGGAGCCCGTATCTTCACTATTCCTGGGGCAACAGGCGAAGAAAAGGCGGAAATCTTAGCAGAAAAACTCAAGACGGTCCTTTCGGGTATTGCTAAGGTTGTCAGACCCGTGAGATGCGTAGATCTCCGCGTTGATGGACTGGACGACGCGGTCCAGGAGGAGAATGTTGTGGCCGCCATTGCTAAGAAAGGCGGATGCCCTGCCGATCAAATAAAGGTCGGAAAAATACGCGCTGGACCAGGAGGAATGGGAGCAGTTCTAGTTAAATGCCCCGTTGCAGCAGCTAAAACTATAGCCGACGCGGGTAGACTCCTTGTTGAATGGAGCTCTGCCCGGGTAAAAGTATTAGAGTCGCTGCCCATGCGCTGCTTTAGATGCATGGGCATTGGTCACACTCGGCAACGGTGCCCGTCTCAGGTAGACCGCAGTGGACTCTGCTTCCGCTGCGGAAAACCAGGGCATCTAGCGATTACCTGTAGCGCAAAATATCAATGTGCAATCTGTGAAGATGCGCGGCGTCCTAGTTCTCATCGTATGGGGGGAGCTAAATGCAACCCTCCACGCGTCAGAGCTAAAGGCTCCCCAGAAGCTCGGACTCCGACATGTGCCGAAGATCATTTAAGGTCCGTAGAGGAAGAGACAACAGCAGAAAAAAGCAATGAATAGGACAGGCTACATCAATTTTCTGCAAGGGAACCTAAACCACTGTGCTGGTGCTCAGGATCTGTTCCTTCAAACCATTGCAGAGGAATCGGTGGACGTGGCGGTAGCCTCCGAGCCTTATGTTGCTCCTCTGCAACGTAATTGGGCCACGGATCTAGCAAACTCGGTGGTAATCACAGTGCCAGTTGCTTCTCCCTCCCCACTCGTCATCAAAGAGAGAGGATTGGGTTATGTTGTCGCCATGTATAACGGAATTGTCATAATTGGTGTGTATTTTTCGCCTAATCGCCCCGTACCCGAATTTGAAGCTTTCATGGGCCTGTTGGGACTGGTTGTGAGAAGACTTTCACCGAACCCTGTAATCGTTCTAGGAGACCTAAATGCTAAGCATTCGGCTTGGGGCTCTCGAGTTAACGACGTCAGGGGTGATATCCTTTCGGACTGGGTGGTGGTGTCGGGGCTAGTGGTAATTAACCAGGGTTCAGCTCTTACTTGCGTTAGAAGACGAGGCGGCTCCGTCGTGGACGTCACCTTCGCGACTCCCACTCTGGCCTCACGCATCGAAGGTTGGAAAGTACGGAGCAACCAGGAGACTTTGTCGGACCACAAATATATCACTTTTGGTATATCTCCTGCACGATCCGCAGTGCAGTCACCCCGACATCTTCATCGTGAGCGTGTGAACCAGTTTCCAAGATGGGCGCTTACACATCTAAATGTAGATATGGCCGTGGAAGCAGCGCTGGTACAGGACTGGTGCACCCCGCCCTCAATAGGTGAGAGAAGCGTCGATGATCAAGTGGCCCACTTTAGCAACTCCATGGTGGCGGTATGTGATGCTGCTATGCCTCGTGTTGGGATGCGTAGACCTAAAAAAAAGCAGGTTTACTGGTGGTCAGCAGAGATCGCTACCCTCCGCGACACCAGCAACCGAGCCCGGCGCGCCCATAAACGATGCCGACGGCGTAGGCATACGGTGGAGGAGGAGGAAAGCCTCTACTCCATCTATAAAGGAGCCAAAAAGGAGCTTCAAGTAGCAATTGCTCGAGCCAAAGTTAAAGCTAGAGAAGAGTTCTTGAATGAGCTAGACAGGGACCCGTGGGGACGGCCATACAGAATGGTGCGAAACAAGCTCAAATCCGGGGCTCCTCCAAACGAAGATTTTGAACCCGAGCTGTTAAGCAGAGTGGTGACCGGCTTGTTTCCAAGGAGAGCTGAGTTCAGCCCGCCCGCCATGGCACTGCCGTCTGCCACAGAAAATCGGGCGGACAACCCACCTCCTATCACAGAGGCTGAATTTGATGTGGCGATCGACCGCCTCCGGGTTAAGAACAAGGCTCCTGGTCCCGACGGAGTGCCCGGACGAGTGCTTGTACTGGCCTTAAAGCATCTTGGTAAGCAACTCCGGGAATTATACGACACGTGCTTAAGATCGGGAATCTTCCCAAGACAGTGGAAGAGCGGCAGGTTATGCCTACTTCGCAAAGAAGGGCGTCCCGAGGACTCACCATCAGCTTACAGGCCAATTGTGCTGCTGGATGAGGCGGGCAAACTTTTTGAGCGTGTGCTCGCAGCCCGCATCACCCAGCATCTCGAGACAGTGGGGCCGGATCTGTCTGACAATCAGTTCGGGTTTCGCACAGGGCGGTCCACAATAGATGCTTGCCTTAAATTAAAACGGCTCACTGAAGAAGCGATAGCGCGCGGGGAAAGGGTACTGACGGTTTCGTTAGATATCGCAAATGCGTTTAATACCCTACCATTTGAGGGCATCATCGAGGCTATGCGATTCCATGGCGTGCCAGCTTATCTCTGCTCAATTGTGGAATACTACTTGCGTGAAGTCACGTTCATAGCGCCCGGCGGCAGCCGAGTTAGACGGGAAGTAATGTGCGGGGTTCCACAGGGGTCGGTTTTAGGACCACTCCTGTGGAACCTTGGATATAACTGGGTGCTTCGAGGTACGATGCTGTCCAAAACGAGTGTCATCTGCTACGCGGATGACACCCTTGTAGTCGCATGGGGCAGTGACTTCAAGGATGTTGCCCGCCGAGCCAGCGTTGCTACAACTCTAGTTGTAGGCCGGATACGGCTACTAGGCCTAGAAGTGGCCCTTACAAAAACTGAGGCCATGTTCTTCTACGGCCGCTGTAGGAGGCCGCCTGCGGATTCAGCCATATTCGTGGATGGAGTGAAGATACCTGTTGGGTCCAAAATGAAGTATTTGGGCCTCACCCTAGACAGTAAATGGTCTTTCCACGAGCATTTCCGTCAGATCGGTAAAAAAGTATTGAGTGCAGCTCTGGCTCTTAGTCGTCTTTTGCCGAATATAGGCGGCCCCGACACAACATGTCGCCGTCTCTATGCGGGGGTTTTGAAGAGTATGGCTCTCTATGGGGCACCAGTCTGGAGGAATGCCTTACGTCGGCAAAACAAAATGTTACTGCGCAGGCCGCAACGAATAATTGCGGTGAGGGCTGTTCGTGGATACCGCACGGTGTCCTTCGCAGCAGCTGGTGTGTTGGCAGGATTCCCACCCTGGGAGCTAGAAGCCGAAGTGCTTGCAGCTGCGTACGACTGCAGAGCTCAAGCTGGATTGCGAGGTGAGCGACCAACACCAGAAGAGGTGAGAAACACCAAGCGTGTTGCACAAGAGGTCCTCATGGCAAAATGGTCAGAAGGCTTTGAGAGCCCAGAATATGGCGGTCACACGGTAGAAGCCGTACGCCCGGTGCTATCACAATGGGTCGGCCGGCGGCACGGCTCCCTCACCTTCCGGTTGGTACAGGTACTAACGGGTCAAGGTTGCTTCGGCAAATACCTGTGCCGAATCGGCAGGGAGGCAACTCAGCGGTGTCACGAGTGCGGGGCGGCAGAGGATTCGGCGCAGCATACCCTGGAGGTGTGTTCAGCCTGGAGCCAGCAGCGCAGTGCACTGACTGCGGAAGTGGGAACGGACCTCTCCCTGCCCAGCGTAGTCAAGGCCATGCTGGGCAGCGACAGGTCCTGGGAGGCTGTGGCCTCCTTTTGCCAAGAAGTTATTTCGCAGAAGGAGGCCATGGAGCGGATCCGCGAGAACGACATCCTGGCGGATCAGCTCAGACGCAGAAGATTAGGGGGAAGGCGACGGCGTCACGCCCATCTCCTCCCTCCTTAACGTAGCCAGCGGGTGCAGACAGGGTAGTCTGTGCTCGCACTACACGGCCTCGTTCGTCTGGGAGGGATGCCCCGAGTGTGCGGGGGCATCCCTCCACACGTGAGGAAGCCCGGCGCAAGCCGGGCCCCGCCGAGACGGTGTGGTGAAGTCCCACACAAGGATCTCACGCCGTCATATTCGGCAGAGCGGGCACACCCCAGTGTTTTAGTGGGTATGCCCGCGAGCGTTCACCTGGTCATAAGTTATGACCGGCTGAACGCACGTGGGAGAGCCCCACATAACCTCGTCGCACACCCGGCGGCGGGGTATGCATAAGGCAGCATTTCACTGGGTCAAAAAAAAAAAAAAAAGGTTAGGTTAGGTTAGGTTTTTTTTTTTTTTTTGTCTTAGGTTCTTAATTGGGGGTGTTTTAGTTAAATTTCTTGGTTGGTTATTATTAAAGTTAGCCTAAAATCCTACCTGAAGCCGCCTTTGATACAGCCAGAGGTAGAAACGTTAGCCGGGGGATAGAACAAAGAAAGATTTAAGAAGTAGAAACGAAAGAAGGCTTATCGAGTATAAAGAAAGAATAAGAAAAGGAAAAGTTTTTTTTTTTGTAATTATTGCATGGGATTTTGATAAGCAGGCGGGCCCCGGCCCAACCAGTTAATGAGAGGAGAAGGGTCCTCTCATCAACCGGCCGGGTCGGGGCCCACCCCATTATCGTAAATAAAAAAAAAATGTATATAAAAATATTGTCAAATAATAAATAAAAAAAAAGATGTCATTTCATATTAGTCAAAATGTCCTTATCGGGTGAAAGTATTCTGCAACAATTAACTCCTCCGCGAAATTCATCACAAATATTCACTCGCAACTGAAAAGTTTCAACAGAAATTTCTGTTGAAGCCCTTCAGCCGCGAATAGATCTCCAGAATCAATCTCACAAAAGAGTCAATGGCTGCAGATCTTAACATTAGGCTTCTAGGCTCAAATGGGTTAACTCTATGAAAGTTGCACAAAGCAACGTGTCTTTGTCTAGCACCCAGGAACCTATCACACTCTTCAATTAGATGTTTTGGGTCCTGGACCGAACTTTCATCACACGGGCAGATGTCAGTTGAAGAGACGTGGAAACGATGCAGATACGATAAATTTGCACCGTGTCCGGTCAAATACTGGGTCAGGTAAAAGTTGTAAGGAACCAGGTTGCAAAATTCTTCGACATTCCGTAGTGTTGGGAAAAGAGAGCGGGTGTGTTCGCCTTGCGGCGTAGTCTGGTAGCGCTCTTCCCATTGGGAGCGAGTTCGTTGTTTCATAGCGCTTTTGATGAAGGACATTGGGAACGCCGCATAGTCTGGGGACTCACTTAGGGTGGCGGCTTGATTTGCAGCGGCATCAGCCAGTTCGTTACCCAGAATGCCCGAATGTCCTTTCACCCAGCAAAACCTAATTGAATGAGAGCAGTCGTGAATTATATGGTGTATTTGATTAATTAGGGGAGATGTGGAATTGCGTTGTTGTAAAGAAAGCAATGATGACAGAGAATCTGAATAGATGACTGTGTCAACATATCCAGACTCCACTGCCAATTTACAGGCCTGATAAATAGCAAAAAGTTCTGCTTGAAAAACGGAGCAAGTATCGTGCAACTTGAACAACCTTGTGTCTACCGGACTACTGCAGGGTCGATGCGGACCAATGCCCCACCGACCGCCCCCTCCTCTGATTTACTACCATCGGTGAAGATTTGTATAGTATCTGGGGTACAAGTGCTGTCTACCCGAGATTGAGTCGAGGCAATGGAGTACGGAGGAGATACGCGGTAAGCGGGGTGAAGGAGTTTGGAGATTGCGACAGGGGCTTCCAAATATAGGTTATCGGGTAAGAGAGAAGAGCATAATGTAACTCTAGTCAGCTCCGCCTCTCTGACCTCGGCTATGACTAAATCTAGGGGTGGGAAGCCAGCCAGAGCTAAAGATGCGTTTGTTGAAACCGTGCGGTAAGCTCGAATCGTCCTTATTGCAAACCCACGTTGCAGGGACGCCAATTTAGTTTGGTTAACGCGAAACTTGGCTGCGTGCCCCCACACCCCTGCGGCGTAGGTTATTGTCGGGACGATTACGTACTTATAAATTGAAGCAACGATTTCCGGGTGAAGACCCCATGAAGGCCGAACAAAGAGACATAATTTTGCAAAGATTTTTTGAGCTTTCATAATGACGTGACTAACGTGCTTACTAAATGTGAGACTGCGATCAATCACGACGCCAAGCAAGGTGATGGAATCGCTAAATGGAATGTTGACGTCGAGCATATTAAGACATATCTTAGACGCTTTCGGGTTGAATGCAATTGCTTGAGTCTTTTCGGGACCGAATATAAGCTTATATTTTGCTCCCCAATCAGCAATGCTGTTAAGAGCGCGCGAAGCATTTGCCTCGAGTGTAGCAGGGTCCTTTGCAGCAGCAATGAGAAATACATCGTCTGCATAAGCCTGGAGACGACATCCAGGGGGTAGCGGTAACTCCAGCAACTCATCCAAGATAAAGTTCCACAGGGCTGGACCGCAGGCAGAGCCCTGCACGCAGCCTCGTTGAGTAGTGTGATGAGCAGTGGAGCCACCGTGATTAAGGACAACGGTTCTAGGTTGTAAGTAGCTGGAGATTAACATGTATATGTTCTTTGGACAGTTAAGTTCTTTGAGCCTGGTCAATATAGCAGGCCACCAGGCTTGGTCAAAAGCAGACTGTATATCAAGTGACACAGCCACAGTGGATAGCCCAGACTTTCTACAGCGTTTAATATATGCTATAGCATCAAACAGAGCGTGAGTAGTGGATGTGTCCCTTCGGAACCCATATTGTTTCGGATTTAGTTTGTTGGCTGTTGCGGCGCAATGAAGGACACGCTCTGTAAAGAGCTTCTCCAAGACCTTGCCGAACACTGGGATAAGTCCGATAGGGCGGTGGGCCCTGAGAGAAGCGTAATCAGAGCGTCCCGGTTTTGGGATAATTTTCAAAGCGGAAAGTTTCCAGAAGGCTGGAAAGTATGCGAGTTTAAGGCACCTATTCATAATGTCAGTAAGGAGTTTAGGGTATTCCTTAGCCACGATCCTACATATGTCAGACGTAAGGCCATCGTGTCCAGGAGCTTTACTGGGGAGAATCGATGATAGCGCGTCCCAAATCTCTTCCTGTGTGAAATTGGGGTCGTCCGGGGAGTCAGGAGGGATGCGACACGAGGACCGCAGATTTTTCTGCCCTTCAGAGTCAAGTTCAGGTAGATCAGACGGATAGAAATGCCGAAGCAAGGCTTCCGCCGTTTCCTCACTAGATGTTGTAAATTCCCCTCCAGCCGACACAGTAGACGGACCACCAGGTGGAGGTCGAGTTTTCAAAATTGGGTTGGTCAGAGTCCAAATCTGCTCAGGAGATTGTGTCTCGCAGAACTGACGGAAGTGATCTGAGGAGGCTTGTCGAATAGAATTTGAATAAATATTTCGAGCCTCATGAAGGCTTGTGATGAGAGGGTCCAGGGATTCTTGAGGAAGTTTTCTAGAAATTGCACGAGATAGTTCTCTCTTTTTACGCATTAGATCTGCTTTAAGTGATTCCAGGACTGGAGACCAAAAGGGGGCCCTAGGTCGAGATCCGGTGTAGTCACCCTTAAGAGGGAGAGATTTGTTCGCGGCTTGGTGGATTACCGCAGTGAGCTCCCTTATTAGTTCTTCCAACTCTGGAGCACTCAGAGCAGCGACGTTGTGATTGAGTAAATCAGATTGTGTCATTATGGTAGAAAGCGAGTTTTTGAAATCTAGCCAGTTTGTGTGTCTGTCGGTGGCATATCTAAATGTAGAGTTCCGAGGTGGTGGTGAGGTGAGAGGATCAGAAGAAATGCTGTATAAAATAGGTATGTGTTGAGTGGATGAGATACACCCACTATCGGTTCGCCAGTCGTGTATGTACGGGAGAAGCTCGTTAGAGACCATAGTTAGATCAATCGCACTTGTGCGAGAAGTGCCGTGCGTGTAGGTAGCAAAAGTAGGGACTCCAGAATTACAGCAGTGTAAATTATTGCTGTTGAGGAACTCATAGATAATGTCTCCTCTAGAGTTATGCCTCTCAGAAGAGTCCCACAAAGGATGCCAGGCATTAAAATCTCCAGTTATTATGCATATTCGTGAAGGAAATGATCCAGGGTCTGAAGTAGAGGCGATGGGACGTTGCTGGGATGAAGGTAGACGGAGGCAATGAATAGTTGCGTTGAGTCGAGGGTAAGTTTAACAATAGCCAGGTCCGATGAAGAAAACTGTGACATTAAAATTGCACGAGTACTCAGTGCAAACTTATTTTCGATGAGTATAGCCGCTCGAACTACCGAGTTATCAGAAACACGGTGAAAATTTGTAATACCAGGTATACTCTTTGTGTGGGCATTTGAACCGACGTAAGGTTCAGAGACAATGGCGATTTGATATCTTTGTTCAAAAAGTATTTTATGTAGCTCAACATATGCTGAGTATGCTCTGTCCACATTACACTGAATAATTTTTAAATTAAGTGGGGGCATACGATGAATGTTTTCCGATTGCCTAGCCATAATCGATTTTATCAGATATCCTGTTATTCATGGCTATCGTTCGGGGGCACAAGTTAGAAAGAGCACGGTGCTTGGTATCAAGCCTTAGTTTATCACTGCGCGTGCGAGCATTGAAGCCAACACAATTACCACAGGTAGGAGGAGCTTTGATGGTAGGGCAGCTTTTAGCATCGTGGCCGGTACGACTGCAATGCTCACACACCGCTACAGACGCGCAGCGGCTCTGTACGTGTCCAAATTGGAAACAACGTCTGCATTGCAAAAATGGTGAAAAATTTTCACAATGTACACGTCCGAAACCCAATCTGATTTTAATAAGGGAGGTCAGTGCATTCCAAGCTCTAGGTGAAACTGAAAATACGACGTTATATAAATTGGTGTTGCGATTATTTTTTATAAACCTAAAGTTAAGGTCATCGTCCAGAGACAAATCTTTCAGCTCAGGGTTTTGTCGAATGATGGTGGAAGCAATGTCTTCGCACATTATCTCCTTAGAAACGCCTTTAAAAATAACGTTGGGGCGCATTTTTCTCTCCCTTTCGGCTTTAATATTAACTGGGGCAGGGGCGTTTTTTATGCGATCTAAAGCATCCTTTAGATGCTCTTCCTTCTCAAATCCCACTTTGATTTTTCCCTTTGAAAGGTGAATAACTTTAGTCACTGCATATTTGGTGGATTTATAGTCCAACACTTTTTTGATAGAACGAACAGAATCCTCGCGTGTAGACTTAGGATTGGTGGGGGCAATAATGAGGGCAGGGCCAGAAAAAGGCCGCGTAGAGGCAGAAGCAGGGGCAATTGAGGATCCTTTCTGAGCAATAGGATTAGATCGAGGTGCGGAAGCAGCAATGTTGGAGTATGTAGGGAATGATGTCGTTCGTGCAGCACCAACTCCAGATGTAGACGTACTCAAATTAGGTGCATCGTCAGCAGACCCCTCCGAGATGGTACCCCCCCAAGGAAGGGGCCTCCATTCGGAGACAGCCCGTCGGACCTCAGTGCGCACCAATTTAGGCAGTTCCCCGCGTATTTCCCGGTTGATAACTTCCTTAAGTTCACCCACCGCCTCTCTAAATGTCTTACCAAGATCATTCAAAGAGGAATCGCTCGCTAAAGGAAGAGATGGCTCTCTATGAGAGGGTTTTGACGCATAAATGTGTGCGGAGTCAGGAGTTTCTAGTGGTGGCGAAGAAAAGTTTTCCGGGCAATTATTTAAATTTTGGCAGTTATCAGAGGTATTAATGATTTGACATCCGTGAATTAACGAAACTGCGGCTTGATAGGCAATAGCAATTACCTCCTCCCTCATGGATTTATCTACGCTCTTCTTCTTGGTAATGATGGAGGGGATGGATGAAAGACGCTTGTAAGCGTCGCAAAGTAAGGTTCCATATTGTGTTTCACCGAGACCTGGTACCATTTCCTCGAATGCTCGGAAAGGGGGCAGTTTAGGAGAGTAGGTCTGTGGGTCACGTTCAAGGCTTAGACTACGTCGTCGAGGAGGTGTCGGCGGTGAAATGGTAGGCCGAGACAGAGTTGGAGTAGGTCGCGGTTGGTCACAATTATCAGAATCAGATATTTTCTCTAGAGCTGACGGCACTGACCGTTGAGACGCAGCTGCGCAAAGTCGTGCTGATGAACGCAATTTCTTAGGTGAAATTTGCTTAGGTTTTACTTGCGTTTGGTTGTCCGTTTTAGAAGAAGCCAAGGTCGTCGTTTGGTGAGTTATCGAGTTGTCCGTTTGAGAGGTAGCTAAAGGTATCAAGCCTTAGTTTACCTATTAGGTTAGGTTAGGTTTTTTTTTTTTTTTTTTTTTTTTCCTGTGTTGTTCTCAAGTATTTTTTGTGTTTTTAATAAGATGTGCTTAATTGTTAAGAATGAGCTTAAGTTATGCGCCTCCCACACCACCCGTGTGTCGGCTTCGAGATGCTCTAGCACGGGTTGGGTGAGGGTGGGGGGAAGAGAGGGTAGAGGACGGCATTTACAGAAGGAGAATAGTAAAATAGTATAGACAGAGGACAGAGAAAACTAAAGAAGTGATATATACATAGAATTAAAATAAGTAGGATTCCTACTATGTAGGCGTGGGAAGAGGTAGATGTCAGGCCCGATGGCCATTGACTCGCGTGGAATCCTCGACCGGTCGATCCACCGAGTCGGTCGAACGACCGGTCGAGGTATCTGGTCGGTCGTGCTACCTGGTCGGTCGCTCTACCGGTCGAGCTTGGTCGCGCTACCAGTAGAGCCACCGGCCAAGGTGGGCAGCGCTGTCCGCCAGGCGGCCCGATCAGTCGGAGTGTCCGATTGGTCGAGCCGCCTAGCATTGCGCCTTAGTAACTAACCTTATTCACTAGTGCGGTGTTATACAGTAGTACAGTGGTGTATTAATCTAACATAACCAGCCTTATTTCATAGTACGGTGTTACACAATAACAAAGAAGTGTTTCGTTTTATCTCTAAATTAACAATTGTAATGTAAAATAATAACATGGATTACAAAAACAAGACAAAATATTGTATGTACGGTGTTACACAATAACAAAGAAGTGTTTCGTTTTATCAGAAAAACATAATTGAAGATGCTCAATCAAGGCATGTTGCCATCCGGCGATTACCGTTTTTTTTTAGTTTTAGTTGTTTTTTTTTTTTTTTTTTCCTTCCCTTTTTTTTTTTTTTTTTTTCCTGTACATAATAGAATTAAAATATATAAAATGATAAGATTAATAGGGTAACATGCTTAAGTTAATTCGACAATCAGCCATGTGGGTATCTAAATCAACAATTATAATATTAAATAATAACATGGTTTACAAAAACAAAACAAAATGTTGTATGTGCGGTGTTACACAATAACAAAGAAGTGTTTCGTTTTATCAGAAAAACATAATTGAATTGTTTCTACAGAGATAATATGAGTCATACAATAATAATCAGTGATCAGCAGGTAGTTACAGTTATTGGTATTTGATTTAATCAAAATTAGCACAATTAACTTGTTTTTACAAAAGAAAAAAATATAATATGAGCCATAACGAGAGTGAGTCAATCATTAACACTTATACTATAAAATACTTACATGGATTACAAAACAAGATATTGTATATTACTCAGAGAGGGGCCGCTCTACCGGTCGAGCCATCGGTCGAGGCACCGGTCGAGGCAGGTCGCGCTCCCGTAGCTCGACCGGTCGAGCGGACGTATATTAAGCTAGCAGACCATGGTCGCAACGCGCACATCTAACCTACTGGGTATTTAGTTGCTAATTAGTTACACTATTCCCGATTTAGTTGCTCAACACCTGTAAAAGATACATGCGATCTGCTAGCTTAAGTCTTAACCTAGCAGACCACAATACTGTATCTTCGGTTCTCGTAAAGATATCAAAGTTCTGCAAACGGCATATTTAGTTGCTAATTAGTTACACTATTCCCGATTTAGTTGCTCAACACCTGTAAAAGATACATGCGATCTGCTAGCTTAAGTCTTAACCTAGCAGACCACAATACTGTATCTTCGGTTCTCGTAAAGATATCAAAGTTCTGCAAACGGCATATTTAGTTGCTAATTAGTTACACTATTCCCGATTTAGTTGCTCAACACCTGTAAAAGATACATGCGATCTGCTAGCTTAAGTCTTAACCTAGCAGACCACAATACTGTATCTTCGGTTCTCGTAAAGATATCGAAGTTCTGCAAACGGCATATTTAGTTGCTAATTAGTTGCTGTAGGACAGCATTATTTGTTTTATCCCCCCATCATCCCTTAATTGCCGTACCAGCACCCACACTACCCCCGAAATACGAAAATTTTAAAAAGGGCTCATCAGAGAATATAAACTACGGCGTATTTCGTTGCTTATTAGTTGCTGCAAAATAGCGTTGCTTATAGTATTTAACTATCAACCCTTAACTCCAAATCAGCACTGCAACCACTCCCGAATAGGACGATATCGGAAAATTCTCGTAGATGGAAAAAGACGTGGCATATTTAATGCTAATTAGTTGTTTGCCAAAAACGCAGTTAAGAGTATTCTACAATCATCCCCTAACCTCAGATCCATCCCCTCTACTCACTTAGAAACAGTAGATGGTTGGAATTCGCACGCGGATGTTTAAAACTGCTGGATGTTCTGTTGCTCATTAGTTGCTCGCCAAAAACGCAGATAAGAGTATCCTACAATCATCCCCTAACCTCAGATCCACCCCCTCTACTCACTAAAAATAGAAGATGGTTCGAATTCACACGCAAATGTTTCAAACTGCTGGATATTTTGTTGCTAATTAGTTGCTGCAAAATAGCGTTGCTTATAATATTTGATTATCAACCCTTCACTCCAAATCATCCCAGCTGCCACCCTTATGGGTACAAAAAATGCGGGATATTTTTCTACAATCGTCTCTTCACCTCAGATCGACCATCATTTTTTCTTTACAATAAAAAATCGGCCAGAATACGCTCGTAGATGTATATTACTGCAGAATATCGTATTGCTAATTAGCAACTAAATATCCCGCCGCTTTTTTCCACCTACGAGAATTTTCCGATATCGTCCTATTCTGGGGTGGTTGCAGTGCTGATTTGGAGTTAAGGGTTGATAGTTAAATACTATAAGCAACGCTATTTTGCAGCAACTAATTAGCAACAAAATATCCAGCAGTTTTAAACATCTGCGTGTGAATTCGAACCATCTACTATTTTTTAGTGAGTAGAGGGGGTGGATCTGAGGTTAAGGGATGATTGTAGGATACTCTTATCTGCGTTTTTGGCGAGCAACTAATTAGCAACAGAACATCCAGCAGTCTTAAACATCTGCGTGCGAATTTTAACCATCTACTGTTTCTAAGTGAGTAGAGGGGTTGCATCTGAGGTTAGGGGATGTTTGTAGAATACTCTTAATTGCGGTTTTGGCGAGCAACTAATTAGCAACTAAATATGCCGCGTCTATTTTCCACCTACGAGAATTTTCCGATATCGTCCTATTCTGGGGTGGTTGCAGGGATGATCTGGAGTTAAGGGTTGATAATGAAATATTATAAGCAACGCTATTTTTCAGCAACTAATTAACAACAAAACATCCAGCAGTCTTAAACATCTGCGTGCGAATTTTAACCATCTACTGTTTCTAAGTGAGTAGAGGGGTTGCATCTGAGGTTAGGGGATGTTTGTAGAATACTCTTAATTGCGTTTTTGGCGAGCAACTTATTAGCAACAGAACATCCAGCAGTCTTAAACATCTGCGTGCGAATTTTAACCATCTACTGTTTCTAAGTGAGTAGAGGGGTTGCATCTGAGGTTAGGGGATGTTTGTAGAATACTCTTAATTGCGGTTTTGGCGAGCAACTAATTAGCAACTAAATATGCCGCGTCTTTTTTCCACCTACGAGAATTTTCCGATATCGTCCTATTCTGGGGTGGTTGCAGGGATGATCTGGAGTTAAGGGTTGATAGTTAAATACTATAAGCAACGCTTTTTCGCAGCAACTAATTAGCAACAAAATATCCAGCAGTTTTAAACGTCTGCGTTTGAATTCGAACCATCTACTATTTTTAAGTGAGTAGAGGGGTTGGATCTGAGGTTAGGGGATGATTGTAGAATACTCTTAACTGCGTTTTTGGCGAGCAACTAATTAGCAACTAAATATGCCGCGTCTATTTTCCACCTACGAGAATTTTCCGATATCGTTCTATTCTTGGGTGGTTGCAGGGATGATCTGGAGTTAAGGGTTGATAATCAGATATTATAAGCAACGCTATTTTGCAGCAGCTAATTAGCAATGAAATACGCCGTAGTTTATATTCTCTGATGAGCTCTTTTTAATTTTATCGTATTTCGGGGGTAGTGTGGGTGCTGGTGCGGCAATTAAGGGATGATGGGGGGATAAAACAAATAATGCTGTCCTACAGCAACTAATTAGCAACTAAATATGCCGTTTGCAGAACTTCGATATCTTTACGAGAACCGAAGATATAGTATTGTGGTCTGCTAGGTTAAGACTTAAGCTAGCAGATCGCATGTATCTTTTACAGGTGTTGAGCAACTAAATCGGGAATAGTGTAACTAATTAGCAAATAATTAGCAACTAAATATGCCGTTTGCAGAACTTCGATATCTTTACGAGAACCGAAGATACAGTATTGTGGTCTGCTAGGTTAAGACTTAAGCTAGCAGATCGCATGTATCTTTTACAGGTGTTGAGCAACTAAATCGGGAATAGTGTAACTAATTAGTAACTAATTAGCAACTAAATACCCAGTAGGTTAGATGTGCGCGTTGCGACCATGGTCTGCTAGCTTAATATACGTGTCGAGCGGCCCGGTTGGGTAACATGCTTAAGTTAATTCGACAATCAGCCATGTGGGTATCTACATCAACAATTATAATATGAACTAATCACATGGATTACAAAAACAAAACAAAGTATTGTATGTAATAATGAAATTAAATTACGTTTCATGACTTCGATTGATCAGTTTTATATGATAAAGAGATATATAAAAAGACGAATGAAAAAGGGTATAATGGGAAGAAAGAGCTATTGGGGGGAGAGCGCGTTGAAATTTTTGATTTCCCGGTATATTTTCTCTACGAAGGCTACTGTTGCCCTGACCGCCGCCCCGCTCCGGGTGATGGTTGCGAAGTCATCATGGTCAACCCGCGCGCCTCGGCAGGCGGTCATCCAGGTATACCTGTCAGCGCAGAATCTTGGGCAGTCGCGAAGGAGGTGCAAGGGGCACTGTCGGGAGACGAGATCGCAGGGGCAGACCTCGGTATCAGCCCGATGAAATCTGTATAGGTAAGCCCTGTGCGCCCCGTGTCCCGTGAGGAATTGGGTGAGGTGAAAGGTGGGGGAAGCAGCAGCCCAGAATCCCGTGATCAGGGGGAGAGCAGGGAACAGATATTTCGTGTGGCCTCCTTGGTCCGCGGCGCTGTATCTCCTCTGCCATTCCTCCAATGCCAGTTCGCGAGCACGTCTCTTAACGAACGAGATAGGGAAGGAACAGTAGTCAGGCGTCTTTTTTAATTTCGCCGCCGCCCCCGCCTCCGTGTCGGCCATTTCATTGCCGGGAATGCCGGCGTGCCCTTTAACCCAGCACAGTCGGATGTTGCCCACGGTGGAGTGGTCAATGATGAGGTTGTGGATGGCAGTAACAAGTGGGTTAACACTACTACGTTGTTGGAGGGCTTGAAGGGCCGACATGGAGTCAGAGCAAACGAGGGCGTCCCCATGCCCAGCGTCCCTCGCGATCTGGCACGCCTTGAGGATGGCAAAGAGTTCTGCCTGGAAGACGGTGCAAACGTCATGGAGCTTGAAACGTAAAGCACGGACAACTGGACGAGAGTTGAGGTCCGCAACAACGACCGCGGCACCCACTCTGCCGTCCTCTAATTTGCTCCCGTCGGTATATATTTGCACCGTTTCTCCTCTACATGCGTGATTGATGTCATCTATAGTAACGGCAATTTCATGTCCGGGGCCAATCCGGGCAGCCGGGTGCCTCAGTGAGGAGATGGGAACCGGAGACTCCAGCCGGAGGTCGTCAGGGAGGTAGGAAGTGAAGCCTCGGAGGCGCGTGTTTTCGATTTCCGCAACCCTGAGGATCTCCAGGTCGAGAGGTGTGAACTGAGCGAGGGCCAATGCGGCGTTTGTTGACACGGTTCTGTAGGCCCTGAGAGCGCGTATCGCAAAACCTCTCTGAAGGGACAAAAGTTTAGCCCGGTGGGTGACGCGTCGAGCCGCCTGTCCCCAGATACCGGCCGCATAGGTGATAGCCGGGACCAAGGCATACCTATAGATATTCCTGACGTTCTCCGGATGCAGCCCCCATGTAGGGCGAACGAATAAGCATAGTCTCTGGAACAGCTTGAGGGCCCTAGCCGCAGTGTACTTGATGTGATCGCGAAAACATAGCTTATTGTCCAACACGACTCCTAGGATTTTGAAATTTTTGCCGAAAGTAACAGGATGTCCCATCATGGATATACAGGCCCTTGCGGATTTTGGCGAAAAAGCGAGAGCCTGCGTCTTGTGTGGCCCGAATGTGAGCTTCACGTCCCTACCCCAGCTAGAGATGGTCTCCAAGGCCCGATCAGCCGCAATCTGCAGGGATGAGGAGTCTTTAGCGGTCGCGATCAGCAGGACATCGTCGGCATACTAATATTCATGCCCAGTAGCCCATCGAGCACCAGGTTCCACAGGGCCGGCCCGCACGCCGAGCCTTGCACGCATCCCCTGCTCATTCCCCTGACCGCTGTAGCGCCAGCGTAATTAAGGGCAACCTGTCTCTCCTTAAAGTAATTACTAATCAGGCGAAAGATGTTGTACGGGCAGTGGACGTTCCTCAGGCGATGCAGAATGTATGGCCACCAGGCGCGGTTAAAGGCGGATTGAATGTCGAGAGAGATGGCGATGCACAGTAGGCCGGAAGACCTGCTGGTCTTGATAAAGTTGACGGCATCCTGCAGCGCATTGAGGGTGGACGTGCTACGCTTGAACCCATATTGCCGGGGAGACAGGTTGCCGGAGTCCGCTAGGTGGTGCACCAGACGATTAACGAACAGCTTCTCTAGAAGCTTTCCGAACACCGGGATCAGGCCTATGGGGCGGTGTGCTTTAATAGAATCGGAGCTGTCCAGTCCAGGTTTAGGGATGATCTTCACTACGGCGGACTTCCAGCTTCTAGGGAAGTGCCCGAGCTCAAGACACCTGTTGAAGAGCGCCACGAACAGTTCGGGGAGGGTCCTGACCGCCGCCAAGCAAATATCCGACGTAAGTCCATTGAGGCCCGGTGCCTTTTTAGGGGACATCTCACCCAGGGCCTCCAGAATTTCCCCCAGAGAAAAGGGAGGGTCGTCGTTAGCACCCGGGATGTCGCTGCAGTTAGCGCGGGTTTCCGCATGAATAGGCAGGTCCTGTTCGGGGGGGTCGTCGGGGAAAAAGTGAGCTAGCAGGGTCTCCGCGGTGTCGCCAGCGTCCGTACCCATCCCCAGAAGAAGATGGTAGGGTGGCCGGAGCCCTTCTGGGGGTGCCGTTTGCCTTGAGGATCGGGTTGGTGATGGTCCATACAGTGTCCGGAGTCTGAGCCTCGCAAAAGGCCCTGAAGTTAGCTGTGGACTCCTTTCTTATCAGTTCGCTGTAGCCGGTCTTGACTTCACTGTAGGTGCGCGCTAGTTCCTTGACCCGATCACTTAGTGGGTCGTCAGCTCTGGCCCTGCCCAGCTCTCGACGCAAGGTAGCGACTTTCCTCTTCTCCTCCTCCAGACGCGTGGACCAAAAGGCGGAGCGACCCTTAGGTTAGGTTAGGTTAGGTTGCGTGGTTGATTCCCAGTAAGGACCCCACGCCGCCACCGCTGGATAGGAGGGCACATCCCGGAGTTTTAGTGGGTAGGGCCCCCCCATCCCGAGCAGCCACTGAGCCAGCCCTAGGGTTGGCTGAGTGGGTGGGCGGGAGGTGGGGGGAGGAGTCCCACATAATCCCGTCGCCTACCCAGCGGCGGGGTATGCGTAACGCATTTCTCCGGGTCAAAACAAAAAAAAAAAAAGGTTAGGTTAGGTTAGGTTAGGTTAGGTTAGGTTAGGTTCCGCCCTCTCTTTGGAGAGGGAAGCGACTGTGCAGTGTCGCTACCGGACGCGTCCCCCGGGTTGTGGATAGGGGCACGCCCTCCAGATATGGGGGGTACCGGCTTCGGCCGGCGCGGACAGCAACTGCACGAGGTGGGGGCGATTCAGCCCATGGCGCGCTCGCGCGGGCTAGAGAGGGGGCAAGTGTCCTAGGTTCCGGGTCGGCGTCTCAGACGTTTCTGGGTAGCGGTGACACGGATCGAGCTCGGCTGGCGTCTCGGAATTTATCCGAGTAGCGGCGGTGCGAGCGTGGGCGTCGGGTCCGCTGGTTCGCTCACACCGGACAGTGGACAGGCTACGGCCACCGTCGGCCAAACCGTTACCCCACACTGAGTGGGGCCGGGGGGAGGCACTTTACCGTGTCTCCTGCGAGGAAGCAAAACCTCAATAAAAAAATCCTCAAAGTCTCGGCATTGGGAGACGTGATGCCGGGGCGCCCGCATTGCGGGTGGCTGGTGGAGTACACCAGCCCATTAGCGCCAACCTCAGAAACCGCCCGACCTCTGAGTGTATTAGGGTTACCCGGGTGCAGGGGGCACCGCCCGGGTGGACATCTTATATCCGCCATACTCGTGGGATAAGCTATGGAGACATTAAATTTTAAAAACCTTTTTAAGAGTGGGTCCGCGAAGGACGGTGAAGACGGAGTGGAGAGTAATACAGCTGCTTCTACGCAGCCTAATTCGGCGAATGCATCAACTGCCAAACTAGAGGAGGCTGTTTTCAAACAGCCAAAGGAAAAAGTTCCTGTTGTTAGACTGTCGCGCATATCAAGTGACAAAATAGGAAACCGCAGTCGGAGTTCGTCCTGTTCATCGGGTATGTCAGTTTTCTCTGAAGGTTCGATGAGCGGTCGTAAGCGTGCTAGGGAGTCAAATTTGTCGGGCGACAGTGGCTCCGAGGATGAGGTTAGGCCTGCCGCTAAATTTATTGCGGCGCCAAAGAAGGGTAAGGTACGCCCGCCCGTTACTGGAAAGCATCCTGGTTGGTCAAAGGCGCAAGCGGAATTGAACGCAACAAAACGTCAAGAGGAGAGACAACAAGCGAGGGCAGATACTTTAGAGAAAGTAAGGGGAGTACTGCCACCGCTGGATTTGGAGATGGAACCAATAAAGGTAAACTGGAGAGAAGTCACCACTTCAGAAATCTGCGAAAGAGTGAGGGAAACTGCTGACGTCATCAAGGAGGTTGCTGTAAAATCCGGCAACCTAAAGGGCACATTTGTGCGCACACTTAAGGATGCAGCAGAACATATACGCGGTGCAATGGAGGAGATACCAACGCGTAACGGATCAGACGAATATAAAAAGCTGGAGGCTAATTATAAATCACTGCAAGTGGATTTTAAGAGAATGCAGGCGGCTTACGTCCGCTTTCATGGAGAGAATGGACACCTGCGAGAGGAGATTGGTTCCTTGAAGTCGAAGGTAGAAGCCCTGGAGAAGGACAAGTCAAGCCGGGCATGTAAGAACTGCAGTAGCTCAAGTCAAGAAGGACGAAAGAAACAGTCGACTGAGATGGACAGAGTCTTGGAGATAATGAACGCCAAGTTTGAAGAACTTCAGGACAGACTTCAACTGGAGTCACATCGGCGTCCTCCGTTCACCACAGATAGAGCGGTCACTGGGACTCAGTCGAAGACAGCTGATGCTATGAAAGCTTCAGCAACCCGGACGATGGCACGCTCGGCTGTTACGACTGCCGCGCAAGCCCCTGCCCCTGTGCAACTACAGAAGGGGCAGAAAAGGAAGAAGAGCAAAAAGAAAGAAGGAGCAAATTCGGGTATCGCGATTTCTATGGAACGTGATCAGCCATGTCCTGCCCCATCCACTTCGAAAACACGCGAGGATGAATGGGTCACGGTGACTAGACGTAATACCAAGTCAAAATCCCAAAAGTTGACAGTGGTACCCTCGGCTGCGACGAGAACGCCTGGGGTTGTAAAATCAAAGAAACAGCCCAAGCTACGTCCTCCCCAAACGGCCGCTATTACTATTAAGCTGCGGCCAGAAGCCGAAGAGAGAGGCACGACATATAAGGATATACTTTTGAAAGCT
The DNA here is from genome assembly GCA_902850365.2 of Chilo suppressalis. Classification (NCBI taxonomy): domain Eukaryota; kingdom Metazoa; phylum Arthropoda; class Insecta; order Lepidoptera; family Crambidae; genus Chilo; species Chilo suppressalis. The sequence continues at coordinate 938,792 of OU963919.1, forward strand.
AAGGAGGGTCTGAATCCAGAAGAATTTGGAATCAAATGCGGTCTACCGTTTAAAGTGGCACAAAATGGTGCCCGTATAGTTGAGATCGCAGGAGGAGAAGAAAATAATGAGATCGCCGATAAATTGGCATCAAGGCTGAGAGAGCTTCTCGATCCTGATACGGCTGAAATATCCAGACCGATGAAATGCG